>CM061045.1:59109021-59473095 GCA_030762985.1 Adelphocoris suturalis
AAATTATGGCGCCAAATCTGATCTTTTTGAAATACACCTGCATTTTTGGATTTTCTAAAACAGCAAGAAGTCATTTAAAACAGCTAATTCAAAAGCAGATTTCGGGTGCTAGAAATCAGGGAGACCTATTCATTGACACAGACAATTTTCATTCGATTGAGTAGGATCTATTTCGACCAAATTAAATAAAATAGAAGCTGTGATTTTTGAATAAGACAAGATTTTGAGTTAGGTTAGCGGTTTCATTGGTACCAATCGTGAGAAAACAAATTTCCAAAAAAATATTATGGAATTCTATGGCAAGCCTGTAGCTTGGACAGCGTTCCCACGATCTGCTCCCTGCGAGTCGCATAACGCTGTCAGATTTCGGCACAGCCTCAACCCAGGACGGAAGTTTCTGCTACATACTGGTAAGTTTGGACCCAAATCACTTTTGATCATTTCGATGTTTTATACTCTGTTTGATACCTCCTACCTCTTGATTTATACGTGACTTGTCATTCACAATATTATTAATCCTAATTTAAGGTAGCTAAACAGTTATGAATAGTTTGCATACTTTCCAGACGTTTAACCCTATTACGTTCAACGTTCTGCATTATAATTGGAATCATTAAAGCGTCAATCCTCGTGTCCCGATCATTAATAAGTATATTTATGGTGCATTTCAGAGATCCATTTTCTAACGATCTGATCCCCGCGAGTCGCAGACGCTGTCTGAGTTCGGCACACCCTCAACCCTTCAAGACCTGGACGGAAGTTTCTGCTACATACCGGTAATTTTGGACCCAACTTACTTTTAATTACTTATGATCATTCAGATGTTTTATGATCTGTTTCATACCTTCTACCTCTTGATTTATACGTGGCCTGCAATTCACAATTTTTAATCCTGATTTAAGGTAGCTCAACAGTTATGAATAGTTTGCATGATTTCCTGACTTATAACCCTAGTATATTCAACGTTCTGCATTATCATTGGAATCATTAAAGTGTTAATACTCGTGTCCCGATCATTAATAACTATATTTATGGTGCATTTCAGAGATCCATTTTCTCTCTGAGTCCGGCACACCCTCAACCCTTCAAGACCTGGACGAAAGTTTCTGCTACAAACCGGTAATTTTGGGCCCAAATTACTTTTTATTACTTATGATCATTCAGATGTTTTATACTCTGTTTCATACCTTCTACCTCTTAATTTATACGTGACTTGTAATTCACAATTTTTAATCCTGATTCAAAGTAGCTCAACAGTTATGAATAGTTTGAATAATTTCCTGATTTATAACTCTAGTACAGTCAACGTTACACATTCTCATTTCATTCACTAAAGATTCAACAATCGTGTATCCATCATTTCTAAATATATTTATGACACTTATCATAGATCCACATTTCATAGATGTGAGAAGGGGAAAACACTTGTCGTGCTATAATGCACCAAAATTCTCCTTAATATTCCTCTAATACGAAGGAGCAAGGAGAAAATAATAGGTACGCAGATTCAAAGGGGTTGTACGATTTATTCAAGGAACTAAACATGTATTTGCTCCGAGAAGAATTCTATGGGATTTTGATTAGACTGGAAAGCAGTTATGTTTTATGTTAACTCTTCAATGCTAATGCAGAGACACCGCAATGGGCAGGGTAGATGGGATCAGTCTGGGTAGTAATCAGGATCAGGTATGATATGAGGAATCATTCAATTAATATCAAGATCACTAATTATGAGACTGAGATAGAATCATACCCGCTAATATGAACTCAGGCAATCTCATTACAAGGCGCCCAGCGACACTGACAGATGCCGCAGGCTGTCGGGGCTGTCACATAGATGACACAGAAACATAGAACCTATTACATGATTAAAACTTGGCATTCTCATAACGCCTCCCAATATAAATCAAACTGTTTTTGGGCTTCTAATTATTATCAATATTATAAAAGTGGGGAGTATGGTCATATAAAAAAAGTTCCAGTCGTGCAGTATGACCGTATATGAACAAATTTTCGAAAATTGTCTTTCTGTGTATATGATGAATTATTTTTTTAATTTTCCTATTCCAACTAATATTTTTGCAGTTTTTATTGATTTCTAGGGTATAATAATGAAATTCAAGTACACTTTTCAGCATAATTTTGTGTATAAATTTTTGAATGTTTGAGGTCGTAGTTCTTCAACTTTTTCGAAGAGATATTAAGTTTAAAAAAATACAAGTTTAACGAATGTGAGCAGTTTACCACTTCTCGTGATTTTTGACATTTTCTGAAATTTGACCAATTTATTGTGGTCAAAATGTCTTGTCCAACGAACACGTCTTTTCTTTTGGAATGCTTTATGTTTTGGAGAACGAACGGATTTTTTTAGTAATTATCCTGACGGGAGTCATCTAGCCATATTCACATACTCATACGTGTATGAGTATGCAGGGTGTCCCGACTTAAGTTCATCAATCTCTGAGTATCGATTCTCTGATTTTCGATTCGGTCATCTCTTATCAAAAGTTAGAGATTAGAGATCAAAAGTTTTTTTTTCCGCTTAGTTCTTGAGTAATTCAATTTTGGTTTATTATTTCCAATAATTGGCCTATGTGATCGTATATCAAAAAAAAAAAAAAAAACCCCCCCCCCCCCCCTCAAACTTTTTCACTTTACGTTTCAAGGTGCGTAGAATCCAAATTTGAAATGTCTGTCTGCCGTCCGGGCCATAAAAGGCCTAAGAATTGACTTTAAAAAACCCGCTCTTTCGCACATAGACTCCATTTGGGGTCTAGTTGTTCCTAACGTTCAACCATCCCGATCGCTTTACTCGCATAGATGCTATGGGCCAAAAACGGGCGAAAAAGTGTTAAGTGTTAGACTTACGCACGCGCGCACGCCTGGCACGCTTGGCAGGGGGTCACGGTGGGCGGTGAGGGGGGTGAGCGGGGGGTGGAGTGAGAGGAAGAACAGAGGTGGATACTAGAAAAGAGACTGGCGAAAGCCCCAGAGCATGCTGGTTACTATAGCTGGCTATCTGATTCAGAAATAATAAACCGTTATGTAATAATTTGCAGCGTTTTTAATATTGTTTTCGTATTTTCGCCCTTTTGTCATTAAAATGATCATAACCCCCTTAATCTGCTGTGTAAATTCAAATTTGAGGATACCGTTGGAAACAACATTAAATTTTCTACCGTATAGACACTTGAGCTTTTTTGAGAATTCAGGTTTGAGGTCTGAATAATCCCTCTGAATAGTAAATTTTACCTGATTTGGGGAACCTCGAGATTTTTCAATCGGGAATTGAACTATGAGAACCAATATTTTTTCAAGATGCATGAAAGGTAAAAACTGCGCCAAGATATCTCCCTTTTAATGGTCTAGTCAATTTTACTTTTACTTTGCTAATTAGGGGAGACAATGATGTTTTAATGTTGAAAACATTGTTTGTTCAATGAAATTGAGGATTTTCTTGAAAAATGACCTTTTATGAAAATACAAGTTGGGGTCAGTTTCTACGTATTTTATTACGCTGATCAAATGGTAGTAACGCTTGTAGATCTCCCGAACCCCGTTAAACCGAATTTTACTCTAACCCCTAAAAACACATACAATTTATCATACCAAATTAACTCAAATTTGTGAGTTAAAGTGTAAAACTTGGTTGTAACGGAGTTGGGGAGACATATGCAAGTGTTAGGGACCATTCGATTCAGCGTTTAAAAAAAACGTAAAAATCGACCCCATACTCGTATTTTCATAGAATAAAAAAAAAGTATTTTAATTTTAAAGCATACTTTTCTCCCCTAATTAGCAAAGTAAAAGTAAAATTGACAACACCGTTGAAAAGGTAAGATCTTGGCGCAGTTTTTGCCGTTTTTGGATCTTGAAAAGATATTGGTTCTCATAGTTCAATGAAAAAACTCAAGGTTTCCCAAATTAGGTGAAATTTGCTTTTCAGAGGGCTTTTTCATGTCTCATACCTTAATTCTTAAAGAAGCTCAGGCATCTATCCAATAGGAAATTTAATGTTTTTTTCAACGGTAACCTCAAATTTGAATTTACACGGCAAATTAAAGGAGTTATGATCGTTTTGGTGACAAAAGGTCAAATAAACGAAAAAATTTTAAAAATTGAATGACTCAAAAACTAAGAGCTTAAAAAAAATCTCCAACATGAACATCCGATAAGAATAAGCTCAAGAATCGACCCTCAGAGTTTGATAACTTATGTCAGGACACCCTGTATATTCGTTTTCTGTGAAAATTCGCTAAAAATCTAATTATAAAATCATATTTTCTTGATTTCTTCAAGTTAAGCTAGGAAGGAGGGATAGATCCTTTCAAATCCTTACTTCCGTTTATATTTTTCATCTACCTAGTTCACCTAGACACAGAAATCTTTTCGCATTTTCAGGCGAGTAAAGAACACACCCTAGAAAAACTAGGTACCTTCTCTAAAGTGGTTGAGTCAAATAACAACATATTTATTCTTTTAGAGCGAAGCGAGAAGAATGCGAAATCGGATAATCGTTATCGGCCGAGTCCTATGTTATTGATTAGAAAAACTGCAAAATTCGAAGTTCACATGCGATAGCAGGAACAACTACTAGGTAACTTATCACCAAGTTATAATGCAATGTAAGCATTTCAATTCAGTTTTATCACCTCTAATCGGAATATAGCCGAAGTTTAGGTTCTCACGTCTCATTTGTTCTTCATTTCTTGATAACAGGTTACGGTCAGGATATCTCTGCTCTATCAAATAAAAATTATTTTATTTTATATTTTTATTGCTTCCGAGTCTACCTAAAGGTAGCGGAAGCATTGTTTTCACTTTTGGGAGAAAAGAAATTTTTGGTGTTGTGGTGTGTGTGTGTGTCCGCAAATCCTTGTAACAAGCTTATATACCACAGTTTTCATCCAATTTGGATGAAATTTTCAGGGGATGTGTGAGCTCGAGGGTAGACGGTCCCCCAATCAGTTTCATCGTTCTTGACTCAATACCTCACTCTGCGCATGCGCAAACGTAAATTCTACCAAGCATCTTATTCTCACGCCCTAGTCGTCCGATCTCACTCAAATTTGGATGATAGTTGGGGGATGACATCATCTTATATCAATTTCAACATGGTTGTATCATTAATAGCTACTGCACATGAGTCAATATGAAATCCTTGTAACAAGCTTATTTTCCACAGTTTTCATCCGATCTGGATGAAATTTTCAGGTAATGTGCGGGCTAGGGGGTAGACGGTCCCCTGACAGTTTCATTATTGCCAAATTAATAATACAGACTACTAATAATCGCGGCAAGAAATTTATAGGGGAACGTCTAGGAGGTAAACCGCACAATCCTTGAACATTTCGTAAAAATCTGTCAGTCTCGGAGTTTTATCTGTGTCAATCAATTTTGGTTTCGCGCATGCTCTATAGTTATTACCCCACCAATCGTGATACAATTTATAGGGAATTTTTCCATAGCATATATCTATCTTATAAGCAACCAACTGCTTATAACCTAGTATTATTTACCTATAAGAAATTATAGGTAAATAATACAAGGAAAATATAACACAGAGTTCAGTTTAAGCGAGAGGTTCCCATTCTCAACTCAATTTTTATTTTGATTTAGTATACATCCTACTCTCCTTGGTTCCCAAACACATGTTAAACAATAATAATTGAGAACAGTAGTTAGGAGGTTTAGTAGGTAGTTACATCCCCCTTCTTAGATTAATCATTGCTCCTGCAATGGAAAGGAAGTGTGTTACGTACGGCAGCTGTTTTTAGCGATCCCTTCTCATCTTCATAAATCAATGACTTAGGATAAACGTTCATCCAATCGATTCTTTTCAGAACGAATGGGCCCTTCACAATAGGTTCTTTTCCTTTGAATCCAACTTGCACAAGGATATGATGTGCTTCGGTGAGTTGGGGCATCTTATTCGAATGGCGTCGGTCAAAATATTCCTTCATCCACTCACAGTACTTTGCTTGTGCCTCCAGAGATAGTGGAGTCTCAGTGAGAACACTTTCAGTGATACCGAATTTAGAATCAGCTGGGAACACAGGAACCTTTTTGAAAGCCTTGAAATGTGAAGAACATCCGAGAGCCGAAGTATGGGATCGGTTGATATGTTGCACTTCCGAGTCTAGACATTTTTTCCAGCCACCACTGAACGAAGGGACAATGGCAGGTATTGCTTGAGATCACGTACTTTGCGTTCAGCCTACCCATTCCCTTCTGGATGATAAGGTGAATAGGCGACCCAAATAATGCCTTTTTCTTCAGCAAACTTTACCACTGCGTTTGATATCAATTGTGACCCATTGTCTGTGACGATTCTCTTTACTTCTTCGATGTGGCTAAATTCCTTGCGGTATCTTAGGACAGCATCGCTACTCTCTTTCATAGCTTTTGCAAATGTTAATCGCGAGAACTCATCGACCATGACCAAAAATGATTGTGTAATCCTCGAAGTTTCTGATTTTTTCCTCTTATCCCCGGAATCGAGGTGTAAGCACTCGATCGGCGATTCTGCTTCTATGGGGATAATTATGACACTAAGGGTATTGTCCGATACTTAAATTTTGTTTTTTGGCAGATATGGAAACTTCGTATGTAATTTTGTATGTCCGTTTTCATGTTCTTCCAGTAAAATCGTTTTTTAATTTTGTAATATGTTCTGAAAAATCCATCATGGCCTCCGGAGTCGAGATCGTCATGATAAGCTCGCAAGACCTCATCTCTGGCAGTTCCTATCACTTTTTGGCGGTTGTTGGCTGATCTTCGACGAAAATGACCATAAGAATTCAATGTAACATTCAGGCATAAACGGGAGATGGCATTCGCTTCTTCCAACTCTTTTCCGTTGCAGACATTCGTCTTGAACTGTAGGACATCAAAAATACCTGCCATCTTCCAAGTCTACCTTTCAGTTGCTTCAAGTTGAATAGATGTGACATGGCCAGATGATCAGTATGAACTGTGAACTCTTTGCCTTCAACATAGGATCTGAAGTACTTGATAGCTTTGATCGCGGCAAGTGCCTCCTTGTCAGTAACCGAATAATTGATTTCTGATGGTGTGAATGTGTGAGAGAAATAGCCGATTAGGTACCCTCAATTGTAGTTTAGGGCTTTTAATGTCTCTTTAATAGATAATTGCTCCACATCCGTACTTAGACGCATCTGTACTGAGTTCAAATGGTAATTCCCAGTCCGGAAGCTGCAGAATCGGGTTGGATGAAATTTTGTTAACCAACGATCGAAACGAGCTTTCAGATGCATCGTCCCATACGTAAGGCGCATTTTTGCTCTTAAGTTTATCAAGTGGTCTGACAATCGTGGCGTAATTAGGTATGAACCCTCGGAAGTGACCAGTTAGGCCTGTAAATACGCGTAAACTGTGAAGATCGTGGGGTCTTCTCATATTTCTCACCTTGGCAATTGATTCGTCCTTTGTCGTTTTGGTTTTCCCATCGATTTGCCTGTCCAAGAACGTTACGCTTTGCTGATTAAATTTGCCCTTGTCCAGATTTATTTGTACATTAATTTCACTCAGTCGCTTTACAACTTGGTACGTTTTTTGAGCACATTCAGTATCAGTTCTCCCGCCAATTAAAATATCATCAGTAAAGACACAAATGTGGGGATCGCTCAATAAATTACCCAAAACTGAGGTCATGAACCGCTGAAATTTTGGTGGTGAATTCTTCCAACAGAAAGGAAGTTTATTAAATTCCCACTGCCCAAAAAGAAGGACAAAAGAAGTTGAATGATTTGTCTCCTCAGTGAAACGTGTAAGAATCCATCCTTTAGGTCTAGTCTGGTGAAGGTTGTGCAACCTCCAAATCTACAAATGAGGTCATCGATTATTGGGAAAGGAAATGGATCGAGATCGGTTGCCTTGTTAATTTCCCGCTAATGCTGACATAAACGCCACTTATCATTTCTCTTTGACACAATTACACAGCATGATGCGCACTTCGAATCAGATTCTCTAATTATATTTTTGTCTAATAGCTCTTGTATTTTTTGTTGGGTCCAGATGAATCTTTCTCGAAATAACCTGTAGGGTTTGAGGCATACGATAGGTGCTGTATCCTTTAATTTGAATGAAACCGCATACTTGAATGGGACTTCCTTTCCTGAGTACGGCAACATTTTCACAACATCATTTTTCTCAAAAATACAATTAAGTGTTAGAGGAACGGAATCGCAACGTTTTTTAATTCCTGATGAACAATTTATCAGTGAATAACCTAGACTACGAATAGTTGTATAACTTAATATGAAGTCAAAAGAAATGGCTTTGCAAACAAAAGCTTCTGTTTTCTGTCCCTCATGATCCACCACAACCGCAACAGAGTGTTGAACATTTTCTGTAGAATTGTTGAAACCACAATGAATTTGAGGATTTCCCTTTAATTTCCAATTTAATTTGGATACTACAGATTCCTTAATCAAATTTACAGAAGCTCCTGTGTCAAAAAGTGCGTCCAAAACCACCACATTGACATTTAATTTGACAATAGGAACCGTTACATATAAATAAATGAACTACATATAAATGAACCAATAACTGAGGGTTAGAGACAAGCACGTTTTCATGTTCATTATAACATACATGTTTTGGCGATTTATTTTTCTCACCTTGATAAAGACTTCTCCATTGGAGATTTGGTTTCGTGCTCTCGCGTCTTCGGAGCTGTACTGATAGGCTTCATCTTTTCTAGAGCTTTTCGAAGAGCTTCTTTCGAGAAAACGTCATTCATAACCAATTGGTTCTGCATGTAATCTGGTAGATTCATCATCATCATCATCATGTTAAGAGCTCGATCCGAGAGGTATCCTAGTGCTAAATGGATCAGCCTAACCTTTTCATAATAATAGTCCATTAGTGCCCCTCCTTTGCAACAAAAAGAAATTGATTTCTGGGCAAGACGAACTGGATTTTGCCCAAAGGCATCGAGAAAGGAGGATTTCCATTCCTTCCAGTCGCCTTGGTTTTCCTCCAACATTCGAGAGTAAAATCATTTTTGTGCAGTAGATCCAGCCTCAAAATTGGATACAAGATTGTTAATTTTCAATGAGTCAGTATTGTTTGACTGACACGCCTTTTCATCCATGATTTGGGATCTTCATTTTTCCCATCAAATTTCGGAACTTCCATTCTGGATGATTTTGGTTCCAACTGGATATCCCTGAATGCTGGTAGTATAGTTCTCATAGCTTCTTGAATCAAACACATATTTGATTGTTGCTGTTGATCGATCATGTGCTTGAGAATCATCAGCGTGTTGGGATGTTCACAATCCGAACCTGGAGTATAGCTATCCGTCGCAGGCTCACCATCGAAAACTCATCCTCCCCGTCTGAGATCTCCCCATAAGCACGTAAGTACTGCTACAGACTACTACTCACTGGGACTGAGATGATATTTTTACCGAAATCTTGGCTAAGTAGATCATGGATGATGCCTGTAGAAATAATCTCGTTATGGAAAGCGATGTCCCTGGACTCGACATACCTTGTTTCGATGGTTAGCGAACTTGAAAGCGTTAAACTGCTTTTTCCACCTTTCTTACTAAACCGTAGTTGTATTCGGGTCGCGTTCATCACAAAAACTATGGAATCTACGCAGATGTACCGACTGCGCCAATATAAGCAACCAACTTCTTATATAAAGAAATTATAGGTAAATAATACAAATTAAATACAACACAGAGTTCAGTTTAAGCGAGAGGTTCCCATTCTCAACTCAATTTTTATTTTTATTTTATATGCGTCCTACTCCTCTTGGTTCCCAAACACATGTTAAACAATAATAATTAAGGACAGTAGTTAGGAAGTTTAGTAGGTAGTTACATATCTAATCCTCGACTTTGAACGAAATCGGACTAATAGATTATAAGAAATCGTTATAATAAATTAACGTTTGCGCATGTGCACAGACTCCTATTTATGTGACGGCGATGATAGTTAGAGGGGACTTCTAGAAGCTATCGCGCACAATCCCTGAAAATTTCACCAAAATTGTTCCATTAGACTCGGAATTTTTCCTGTGCTAATAGATGTTAGTTTCGCGCATGCGCAATGGTTATTAGTCTATCAATCGCGATATCTTTTATAGGGCGTTTTTCTAGAACATATACCCAATTACCTACCGAGTTTGAACAAAATCGGACTAACAGATGATAAGAAATCGACGTTATGAGACATTCACATTTAGGCATGCGCACAGACTACTGTTAATTCGACGGCTTTGAAAATTTTATGGGACCGTGTAGGACCTAACCCGCACAATCCCTGAAAATTTCATCAGAATCGGACTGAAACTTGGTATAGTTTCGGGCGTGACAAGGATTTACCACAGACAGAAATCAGACACGGAACCAAAATTGAACAGCAATCTCTGAAACGCAAAAAGCAAGTGGAACTTTTGATTTTGGAGGACAACTTTTTTTCGACTTCCATCACGAACACAAAGCTTCCCTACCGTCGGTAGTGAGGAAGTAAAATAATGAAATATCAACGCAATAACGTGTATTCTTGACGAAGTGTAAGCGAGATGTGAAAGGTTTCATTCCCTCTACTTCCCGCCGACCCTAGAACTTCACCCGGCATATATGTCCCCGGCTTGTGGGAGAAGGGACTTTTAAAAGCACTTCCAAGCCGTTCCTTTAAATTATGATATTTCCTATTTTTCTCAATTTAATGTTCTTTACCGACTATTTACATTTTTGTATAACTAAGCTATGTCAAATCTTTATTACTTCATGTGAGTTGAGGAATTCGCCCGTGAATATATATACAAATAAAAAAAGCCGTTCTTCTGGACCTTTGGCCGGCTGCCGGTGTCGTGTACCCGGCTGCGTTTACTTAGACTTACGAGCCTTAGACCTGCTAATTCATTTTTAATGTGCAACATGAGAGGTAAGAGGAGTGGAAAGGAGGAAAGGAGAACACATAGCATTGAAAATATTTACAGATACGTTACAAAATAAAAGTTAACTTTTGAGATTAATGAAAAACATGACCAAAAAACACTTATCCAACGGCAATAAAATGTATACGAGACCGTCGAGGAACTAATCTGCACAATCCCTGAAAATTTTCTCATTTAGAGAATTTTGGCCAAATGAGCGGTACAAGGGGTTAGTGATGGGAGGGGGTGGGGGTTATGAGATCAGGGATGGTGTATATAGTACTTATTATATTATACACAAATCTGTAGAAAAATATAAGTTATGGACAAAAACCTGGGTTGTACTGCTATTGCTTCCTCACTACCGAAGGCAAGGAAGCTTTGTGTTCGTGCGAGAAGAGGAAAAACATTTTTCTTCCAAAATCAAAATTCCCACTTGCTTTTTTCGTTTCAGAGCTTGCTGATCAATTTTGGTTCCGTGTCTGTCTGATGTCTGTCTGTGGTAAATCCATGTCACGCCCAAAACTATACCATGTTTTAGTTCAATTTTAATAAGATTTTTAAGGATTATGCGGGTTAACTCCTAGACGGTCCCCTATAACTTTCATTGCCGTGATATAAACACTAGCAAACGTGAATATCTTATAACTTCGATTACTCATCGTCTATTGGTCCGATTTCGTTCAAACTCTGGGGATAGTTGGGTATATGTTCCTGACAGATGCCCAATGAACTATATTGCGATTGGTAGAGTAATAACCATCGCGCATGCGCAAAAATAATATTGATTGAGAGAAGCAAAACTCCGAGTCCTATGGACCGATTTTGATGAAATTTTCAGGTAGGTATCGTGTGGGTTAGCTTCTAGACGGCCTCGTATAACTTTCACTGCCGTCGGATCAATAGTAGTCTGTTCGCACGCACAAACGTGAATTTCTTATGTTGTCGATTCCTCACCATTTATTGGACCCATCCTGTTCAAACTCGAGGAGTAGTTGGGTATATGACCCAGGAAAATTCACTAAGAATTAATTCGCGATTGGTGGAGTAATAACTACACTCAGGTGCAAAAAATTTGGCCCACTCTCCAAAATGGAAGATTTTATGAAGTTGCGATTAATATTCTCCTGCTTACGACTGGGTTACTGTCTGAACTCATTCAGAGGCATTGTTCGTTGTTTTTTAGCCAGACGGATGAAATTGTTTTGATCTCTCAACGATAGGGAATCGTATCGAAACGTGATCATGTTTCATTGCCTCCTGCTTTCACCTTATCTTCCAAACTGCGATTATGTTGAGCATCTCTTCCACAGTAGTCCTCAGCTGAGGAGCGAGTGTTTCCCTGTACGTTGAGTGCATTCAAACAAAAAAAAATCAATTTAAGAGAAAAAAAGTCTTTCTCACCGGAAATGGTCGCGCAAGCTGTAGCTCTCATTAATGATGGAAGGTCACTGAGATATGCTGCTCAAATGCTAGGACGGCCTTATGAAACCGTATGAAACCGTCTGTGCCACTGTCAGACAGACAGAGACAGGGTTCGAGAGACAGGATCGTACCCATGAAAAACAACAGCCACTCAAGAAAGGTACTTGTACAACTTAACTCTAAGAAATCGCCGATTAACTGCTTCACAAGGTCATATCTGACTTGGAAATGCAATGGGGGTGGATTGAGGTTTTTGGACAGTTTGGATTGGTGGGATTGGCATTTTTTTTTTTTTTTTTATAATATGCATTTTATTCAGAAAAAAATTTACAAAAAATGTATTACAGATTAGTACAAAAATGCTACAATTCCCAATAAGAAGAATCTTGTGCAGGGAATTGGAGCGTCTGTTCAATATTCAGCTCTCCTATTAGTGACTATTTAAATAATTAATTATAATACAGGATTTTCAACATCAAGTTCTAAAGATAAAGTATGTATGTATATACTTCTATTGTAGGTACTCTATTATCCATTGGTTTACATGAATAATAGAAAATTCAGAATTTAAGGAGTAAATTGTTGGGATGTCAATCCCGACTCCAATATCATTTCATTGATACTTTGGTTTATAGTAACTGTCAAGGTTTCAGTTTGTGTTTACCAAACTCAATCTCTCAGTTTGTGAAATATTTTCATACGAAATACATCGTTGCATTACAAAAAGTAATATCAAAGATTATGATATTCTCTTTTATCCACCTTTAACATTATAAGAGGTTATGGCTCAGTAACACTTTGGTACAACCACTGCTCGCGAGTACAGAATATAATTTTTCAATGACGGAAATTATAACTTCAAAAGTCGCCCCACTGGGTCGTGAAAATTTCGACACCTGGCGCATCCAGATTGAAGCGCTATTGACGAGGGCCGACCTGTGGGAGTATGTTGATGGATCCAAGGTAAAACCAGAAGAACCACCCGAAGCAAAACGGGAATGGGAAATCCGCGACAAGAAAGCCAGGTCAGAGCTAATTCTAGCAATCAAAACTAGTGAATTGAAGCAAATTAAAAATTGTGGTACATCAAAAGAAGTGTGGGAAAAACTTCACTCAATATATGCCTCAAAAGGACCTGCTCGTACAGCCAGCTTATTAAAACAGCTTACACAGTGTAGAATGAAAGGTGGAGATGACGTTAGGGAATTCATTAACAATTTCTTTGATGTCGTTGATAAACTTCATGAACTAGATATAGACATTAATGAAAAACTTCTTTCAACCTTATTACTCAACAGCTTGCCAGAAGAATTTGACAATTTCAGATGTGCTATTGAGAGCAGAGATGAACTACCTAAACCTGAGCTTCTGCGAATCAAGATAATCGAAGAAAGTGACTCAAGGATCGAAAAAACACAGGAGAGTGACAACGCTCTCATGACTAAAAACAATTTTAAACAACAAAAATTCCAAAAACCTCGTAAGAAATGTACAAATTGCAAAAAGTTAGGCCACTTGGTAGCTGATTGTTGGTCATTACAAAAACAACAAAAATCCAATACTGTAGCATTAAACACAATCCTGTCGGCTAGTGAAAAAACGTCAAAAGTTGGAGATTGGTGTCTCGACAGCGGATGCACTAGTCATATGGTGAAATCCAAGAGCGAATTAGTTGACATGGAACACATCTCATCCCAGGACGTAACACTTGCCAACACTTCTAAAACACCAGCAGTAGCCAAAGGCAAAGCATGCATAGGAGTAAATAATGGTGGAGAAATTACAAATATCACCATGAGCGGAGTACTATGCGTTCCTGAACTAAATACAAACCTCATGAGTGTTGCAAAAATAACCAATCGCAATTTAAAAGTAATTTTCTCTAAAAACAAAGCCGAAGTTGCCGATAAAACAGGAAAAGTTTTGTTTGTAGCAAAAAGAGTAGGGAATTTGTATTTCGTTAAACAAAAAGGTGGTGGAGAAACTGCCAAATGTGTAACTACTCAATCCAAAATAGAAAAAATGCACAAACGATTCGGCCACTTAAACGAAGCAGACTTGAAAGCTTTAAGCAAAAACACAAATATCATTGGATTTGAAAAAGTAACTGGTGCTTTACTCCCGTGTGAAACCTGTCTCAAAGGAAAACTCTGTCGCCTTCCGTTTCCTACTAACCCTACGGATCGTACGACTGAACCATTAGAGATTGTTCATTCGGATGTTTGTGGTCCGATGAGGAAAATGTCTAATGGAGGTGCTCGATATTTCATAACATTCACCGATGATTACACCAGGTGGACAACAGTAAAATTCCTGAAAACAAAGGGCGAAGCCTTCAAAGCTTTTAAGGAATTTAAAACGTGGGCGGAAAATATCACAGGGAGGAAAATCAAACACCTACAAAGCGACAATGGGGGTGAGTATACGTCCAATGAATTCACAAAATTTTTGAAAGAGGCTGGGATCCAAAGACGCTTGAGCTGTCCCGATACGCCACAGCAGAATGGCCTAGCTGAGCGTATCAACCGAACATATTTGGATATGGCGAGATGTATGCTTATTGAATCGAAACTTCCTGAAACATTCTGGGCAGAAGCAATCTCTACAGCGAACCATATCCGAAACAGATGCCCAACAAGAGCACTGAATGGAGACATTCCGTATGCCAAATGGTTCAACAGGAGAGCAACGGTTTTATACTTTCGGACGTTCGGATGTCAAGCCTACGCTGTGAACAAGAGACCAAAAGGAAAATTCCAAGCTCGCAGCAAACCAGGAATTTTCGTTGGATACTCGGAAGAGAGCAAAGCCTACAGGGTGTGGATTCCGGAAGAAAAGAAAGTCATCATAACCCGTGATGTGAAATTCATTGAAGATGGCCCGAAACGTGAAAATTCTGAAAAGAAAGATACCGATCATGAGACTCTGGAATATGTGCTGATCAGGAGCCAAAATTGTGAGGAGCTCCCTACTGATAATGCTAGAGGCATTCCTCCAACTCCTAATAGTTCGCCCAGTGAACACGGAGAAGACCTGCCACTTCAAGAGCCCATACCAGCTCGAGAACCTCATGAAAACACATATTCACCTGCAAATCAAATCTCGGATGAAGATTCATCCATGCCTAAGGTTCTAATGAAAAGAGGTTCGGGAAGACCAAGATTGGTGCAGGGGCCGAAGGGGAGACCGCAAAAGGTATATAATATGGTGCCAGTTGCAGAGAATTACCCATCTCCTTCAATCATTTCCTCAGAAGACTCCATTGAAGAAATGGCTGGATTGGTGGAAGACATCGCCCTCATTACTGGCAGCCCAGACGGTGGGGACATAAAGTCCAATGAGCGGAGAGACGCCATTAACGAGGAATTTGCGTCAATGTTGAGCAATAAAACCTGGGTACTGAGTGACCGCCCGTCGGACCATCAAGCCATCACAAGTCGTCTAGTACTTAGCACTAAGTACAAAGCTGATGGGTCTATTGACCGTCGGAAAGCCAGATTGGTAGCCAGAGGTTTCAAACAAAGACCAGGACTGGACTACAGTGAGACTCACTGTCACTGATGCCTGCAGGCTGACTGACGAAGATTGTTCCCAGGGAGAAGCATCATTTTTGCAAAAGCTTCATGAGTGTGACGTCTCTACGGGAAGACCACAAGAAGTCGTGATCGAGAGGGGGTGTTGGGATGTCAATCCCGACTCCAATATCATTTCATTGATACTTTGGTTTATAGTAACTGTCAAGGTTTCAGTTTGTGTTTACCAAACTCAATCTCTCAGTTCGTGAAATATTTTCATACGAAATACATCGTTGCATTACAAAAAGTAATATCAAAGATTATGATATTCTCTTTTATCCACCTTTAACATTATAAGATAAATAATAATTGAAATAACATAAATTAGACAAAATGAAACAGTTAAGACATTTGTCTGCCAGAAGACCCGCCCGCGTTCCGAGTTTAACCTGTTAGCACAGGATGTTGCGCCTTCAATTCGCTCGAAATCACAGTGCTTGGAAACTTGAAGAGTGGAGGGAAGTTATTTTCAGCGATGAGCAGGTTCAGTCTGCGGGGCCCAAATGGTCGTGAAAGAGAGTGAAGAAGGCCTGGAAAAAGGTTTGTTCCTGCCACAATGATTGGAAGAAAGCCCGCTGTCCAAGCATTTGAGCGCCATATCTCAGTGACCTTCCATCATTTTAATGAGAGCTACAGCTTGCGCGACCATTTCCGGTGGGAAAGACTTTTTTTCTCTTAAAGTGATCATTTTGGATGGAATGCACAGGAAAACACTCGCTCATAACAACAGTCACAACAAACACAGACAACCAGAAACATAATCGCAGTTGGGAAGATAACGTGAAAGTAGGAGGCAATGAAAGATGATCACGTTTCGATACCTACGATTCCCTATCGTTGAGTGATCAAAACAATTTCATCCGTCTGGCTAAAAAACAACAAACCATGCCTCTGAATGAGATCAGACAGTAACCCAGTCGAAAACAACAGAATATTAGTTGCAACATCATAAAATCTTCCATTTTGGAGAGTGGGCCAAATTTTTTGCACCTGAGTGTAATATGCATGCGCAAAACAAAAATTGATTTATACTGGCAAAACTCGGAGACTAATGGACCGGTTTCTATGAAGTTTTCAGGGATTGTGCGGATTAGTCCGTAGACGGTCCTGTATAAATTATATTGCCGTTGGATTAATAGTATCCCGTGCGCATGCGCAAATGTGACTTTCTTCTGTGGGTGTATAGATACGACTGGATATAGTCCCTATACCCTCGAGACCTACAGCCCATGGTTCGGGAGGGGTGGAAAATTTGAAAATTGCTTGCAATTCCTTTCTATAGACAATCCCAAGGGAATGGGGGAATTTGCTGCGTTTTCTATGTGAGGAAGTTACACTGCCCCTCCGCTGTTTATAGAGGAATCGGCTTGGAGGAAGGCATCCCTTCTCCAAGACCAGAGTACAAGGCGGAGGAACAAAGCAAACTAGATTTACATTTTGAGAAATTTTGCAAAACTTCGGACGCATGTATTTTGATTACTATTAGGTGGAAAAATACGTTTGAACAATGATAAGTGAAGGAAATCTAATGCTCTACAATTTGTAATTAGATAGAAATACGGAAAAGTGCGAGTTAGCAAGTCTTAGCAAAAACCCGAAAAGATGCCAGGGAGAGCATCTGAGAGAAACGTTGGTACCTACGCATATGAAGGTTGAAAGCCTGCAAATTTGGCTCGATATTATTCGGTTTTCTAGTTATATATACCTAGTACTAGCCGCTCCGACTCGGTTCGCTCCCCCCCCCCCCCCCCCCCCCCGTCACCCGTTGAGGTGTATTACATTTGAAACATGTAGGGGATGTTACTCGCTTCGCTCGCTTGGTGTGGCTGTATAGTTGCGGTGATCTTTTACTAATGAGTGGGGCTTGTAGAATGATTGGAAACAAACGGTATATCACTAAGGGTAGGTTTAACGTGTGTAGGGGATGTTGCTCGCTTTGCTCGTTTGAGCAGGGTTGTCTCTCTACCTTCGCACGCTCTTTGTGGAATGTAAAGATGCGATGGGAGTCCATCCCGAGTCTGTAGGAAAAATCTCGTTGAAATCCGACGTGTGTAGGGAATATTGCTGGACCCGGTGGCATTTCTGCCCGACGCTGGAATGAAGCTCCAAAGAATGTCAAGCTGCTCATCCTCAACCTTTTACTTCTGTTGGAAAGACCTCCAAAAGTGTTGACCCGTGCCCAGACCATCTTCATCCCTAAGCAAGTAGAAAGTGGGCCTGGAGGCTACCACCCAATTTGCCACTTTCAAAAAAATCTGGCATCTTGCTTCCAGGTGGGTGGTGTCATTGGTGACGTCCAAAGAGCAATTTGGCCAGCAGATGGCATAGCGGAGAACCTAACAGTTCTCCAAACTGTCATTTCGCTGGCCCGTATCAAGAAACTGCAGCTCCATCTTGCCGCTCTGGACGTTGCTAAGGCCTTTGAAGCTGTGGGCCATCTCGCCCTGACCGATTGTCATCGTGGTGTCAGGGCACTTGCTCGTTTAATTGAGTATGTTGCTTTTCTGTACCACGAAGCCATGACGGTCCTCAAGGCATGAGGCAAGATGTCAGGGGATGTTGTCATTGGGTGCAGGGTACACCAGGGATTTCCTCTGTCGCCACTCCTCTTCAACCTGAACGTGGATACAGTATTGGGTAAGCTGCCAGTTGGAATAGGGTTTGATCTCACCCCTGGGGTATGAGTAGGTGTATTTGCTTTTGCCGATGATGTCATCCTACTTGCTGAAACCCGTGAGGGCTTTCAGATCGCCCTTAATGCCTTCGGTGAGCAGCTAGCCAGGTGTGGTTTGGTGGATAACCCAGATAAGTGAGGGTCAGTCTCCTTGGTCCTGTAAGGTTGCTAGCATCAGGTGAAGGTGGTGGATGAGGAGTGTTTTGTCATAGGACAGTCACCCATCCCCACCCGATTCATGCTGGAGGTATGGTGTTACCTTGGAGTAGACTTCATGGGTGTGGCCACCATTGCTGCAAGCCGTGTGGAGTGCTAGCTCGTATCACCAAGGCTCCATTGAAGCCACAGCAGAAGCTGCGCCCCCTTCACACGTACTTACTGCCGAAGCTAACCTATGGACTATTCTTTGGTAGGCTTACTGCAGGGAGGCTGCTTGACTTAGATCATGAAGTTTGCTCTGCTGTGCACTCATGGCTAGGCTTACGGCCTGGTGTCCCAAGTGCCTGAATTTAGGAAACCGGTAAAGTACAACAAACTAAACCGCCACCTAGGTGAGGTGTTCAAGGAGTAGTTACGGGACAGTGGATGCACTCTGCGTAATCCTGGATGTCCAGGTTGTCTGTGGCAGCATGACACGGAGCAGACCTGGCGGGCTAAAATAAATAAGTATGACAGAAATGACCTGCACGAAGCGATTTCCGAGCTAAAAGAAGATGCAACTAATAACATTGAGGTCATGGCTGCAACCGTGTCATGGTGCAGGGTGTGGTGCGGGAAAAGTGCCACAGAGTTAATCGAGTTGGACATCTTGGTGGGAGTACCTACTTCGTGGTATCATCACCTGCGTCCTGAGGGGTTCTTACTTGAACTTGTGGTCATTTTATAAGTGCAACTTCCCTTATCCCTAGAGCCGGCATTGGGTAAATTTGGGCGTCCTTCCCACTTTAATGTTTATGTAATATTATTATTTTTTATTTTTTTTAATTTATTTATTTATTTTTTTTGCAAGCACGTTTTCCCATGACAACGTGTCTGCCATCCAATCTCTTTGCCTGAGGCCCCACGATAAGCAGCTTGTACAGGATGCGATCCTGGCAAAAAGCAGTGGGGCATCTCTGGCATATCCAACAGGTGTGGAACCGCCGCCCGCCATTCAGCAATCCTCGCCCAGGACATCCGGTCTTCTTGATCATCTGAAGACTGAAGTATTGAGATTCAGGGAACAGGTAGGCCATAATGAAGGTCATGAGTGCGCCTACCTGTAGGAACTGGCAAGGCGGGCTGCTGAGGGACCTGATGGCTTGGAGGATGAGGTCACGGCTTATGTGTAGAGGATCTTCCCACAGATTGAGGAAGCAACCGTGGCGAGGCATCCGTGAGAAAATCCTCCTGCTTTGGTTCCCCGTGGAGGTTGCAGAGCAGCTAAGCAAGCAAGAAGGCTGGAATATCAGCGGACCCAGAGGTTGTAGGGGAAGCATCCGCCTCGTGTACCTGCGGAGGTACTGGAGGGAGCCTGTGGGAGTAAAAATGAAAACCTGTACCATATGGTGCAGCAGTGTCCGAGGACTCATGGTGGCCACATTCTACGTCATGATGCGGTTGCCAAGCAGATAGACTGTATCACGTTCCGAGCGACCGGGGCAAGAAGCCAGATATCGTTGCCGTCAAGCCCAACAGGTCAGCTATAATCCTGGATCTCTAGGTTGTCAGTGGCAGCGAGGACATGTAGCAGACCTGGTGGGCTAAGATAAACAAGTATGACAGAAATGACCTGTGGCAAGTTAAAAGGAGTGGCGACCAATAACATCAAGGTCGTGGCCGCGTCCCTAGGGGTTCTTACTTAAAATAGTGGTCATTTTATAGGGGCACTTCCTTTCATCCCATTCTTTCTCCTCATCCTTCTGCAACTTCCCTCATCCCTAGAGCTGGCGTCAGGAAAACTTGGGCGCACTCCCCACTTCTTTCATAAATAAGGTGCGTTGTGTGTACACATACACAGATATATATATATATATATATGCGTGTTTTGGTGAGTGTCATTCCAGACGATAACTCTCCTTAGGATTGAGATAAAATCCCGTTTTTAAGCCAAAAAATTAGGCTTTCCAAATGGAAGGATGTGAGATCGTTCGCGCCAGCAATTTTTGAGCACATTAAATTGGTCAAATTTCAAATAATGTGCTACTAGAAAAAATCATTAAAAATGGCAAAAAAAATTATATCTAATAATAAAACAAATAAACAAATTTTAAAAAAAAAGCCAAAAAATGTTAAATTCATAATGACTAGCAGAGTTTCAGGCAAAACAAAATGATCAACAATTAACTAGGACATTAAAAAAATTTTGCACAAAATTATGCAGAAAACGTACATAAATTTCATTAATATTTGCTAAAAAATCATAAAAACTTCAAAAAACACCTAATAATCCAAAATCTTCATTGAATCACCGGATTCTATTTAGTTCTTTTTTTTTTTCATAAAAGTTGTTTTTAACAATTTCTTTCTACGAAATTGCTCTAATTTCATTAAATTTAACATATTATAATAGGATAGATATTTGAGAAAATTCGCTCATATGATGATCATGCTGCATGTCTAGAACTTTTTATTTATTTATTTATTTATTTATTTATTTTATTTATTCTTTTTTTTTCGTATACTTTTTACTCCGACATGCCCATTTACTTACAAATTATGTAAGGATTACTTGAGTGAGAAGGTTTGGAAATACGAATACCTACCTTTAACTAGCTTTTATGAGCACTAATAGAATCAGTCACTTGTATCACCAATTAATGTAAGAGTGTGATTTATATTATACTGGTTTCCAAATAATGATGCTGTGATGATACTGCGCAATTAATCATATAATTGTTACTTAGATTACAGATGGAGGATAACGAGCAAACGCCATGTGGTTTTTCTTTCAATAACTTACCTCCAAACACCGAGAGGTTTTTCTCATCCCATTCTAAAATCTGGATTCCATATTCAACAAATGGTAGTGTACAAGAACCACCCAATCAGTATGACAACTCTCCTGACTCCAATAAGCCTAACTCAACGTCTCCTCAACCTTCAACAAGCGGTTTTGTTAAAATACCCACTGAAGAATTCAGAATTTGGCTTCCAGGGCCAGAAAAGCCTAGCTCATGGCCTCCTCAACCGCTCCTTGAACCTTTAGTTCAAGAAAGAACTTCGAAAAACGTCCCTGTGGAATCACCATCCATCAACTCAACATTGAGAAACTTGCGTCTTGACTCTCAGGAGCCTCCTCAACTATCATCGACGGATCCGTCAATCAATGCTGGCATACCAACAACATCCAACGTACCTTCTTCTGAAGAAAGACACCCTGCCTCTCAGAGGGCTAGCTCAGCACTTTCTCAATCAATGATGAGAAACTTGCATCTTGACTCCCAGGGGCCTACTCAACTATCATCGACGGATCCGTCAATCAATGCTGGCATACCAACAACATCCAACGTGCCTTCCTCTGAAGAAAGACACCCTACCTCTCAGAGGGCTAGCTCAGCACTTTCTCAATCAATGATGAGAAACTTGTGTCTTGACTACCAGGGTCCTCCTCAACTATCATCGATGGACCCGTCAATCAATGCTGGTATACCAACAACGTCCAACGTGCCTTCCTCTAAAGAAAGACACCCTGCCTCTCAGAGGGCTAGCTCAGTGCTTTCTCAATCAATAATCCAACCTCTAGAAACCGGTCCTGAGCAAAACCCGTCAATCGAATCGTCCTTTAACAACATGCCTCCTACCGCCCACGAGCCTCCTCCAAGGGCTAATGAACCTTCAGCCAACGATGGTGTACAAAACCTATCTCCTGGTATTCAGAAATCCTATGCCTCAGTTGTGACCGATGGTCGCCCTAAACAACCAAATCCTACCACCCAAAGCACTAAGCAGACCGTCCCTCCACCCCAGAAAATACCCAAGAAAAAGTCTGTTCCCCAACCTAGCCAAGAATATAATAAACATTCCAAACCCCGACGCACCAAAAAATCAAGAAGATAAATTTAAAAAATAAATTTCCCCCACCCTACAAATGATCCGCTAACCGGGTCATTCCCTTCACTGCCCTACATTCCACTATCTAGCCTGTTCCCCATTCCACCTTAAAACCCAATAACCAGCCTAAGTATTCCCCATCCTGCCAACCATCCGTCTAACCCCATCGACTGGTTGGGGGAGGTTTTAATAAACCTTTTAATAAACCTTTTTAATAAACCTTTAACATCACCAGACGTTTTAACCCCCCCCCCACCCCAATAACCCACCATGGCTAACGTTGTACCGTTTACAACCAATAATGAGTCAATTGAAGTCGAGCGTTTCATAACTGCACTCACTTCTTATTTGAACAATTGTTCGAATAGCCAGTAGGTATCAACCCTCCCTATATGCCTCTAAGAGAGGGGATTTTATATAGGTACCTACCTATTTTATTTCACTCCCACTAGTACGAAATCCATTGAAAGCTGGATCAAGGACACAACACACTGATACGACACATATCATACACGTTGAACAACCCCCAAATTCTGACTAACGTTCGACAAAAATCTTATAGGTACCTACCTAATGATGGGGGGGGGGGGGGACTGAACTGATAGGTATACAAATGAAAAATTGTAAAAAGAATTAATAGGGAAACACAAATCAACAAACCGTCAATAGGTACATAGGTTATACCGATTGGCACAATAATAACATTCAATATTACCTACACTTAATAATATTTACACAATATTTCGTATTTTTTCAATAATTTTATATATTTTTTCCACCAAAAATGAGTACCTATTATTTTGTCTTGATGAATATTTTTATTGTTCGTTACCTTTGGGGTAGGTAGGTATTTTTTCAACTCAAAAAGACATGGAAGTGATTTTCAAGGAAATAAGATTCATTTCCTAATAATGTTAACATTTGCTAAATCTCCGTCGTTGTTTAATTGTCCCATACCGACGTTTCCCGATTTCTGCTACTGGTATTTGTCATGGAAAAGTGGGAAATTGTTTATCACTGTAAAATTTCCGGACTTTCACATAACACAAAAAAACAAATACATTTCGTGGTATACTATTATCCAGACGTTGTGGGTTAAAATTAAAAATCTACACAAGAGGACATATAATAGGTACCTTTTGCAATGTTCTTTTAATTCCAACCCACTAGTTAAAATCATTAGCACTCGAATTTTTTAGAGCAAAACTACGCACCGAAAGTGCGTAAAAATGTAAAAATCAAGTTGTTTGCGAGTATTCAATTGCCACATGTGATGATTTTGGGGTATTTTTTCACACTGAATCGCGTACCTACTGATGTTTATTTATTAATATTCGCAATACCAGCGTGAAAAAAATAACGTAAAATTGTATAGGTATCATAGTCCAGGAGCCAGGGCCGAAAATAGGGAGTAATTTGAGGAGAAGGTTTGAGATTAGATTTTGAAAATTTAAAATCCCCCATTCTGGGTGAGAAAATCTTTGTCTGCCTTCTCAAAATTGGCGGAATACAGAATGGCGGCCTCATAAAGATGGCTTAATTTGTCCATTTAAAAGTTTTTCTCTAATAATTGAGGAGCTGACATGGAAAACCAGTTGTCCAAAAATCAAATATCATTGGAACTCCCTCTGAACTCTTATCAGATTTTTTTGGACATAATCTCTACTCCATTCAAAGGTCACACATTTATTCAGGGTGCGATCTAGCAAGGACGGGAGGACCAAAGGCCGTTGGCGTGACTGTTTACTTGCAAAAAATGTTCTTTCGATTTTTGGACTTAACTGGTTTTCCATGTCAGCTCCTCAATTATTCCTAAACCGTGGGTACATCCTACAGAAATTTTTATACGTAGCAAAGTTATTGAGCATAGAATAACAAAACGATTCGATCACAAAACTCTGAATTATCCCACAAAATAAGCGAATAACAAACAATTAAAAATTGGGCAAATTATGGGCGAGTCCTCTCCTCCTCCTGTCAAGACTTTTGCCCTTCAAAATCACCCAATGGCGTTAATATTGGTCTGATTTCAGTCTGCCAAAGCTCATTCTATTCAAGATTAAATATTTTCCGAAGTTCGTATTGAGCAAATTTTAGCTGAGACCTTTCCCCATTGACTTACAGCCGAACTTATGAATTTTATATCATTTTACACATAAAGTTCGCAGCCTTTTACTTTGTACCTACTTAATTGGAAACGGTCTGAGCAAAAACTTAACGAACATTAGAAAGAATTTAACTCTGATTCGAATGAGGTTCGGCAGACCTGAATCAGACCAATATTGAGGTCGCTAGGTGTTTTTGAAGGGCAAAAGTCTAGGCGCCTTTAAGAGATTATCTGACCTAAAAAATAACTTTAAATAGGTAATCATATTTCAAGAACGGATTGAGAAAGAAATATGCATTCAGCGGCAATTTACTCCGTTTTTGGTATAGTTTTACGCAAAAAATTTGCTGCGTCTACAAGCGGTTCAACCTGTATAGCATGCACACATCATATAGGTTTCTTATATGATGTGTGAATCCAATAAACAAATGTATTATTTTGACTTTTTGGGTATTTTTATTGTTCGTTAGGTAGGTACCTCTGTCCAACTTTTTGACCTCAAAAACAAAAATGCATCTCATCGTAAATGAAATAAGGTCTCTTTCCCTCAAAATTAAAATCTGCTGAAGTTTCAGTTTTTTTCCATATTCTCAAATCGACAGTTTTTACCGATCAGTAAAACGTGTTCTGGTCATGGCAAATAGGTAATGAAAATGATTTGCCATTGCGACGATTTTGTATTTTCACAATCTCAATAAAAATAATGGCACTGAGCAGTAGGTAGGTGCTTGATATTGATAATTATATTATAGGTATACTATATAGGTATTTGTATTTATAAATATGTATATATGTTTGTACACGATTTAATATTTGTTATATTTGCATGTATATTATATTCATATACTAACAGAATTCATATTGTATATACATTATATTGATCAACCTATATAGGTACTAATAGGTACCTAGTAATAGGTAATTAACCTAGTAATAGGTACTAGTGTACAAAGTTTATATAATTAATAAGCATTATAAAATTTAAGTATAGATGTACAAATATACGTTATAATAATTAATTATAAGTAGGAAAGTTATAGCAAATAGGCATAAGTTGTAATAGTATGAGTATGAATGTCGACTAATAATACCTATGTATTATTTTGTTTTAATGAATGTGGATTTTTCGTTATCTCTAAACTAAGCATACACTTTCCATGCTTTTTGTATGAAAAATTGAAAATGTTTAGATCAAGTCACTTTATGCAAATATAGTTCATTAAATGAACTACCTACGCATTTTAAATATTTTGTAACCATAGTTCGTAAATATCGTTTTATACCGATGCAAAATGTATTTTCTCAAAGCCCAGATTAAAATCAAAGTACTACTTCCGTTTTAGCCTCAAAAAAATTAAATATTAATAATATATCACGAAATTTAGATTTTTTTTTTTTTTTTTTTTTTTTTTTTTTTTTTTTTTTTTTTTTTTTTTTTTTTTTTTACTGGTAGTAACCTGATTTTATTTCATTTTAGGATTGGGGTTTTATAGCCAAATTAGGAAAAACAAAACATATATATGAAGTATACAGAGAAAGAAGTGTAAGGCTACAAAAATCTTAAATTTTCAGCAGAGCTTAAACAAAATTTTCTAACCGATGGCACCTATGGACTCACAAAGAGTAGAAAACAATTAAAAAACCATTTTAGTACAATCAACATTACTTTGTATCTGTATCATCTACTCCCCTTGCTAGGGGTTGGTATTCATGTTCATTCCAAGTTTATAAAGAGATAATGAAAGACATCCATTCCCAGGTATCATATTAATGTTGATATTTAAATACGAAATAAATGTTTATGTACATGATTAACTATTTTTCATACATTAGTTGACCAATAATACACATTTATGTTGTTTTTATGTATACTTCTGAAGATTTTCGTGCTAATTGATAATTCCAAAATTAATTATAAAACTTATTTTTGTCATAATAGAGCCGCAAATTGTTTGCCTCCAGAAAAATTAAAATTTTTATATACCTCCATCAATAAGATAACAACGAGAATATTGTCAATTTTGTGAAAGTTGAACTGAAAAAGCTACACAAGAGAACCTACGTAGATTTAGATAGGTACCGAAACCTATCAATGTTTTACCAGAGTGTTACTACTCAATAATCTCAGAGTTCGACTTCTCACAAGTTAGATTTGTCAGAAAGAAAGTAAAATCGAAAGTCTAAATTGAAAAACATCGCTGAATACTCTTCTTGTTAATAGTACTAGTATTCATTTTTATCCTACCATCAAAATACATAGTGGAAGTAATTTACGGTATATTTTGAATACCTGATATTAATATGATTATATTTATGTATAACATTTAATTTAATCTTCATTTTTTAGTTTCATTTATTTATTTAGTTTAGTTGATTTGTTTATTTTTCTTTTAACGAAAAAGGTGACAACAAAAATTTGCTGCAACATTTTCAAGGCTACTAACATATTTTTGGTATTAAAAAAACACACACATAACAGTACCTACCTGTCATACTTAAAGCATACTAAAGGTTTTAATATTGGTTGTAATGAAAATTCTGCTTTAATGTACATACATAAAACATGCTTATCGAAAGGCTATGAGTGGGTACTTACTGTACAACCATACGAGCCAACATAAGATTAAGGGTATGTTATATGACAAAATATGTTGACTCAATACAATGGTTATTAAATGTTGAATTACAATGTCTAACTCAGGTTCTTCACTCGTTGTTTCTATATTTCAAATGTTGAAAGAAATAAATAATCAAAACCATAAAAATCATGAAAACAAAATTTTTCAACTTTCAATTTTTTTTATGATTATGAAAATCTAGATTATGAGAGTCAGAAAAATTCAGAGGTGTTGATGCAGAAAATCACTGTGCACTCTCCATGACAGCTGTACTTCTCATGATTGTCCCCAACTCATAAAAGGAAATAAAAGAAATGTATTTCATGTATTTTTATACTTGACACTATTATGGTTCTAGATGTAGGTGTACTCCATCAGTAATATATTCAATCTTTGTCACTGAACTTTTTGTATTTTTATACTCTCAATAAAAAAGTTAACCAATACGTATTTTGTGCGATATTTTCCAGCACGAATCCTTGGTTGAAGTGAAAATCCACGAAAGTATACACATCAAGTAGGTAGATTGATAGGTAGGTAGGTACCTACAAATCAATAGGTAGGTAGACCTACCTACCTACCTATCTCCTATTAGTGTTTCACAAGAGCGTAGCTGCTCAATATGTATTTC
Organism: Adelphocoris suturalis; assembly: GCA_030762985.1. Lineage (NCBI taxonomy): Eukaryota > Metazoa > Arthropoda > Insecta > Hemiptera > Miridae > Adelphocoris > Adelphocoris suturalis. The sequence goes on from CM061045.1 coordinate 59,137,001, forward strand.
CTGATCCAATCTGATTTCTTTGGCATCGTAATATCATCAAACGTCAATAAATACTACCTAGATATTAGATGTTCCCAACTCAACTCTCACTGGGACCCACTAGTTTAAATTTCCGAAGCTAGTGACCCACGAGTCCTTCAAACTGTACCTGTACACCACCTATAACTCATCTCATTCATAATTTAATTTAAAAAGGTAAAGCGCATATTATAAAATCAAGCTTCCAAATGAAAGAGCGAGTTCGCTAGGACAGGATTTTTTGAGCATATTAAATTGGTCACATTTCAAAAAATGTAATCAAACCACTAAAAATTATTAAAAACGTGTAAAAAATCGTTAAATTATGTTTTTTTAGCAGAATTTTAGTCAAAAGAAATTTAGCAATGATGAACTGGAACATTAAAAAATGTATGCACAAATTCATGCTGAAAAATGTAGGTATGTACTTGAATTTCATAAACATTTGCAAAACAATTTATAAAAACTACTAAAAAGGTAAAAATCCAAAATCTCATTCTAATCACTGAATATTATTTGTAACGAGTTTTTTGCCGTAAAATTGGTAGGTAGTTAAAAAATCGTATTATATTATAATAATTTGTTTTGAAATTTGATCACCTGAGTGGCAAGAAATTGTTAACTACCACTTTATGAAAAAAAAAACTCATTCTAAATTATAATATTCTTCAGTCCAAAATAGACTTTGGGTTTTCCCCTTCTTTTGTAGTTTTTATCAATTTTTCAGTAAATTCAAGTACATTTTCACTTAATTTGAGTAGATACATTTTTCATCAGCATAAGTTCATTATTGATAAACGTTTTTTTACTTACATTATGCTAAAACATATATATTCAACTATTTTTAGCAGTTTTTAGCCATGCTTAGTGATTCCTTAAGTATTTTTCTGAAATTTCACCATTTGGGACAGCCTATATACCTATTATATAGTAAGTACATACGAAAAAGTGTTAAACTTAAGGAATCGTTTTGGAATGCCTCAAAACTGATTTCCATGAAGACAATTTTGAAAAAATTCATTTTTCACCCATTGCAATAGGTACCTAGTCATTTGCCACGAAAAAAAGTGTTTCTTCTTTTCGTTGCGTTAAAATTTTTGGTTAAAAATTTCATTGCACTCGAAGTGCTCAAATTTCAAAACATTTTACCATTTGTTTTAACTGACGAAAATTCGCTCATACGAGTATACTGCATGACTGGCACTTTTTATTGGTATGTATACTTACCTAAGAATTTAATTTAGAAAAATGGTCATCGATGTAATTTAATCGCCAACAATTCCTGTACGAAAGTACCTACTCAAATTTCAAAAAGATTGGACATAAATAAATATTATTAGAGAAAAAGATCACTCATAAGTTCATGCTGCATGATTGGAACTGTTAGTGATTCTTCTATCATATTTATTTAAATTTGGCCAATTTATTGTGCTCAAGAATGGCTGACCAAAGAATCCTTCCTTTCTTCTGGAATGTTTAATGCATTGACAGAAAAACGGATTTTTCTCATTCCTAAGGAGAGTTATCGACAGGAATGACACTGCTCGCATAAATTAATTTATATACACATCTAGGTAACTGTTAAACTCCATCAGGAATCATTTCAAAATGCAATTATACTACTTACTAATAACGTAGGTAATTTACCTAGATTCTTGATTGCACTAGTTTGTTTTGTTATTAAGTTTTTACGTTGGAATGATGATAACTTGCTCGTTTCGCAGTTAGGTAGACAGTTCGGAAATAGCTTTCAGATAGGTAGGTCAGGGGCGAGGCGTCCTGTCATCGCTAGATGCGGCGATGACTAGCAGAGTCTGAAGACCATAGTTTTTATTTTGTAACAAAACAAAATAAAACGTTCTGGAACAGTTCTGATGTTTCAAAAAATGGCAGGGTTGAATCGTGGGGCTGGCCAGACGGACAAGACAGGGTCTGCCCAACGAGAATAGAAGATACACTGCCAAGGAAATGGCACATGAGCTTCCTCGTGACCTTCACAGTACGTCACCATTAAATTCCAGAAAACTAGAAACGACCGGTTCTGGCATCAGGGAATTAATAAGGTGGGAAATTGGAAGCTGAATGGTACATATAATAAATGAAATTAATAAGGAAAATTTTGATTTTAATATGGGACCATCCAGGATGTAGTCCGCATGTTACCTGAAAATTTCGTCTAAATCGGATCAAAGCTGAAGAAGTTTTAAATTGATTTACAGGATTTCATTAATATTTTCCCGGCATGATGGGCACAATCACTGGTAGTAGGTAGGTACCGTACGGTTCGTATGGCACCTCAAGGGACTCTACCGGGATCATCTCTGAAAATTTGAACTAAATCCGATAAAATTAACTAAGCTGTGACCGTAACAAAAACATCACTTTCGCGCATACGCCTAGCGTACCGCTGCTGATGATCGCAAAGAATGTGATACGGGACCTCAAGAAACCTTGCCCGCATCATCCCTGAAAATCTGATCGAAATCCGTTCACAATTGCCTGAGTTATGACCGAAACAAGAAAATTTTGTTTGCGCCTGCGCAGAGGCTACCGTTGATTCGATCATGACGGAACTGATAGGGGACCATGTAGAGCTATACCCGCACGATCCCTAAAATTTTGAAGAAAATCGCATCAAAATTGTGGAAATTACGGCTGTTGCAAGGACCGTAACAAGAATATTTCGTTCACGCATGCGCAGAGCGTACCGCTAATGCAATTATGATTGTCTTATGGGACCTCAAGGGACCTTACCCACATCATCCCTGAAAATCTGACCAAAATCCGTTCAACATTGACCGAGTTATGACCGTCACAAGGAATTCACGTTAGCGCCTGCGCAGAAGCTACCGTTGATTCGATCATGATGAAGTTGATAGGGGACCATCTAGAGCTTAACCCGCACGATCCCTGAAAATTTGGTTAAAATCGGATCAAAATTGTGGAAGTTATGGCTGTTACAAGGAAATGTGGACGGACAGACAGACAGACACGGAACCAAATTTGTTCAGGAGGCTCTGAAACGCAAAATGCGAGTGGAAATTTTGATTTTGGAGCAAAAAAATTTTTTTCATTTCGAAAGTGAAAACCAACCTTCCGCTGCCTTGCAGTCTCGGAAGCAATACTAGAGCGGCCCTTCCCGTGCAAGCCGCCGAGCCAAAAGTGTGCTCTGCCCCCCCCCCCCCCCCCCCACCCCTTGGTTCCCCAACCCCGCCCTGCGGAGCGTTACCACCTTACGACCGACCCGTTTCTAGGGAAATGTATCACCGTTAGTTTTCATCCCACGAAAATCGTTCTCCACTCGTTGGAAAGCTCTCGATTTATCACGCATTTCTTTCGTACTTGTTCTTCTATTCATGTCGTAATTTTATATTCATTTATGTTATAAATTGATATAGTAAACAATGCCGCTTGCTTTGTTGTCACTTGGTTGAGAAGTTAATCTTGGTTATAGTAATTGTAGACGCACACCATAACAGAAAATTACCTACTTAGGTACTCTGTTCTAATTTCGATTTGGTAGTAAAACATTTATGTCGTAGTTTTAAATTTATTTACATTTACGAATTAGCGGGAAGAAAGCTTGTTCCATGTTTTAGCATTTTAGCCGCAGGCTCATGGCGGAAAGTTAGCCCCCCTGATTCGTGTTGTAGTCAAAAATATATCTGTATAGTTTATAGTAAAAAAAAGACTGTCAAGTTAGATGTGACACTTGGCTTTCTCGTTCTCGCGACATGAATGCAGGTTAGAACATTGCATTGTTTCAAATAATCTTTAAGTAGAGATTCCATGAAGGGTCAGTTTAAGCAAAATCTTCAATCAGGCAAATTAGAAAAAAGTTCCCGCATGATCGTAGGAGCGAATTTTTGTACATTATCGAATTATAAAAAAAAAAAAAAAATCTAGTACCTATATAAATTTCTCGTGTCACAGTTTTCGTTGCCATACTCCTCCGAAACGGCTTGACCGATTTTGATGAAATTTTTTGTGCTTATCCGGTATCTATGGGAATCGGCCAACATCTGTTTTTCATCCCCCTAAATGTTAGGGGTAGTCCACCCCTAATTTTTTTTTTTTTTTTTTTTTTTTTTTTTTTTTTTTTTTTTTTTTAATAAAATAAAAAAAGTAGTTTTATAAGATTTAATTTGTTTGTAAGAATTTCCAACAGAAAAAAACGTCTGCCAAGTTGGGTGGGCAGTATAACTTCCTCAGGCGAGCGAAGCGAGCAGCATCCCCTTCAGACTTTAAACCTACCCTTAGGGACCTACCGTTTGCGAGCGAAGCGAGCAACATCCCATACATGTTTAAATTGTAATACAACGCATCTACACAGCCACACCTTGCGAGCGAAGCGAGCAACATTTCCTACATGCCACACTTTGCGAGCGAAGCGAGTAAATAAATAAAAACGAATGTATGAATGAATATGAAATTAATTTCAATGTTGATTTGAATGATTCTTAATTGAAAATGTGTGCACTTTGAGTGCGTAGAAATTGTTAACTGGGTCATTATCATATAAATGTATTTTTCGTGGTCTAAATGAATAAAACATGGAAAACTCAAGTTCATGGAATCTATATATGTATGCGTAATATACGTATCCTAGAGTGATAATCTGACGGTTTGCGAGTTAGACCATTTTTCAACGTTACATAAATTTACATAAAACCTTACATAATTTACATAAAACCTCCACCCTCCACCATTTCCTCCTCCACCATTAATCCACGACCAACTCCTCATTCCTCTATCGCAGCAAACTCAGGAATGATCGACATAAATAGCCATTGTACAAATTATATAGAAAGGTAAGGAATGTACTTCTTCACTAACGCCTGATGCTTTCTTCTTAGGCTCCTTATTGGTACATCCATATGCTACGCAAACACCCGTTCTCGTGAAGAAAAAGGAAAAGAAACGACACTAACGAGAACCAAAGAAAACGAGGCAAAAAACAGCACGAAACAGTGGCAAAGTGGCGGATACTGCGTAGTAGGCAGGGAGGCCCAAGAAAGTTGGGGAACCAGAGGGTGGGGGAAGCGTGACACATCGTGGGGGCGCACAGGGCTACTCTAGTATCTTCTATTCTGGTTGGTGCTGCCCCATGTTCTCTGCTGGAAGCGCATGAAGCTTGCAGATCTGAAACAGTCCGCATGGGAAGGCGGAAGCGGGGAGGTTTTGTTTGCAAGTTATGTCAGGATGCGCAAAGATTGGCGCATCTCGGGTATTTTCGTAAAAATTCAGTGTAGGAACCTGGTGTAGGTTTACAGTATCATCTCACCTTATCATCACTCTGATAGTTCAGCGACTAGGTTTTGTGTACTTAGGTATCTACCAAAACATTTTTTTTTTTCTTTTTTTCGCTGTGATCTCGAGTGTATGATAGTGATTGAAAAAGTTCAAAGAGTGCAGCTCATACTCACGATGTGTACTCCAGCACCTGATGGCATTGTAATCGATCTGCAGAGTAAGCCATTTGGAGCTCGCAGGTATGACGATAAACTGGTTAGAATGGCTGGAATTTATTTATAAATAGTTGTTACCTATTTTATGAACTAAAAATCAATTCTTTACTAATGAATAGGTACCCAACCTTTTTCTAAGTCAAGAAGAGTCTCAGAGTTTATTTTTATAGGTTTGCAGTTTATTTAATGTAAGTAGGTGCACCGTGAACTGACAGACAATTCGTTACATACTTATATTCTTTGTTATTTCTATCCTTTTCTACTGTTGACCTATATTATCTATACAATTTTTCGTGAGGTTAATCATTGGTATGGGAATATTTTTGCGGTGAGTGTGGGAAAATGTCCCTCGCCCCTGAGGTAGGTACCAAAATGTAATTATAATGTCACATCTTCCTAATTGAGTCAAAACATAAACATGAAAATCAACACAGAAAGAAAGACGTCAGCTCCAGGAACACAATATCTGCCTATACCTATATCGATCACCAAGAACTAATGAGTTTTCCATGCTGGTAAAGTCGCACCACACCTTGGAACACCCTTGCAGTTCAGTGGCAGAGAAGAGCCGAAGACGAATTTCTGGAAAGGCGAGGAAGAGAGGATGATGGGGAAGGCTGAGGATAGGAGGCTAGGAGAGGGGGGGAGGGCTACCATGATTCCGGGAATCTACACCAAAAACTGTGGTATGAAGGATCTGGACATGGTAATAATTTCACTTCCTAATTGAGTCAAAACATGAACATGAAAATCAACATGGAAAGAACGACATCAGCTCCAGGAACACAATATCTGCCTATACCAATATCAATCGCCTGTAACGATATCGCTGTTAGAAAAACGAAAAACTGCGCGGTTCACTTCCCCCATTGACACCTTGCCTTCCCCTGGGAACTCCACCACCATCACCACCGTGATTTTCAGCGCCATCTGTCAGTTGGAGGTATGATTGGGCTTATCGTCCCACATCCCCATGCTGAAGATTTTGGGTTTTTATTTCTTAAAAAAATTAAAATAGCCCACGAATTAAGGAGCTGAAGGATGAGGGGAAAAGATATAGGTAGGGTTACTCGAGTTAGTTTGTGATGTAGATACCACGATATTGAAATTGAGCTTTTGCTTGGGTGAACAAAATTTCAGCTATCTACTCGTAGAACCAAGAGGGAGGTAATTTGATTCCGATTGCATCTTGACTCTCACCTTTGGCCATGATGAAAGTGAAATTTAATTAAAACCCACCATATTACTTAGGTATGCGTTCAACTTAGGGTCACCAAAATGCCGTATTTTTATCAACAATAAATTACTAATTAATAATAAAAGCTGAATAAGAATGGAAATTTATTTTTGTGTTTTTATTAAATTTAATATCTCAACAGACGTATTATGTTATCACAACTCTACAAAATAGAAATAAAATTGTTCACCATCTGAATCCACATCAGTTTTAAAATTGAAATTGGTTGTCAATCTAGAGTAGCCTAGCTACACTTGAGAGCCTACTGTCTACTGGAGGTTTCTAAAGTTGTTTTTGTGTTACAGAGACGAGATATAATGGCCGATGCTGTACCTCTCACAGCCCATCCTGCCAACTCGTCTAAAACAGTTGAATTTCATTATTTAGTTTCTCAGGAAAAGGCCATGAGAGTTTCAATGCTGTATTTATCACAGATTATATTTATTTCGCACCATCAACCTGCACCAACATAAGGAAAACCCACTAGGATTTTAAAATCATAGACTTCCGAGTAATTTCAATCTTATTTATTAAATTTGGTGTAGCAGTATACATTTCTATAAAAGAGTAATTCACTAGTTGAATACAAACTTAGTGTGCAAATTTACAATATTGATACGACTAGCTCATTACTATGAAGAAATTCACCCACCCAAAGACGTGGGATCAGATTGAAAAATGTACATAAACCTATGTACAGGTACAAAAGAAGTCAAAAGATAAACTATAAAACACCAACAAATTAAATTGCACAAATCACAAACAAGAAATTTCAAATCACATCACACAAAACTCCATAACGAATGACAAGAAAAGAGCATATTGATGCAGCTACCCCTTAATGAAACGTTCTCCTAAGAATTACCAGTAACAACATAGCCAATTGTTGAGAAGATTAGATCCTCTTTTTTTATTCAAATTTAAATTTTATGGAAATGTTTAGCTGTGTGGGATACTTAATATTGTGCGTTTCATCGTGTCTTCCATTTCTTTTCTTTTTTTCTATGTAAATTCTTAGTGTTTAAAAGAGATGTCTCACCAAGTTTGGCTTTAACGAATATAAAATAGGTAAACGATTATTCTAACTTTGGGATGGAGTTGTAAATTGTACATAGTACATGTAATGTTAGGAATAGTTCAACGCAGTAGCTACAATCAGTTGATTCAAACCTAAACTGAAGGTAAACATCCTAAAGGCTGGACCACTAATCAACTTGTCTTACGTTACACTTAAATTATAAGCAAGAACTACCAAAACCGAAATGAAAATGAATAAATTAAATGAGAAGGTACATATATTTCAAGTTTACTTAGTTTGAAAAATATAAATTGAACATTCCAAGAGTAGAAAATTCTACAACACGACATCCTTTGCTCTAAACTATATTGCATTGGTATAGTACATTGTTTTCAACAACAGCAAGTTATCTAAGCAAGAATAAATAGATCCAAAGGCATGCAATTACCAGTTTTCTGTCATTAAAATGAAATATTTACAAATTTACATTTTTTTAAGAATGAGGTATTTCATGAAACTCCCCAATTTTACTTCTGCTTGAACCTAGTATGACTATAAGAACTGTACGCTGTAGTTATTCTAATGTGAGGTATAGGCACCGGACATGGATATACTCACCGTATGTATCATTTCCTATGAACGCTAACACCAATGAGTAGTATGGTACACAACCTTAGTCGTTGAAAGAATATCGTAAGGTATCTAGATATAGTGAGTTGATTGGAAGGCTATCCATCATTCGTTTCAATGAGCTCATTGGCAATATCCAATGGACACAGCTGTGTTGTATAAAAAAGAATAACATAAAAATACTGGACACCCATTTCCAAACTTCGTATCAGTACACAGTACAAGGGGGGGGGGGGGGGATGCTCACCTAGAAAGCAAACAACTTGAGATCTTTACAAGGAGCCACCACTCACGGTTGGTAATAGAATGAACCTTTCTGTTAATCATCAACCAGCCCACTCCAGCATCTGCCACAGCTCTTGGTTTCTCATGGGGGACAGGTGAGTGAAAATTGCATGCAATCTTCCCTATTTGTCACCCACCATTTATTTTGAAGTGGTGGGTAACTTAAGGTACTTGTGGTGGACACGTAACAGAAAATGTTGCACATTACTTTCCTATTAGGTGCCAGCCAATTCTAGAAGCAGGCAGGTAGTAAAAAAAGGTTTTGGTTGAAGATATGGATTTATCATGGAAAATGGGGAAATTATGGTGGATATCTAAGCAATGTCCACACTGGGTGAGGCAAGGCAAGCCAAGCTAAAGGCCTGAACTCAACAACGCTTGACCAGTGTAGACACATTTGAGAACATTGACATTGGCTTGAAACTGTTCCAGCTTCGAATCGCTACATCAAAGGGTGCTCGCCTAATGTGGACTCCATAGTTCCATGTGAACAGATATAGAGATTGAGGTAGTTTGTAGTGAAATAATTCAAGTTTTCAAATGTTTTAGAGATAGACCCACAGCAACTAATTATAAACAACATCCAGAATGCCCTCCTGCTATCCAGAATGACTCATGAGCGAATTATGACGATTGTCAAACCACTCCCCATTATTGATAACGTTTTGCTATTTAATTGTTTTGTAAGTTGAGAAGTCAATTTGGAACACTTTGGCTCAACAAATGGTTTAGCCTTTCACTGTTTTCTTGTACAATAAAACTTGGAAAATGTGAATAGTGAGAACTTTTTTCCTAAATATTTGTAGAAAAATCCCAGCAATGACCCATCCGATTGGGAGTCTGTGTGCATCCAAAGCTCATCTGGTGAGGAAATGTGAATGATCAACTCTATTATTAGATGCTCAGTTGTGTGGACACCCTTAATACGAAGGTTCAGTTGTACCCTATCTAATAATCACCCCCAAAATGAAATAGGAATATTATGGTGAGGATAGTGGGCAAGTATTAGAAAGAAACACGAGTTTAAGTTTTGTTATAGCCATTTGGTAGAGACTGGTGGGCACCTGCTGACAAATACAGTAGAAAGGAGAGCAAATCCCAAGATAAATCCGAAATTAGTAAGGTTGTTGCCAATGAGCTCATCAAATAGGAATTTAATGAAGTTATTCAATGTAGAAACATATTAAAAATCACGCATACCTGAACACAGTTGATTCCTTTTATAAAATTTCGGTAGTGACAAAGTGATGATGCAGTTCCAAATAACACAGACAATGTGCAATATTATTATTATCATAATATAATATTATTCATGGAAAAAAAAGAATAAATGGTAAGCATGACTGGAAGTCTGAAATATTTTAAAATAGATTTAAAGCATATTACATTTAACAAATTAACGTACTTTTACACAATGCAATGGTTGCAGAGGATAACTTAGAATTTAAATTGCACTTATTTAAACAGGTTTAAATAAATAATTACAACCTATTAAAGCATACATGACAATCAGCATCATTTTAGTACGGCATGAAAATTGGATCTATCCAAATGACTAGACTGGAGAATGAAGTATACTTAATAAAATTAAGAAAAGTTTATGAGCTTTTTGGGTTTTTGGCCAGACAATTGCACGAGTTTCCGGATTAGACCATTTCGGTGGTCCAGAATGTCAAAACATAAAATCCAAATGTTACTAGATGCAATTCATTCTGGGGATATTGGATCCATAGGCACATTCCTCATTGTTCAAATGCAAATTAGTAAGCGTGGTACCACATCTGTACACCACTACTACATTTTACTGAAAATCCGCAGGACAAATCATAGGTCAATGATATGATCTAGCCTTTCTATTACATGAATCACTAGTCTTCACATCGAATTCAAGAAACATGAATCTGCTACTGATTTATGACGCTAATCAGAACAAATGCCGGGATAAAATCTATGGATTGCATATAAACGTTTTAAAAATATAACAGGAAGGAATGAATAAGAGTTGGCAGACAGGTCAACTCTATACAAAAGGTTACTGGCTAGTACTTCACAGAGGTTACTAGCCATATCTTCATAGATAATAGTGACAAACTTCAAATGACCCAAACGAAATTTAGTTCCAATAAAATAGTGTTGAAAAAAAATATATATATATTTATAAATCCGTAGTTTTTTGCCAACGTTTCATGTGATTGCATTACCAAAGACTCATATATGTATATATACTTTGACAATAACTTCTTTATTAACCAATGTTATGTAAACAAGCTAGTTTTGAAATATTACCATAGCCAAACTACAGATTATGCTTTGGAAAAAAAAAAAACTGAAACCACCAGATAGCAAACAATCATCAGACCAGAAAAAAGTTTGCTATCAAGAGGTGACTGTGGAAACCATCTTCTGTGGAAACCATCTGCTATTGAGAGGTTTTTTTTTCACAAGTTAATGTAAATAAATATAAAAAGTTTTCCGTAAAAAAAAGAAGTTTTTATACTGATGTCCCTCATCGGAGGCATGGTTCAAACAATATGCGAAACAACGCCAATAAGACAGTCACAATGCATACTTCAACAACTGCAATCTCATGTTGAACATTGTTCATCAAAACAAACAATCCCTACCTTCTGGATCTTCCTTCCGCTATCAATAGGATAAAACCCCATTCAGAACTGTATTTTATGGTCAACGACCGATATCGAGAGGTTCTCGTATGGGTGTATTACCAGTAAAATAGAAGAGGCTCGGTTGGAACCAGAAATTTTGTAAGCAATGAAGAGGTTTCTGGTGTTGTGAGGGGTCCAATAGCGGAGGTTTCACCATATTGCTGTAGGAGTTTTCAGTTTAACTGATAGTCCTGATGTTCTCGCGGAATTCAGATATTTTTTCTTTTGAATCATATCAACTAAACTGACTGACTAATTTTGATCGTAACGAAGTATTCAACACTAAACTTTCCTTGTGGCTGAGTTGAACATTTTGTATACCGAATAAATTTCCTTAATTATAATGCATTGATCAATTATTACAGCTGTCCCAGTTCCAAAATAATATTCACTAGTCATCCACTCTCTTTAATTAAATTTTGAAATCAAGTCTTACTTGTCAATCATACTGTCTTCGACTTTCTTCCCCATGTTTTGTTTACATAACATAAAACACCTTTTATCAATAGTCACATCAGGTTCTAATAAACACCGTTTTCTTGGTATGCCCTCAACATTGATGTGGCATTAAAATTATACTATATCATTGGATGAGTCATTTTTCTACTCTAGTTCTTGAGGATCTATACTGGCAACTATAGAAATATGATCATTTCAATTTTTCAAGCTATTTTATGTTCAGAAATAAGATATTTATGTTGTTAGTAAAAGTACCTTACTTATTGATAAAACAAGTTTTGCATAACACTTGAATATGAGTTTTAAGGATTGCTTACCATTAAAAAAATAATCTATTAGTTCACACAATCAATACCAAATCAGTTCATCAAACTTACAAACCTTTTTTTTTTTTTTTTTTTTTTGCATCTTTAAATTAGCATTATAAACACCAAAATAATTGCAACACTTTCAATTGAAATCAAGAAATATGTTTTTGCAAACATTCTCACCAACTATAATAGACCAAACGAAAGATGTCAGTTGAATTATGGACAAAATTGTCACCAACCACTACATGTCTACCTGTAACACCAGTACCAAGTTCATGTTTGCTCACAGCCTAAAAAAAGTTAAAACGGTTCTTTGAAACTCGTGTCTCAATACAAAGGTATTGGAGCCATTAAATAAACAAAGTGACTGTTGCAACACTTAGGATTGGAATACTAGGAAATAACAATATCATTAGAATGAGGTACTCTGTGAGAATGCTTTCGGGCTCTTGATGTGGAGTTTCTACCTCCAGATGTGTTATGGCTGTAACCAGAATCAGAATCATGACTTGGTCTAAATGATGTGAACTCGGAAGGTCTGGTTTGATTGTGATACTGAAGAACAGTTTCATACTGCCCATGTGGGACTGGAAGTATGTAAGGTAATTTATGGTGGCCAGTTGGAATAGGGCGATTTGGGTAAAGTTGCAAAAGTGCGTCTAGAAGCAGCCCCTCGTGGAATTCTGCACACTCTCCAGCTGTCCCTTTATGCCGATTAGTACGTCTTCTTTCCAAGCTACGAGGCCTTCTTTCTCCATGTTTTCTAGGTCTGCTTCCAGGAGGCAGGGAAAAGTTCCACGAACGGTTTCGGTCATCAGCATCTGAACTGTCAATATCTCGACTTAAATCATTACCAGTCGAACCTTGTAGAGAGCTTGTTCCAGAATGATGAATGGGTAAAGACACTCCAGCCAGGCTAAGCTCATCTTCAGCAAATTCATCTTCACTTCCAACACCATGTCTTCCATACTCACTATCGCCTTCTGACCCTCCACGTCCTGTAACTTCATACAAAAAACAAACTAAAAACACAATAATGATAATAATGATTATTTCAAATGTTATCTACTACAAATCAATTTTTTGTTTCTAAATTCTCTTCCAGTAAAAACTAGCTTAAATGCACGAAATTTGTAACATGTGTATGAAAGTGCAAGAATAGAAAACCCAGAAGCTCATTTTGTTTATTGAGTATCAAACAATTTTGAACTAGATAAGAAATAAATTAAAAACTTGGAATGCAATCTGTGGTTCATTTGTTTTAAACAATGTACAAAACCAGTCAATTAGGCCATGGCTTACTACTGATCCAGACTCACATCAATCACTCATTCAGAAGACAGAAAATAAAAAAAAAAAAATATATATATATATATATATATATATATATATATATATATATATATATATATATATATGTTCTGCACTCTATTAGATGTACCTACATGCAAACAAAAGATAAATTCTTAAACTACTTGGTTAAAGCCAACACTGGTCAATGAAGCAAGTTTCCTCTCCAACTGTTGAATTTGTATGAATTTTTACTGCTATGGGAATCTGGGGCCCCCGAGAAACTCCCCAGCTGAAGGATTTCAGTACCCCCTCGCCTCTTTGCACTTTACAATCTTTCGTATTTTGCACATCACACTTTCGGTCAGAATATTTTATTAGTAACTATAGAATCATAATAGGAATGAAAAAATGTTTTTAAAAGTCTCTGGTATTGTTTTAAGACAGGGTGGCCGCCAAATTTTCATTTCAAAATTCCCTGATTGTTCCAGAGATTTTCCTGACTAAAAAACCATTAGTATAAGGAATATATAAAACCACAATATCAATTCTAACCAATCTTCAATCTTACTCATTTATTTATTACATAATATGAAAAAAATTATCCACATTATTAAGTTATCCAATTCGGTATCAATAAATCCACAAAAAATTCATGACAAGTAAACAACAAATAACAGTGGTTCAACAAGATACGTACTATGTACTACAACTCCAAATTTCAAATGTAAGCAATATACCCCAAAACCTCCCCGTGCCTCTGAGATGCCCTGACATGTTAATTTTTTACGAAATTCCCCGACTTTTCCCTGTCATTTCCCAATGCATCAAATTTCCTGAATTTTCCTGGAATTCCAGGTTTTCATTGACTGGCGGCCACCCTGTAAGAAGAGAGTAAGGTTTGTGTTTTTTAATATGATTTCCTTCTTTTGGTAAATTTGACTGATGGTTTATATTGCTAACAACATGTTTTCTTAAATATCTCTTATGTATTCTGAACATGAAGACTCGTATTTCTACATTGCTATTTAACGATTTCTACATGTTCTGCATGTTTTTTCGGACATTCAAATGGCGATTGTATAAATATGAATTATATATTGATGAATATCCAACAGTAAAGAAAGATATTGGAAATCGTTTTTAGGATTAATGTTGGATATGTGTAAGAAAATCCATGAATAAGTGGACTAGGCTTTAACCTAACAGGTGTTTCAATGTTTTACACAAAAAATAAGGCTTCAGCCAGAAAATATTTATTGCAGCATTGAGAGTAGAAAATTTAAATTGCAAGTGGTTTGAATTTTTACGAATTATGAAGGAAGAAGGTTAGTCCGAGTATTTTGGCAAAAGTGACTTACACTAAAACCATGGTGGTGTGAATTGCGTTGAATTTCAAGCACTCAGAAGTTTTCAAATTCAAACCTGAGGTATAGTCCAAGGGTGAACTTCAACCAACGAGAATTTTAGGTCAATATGTTTCTCAAATCAGACTCAGAAGGGGAGGCCAACTGGGGATTTAGGTCATGAAAATCTATAAGGGGGATGTCACTGCTCGAATGTATTAGGTTTATTTATCAGCTATTAGGTTTTATTCCCATCTAAATCTCTTTAACGAATCTCAGCATTTTGTTCATGAGAACCTTGGTAATATAAGTAATAAAGAGAATTACAAGAGGTGAATTTGCACCAAAGGATAAGAAAACTAGCCAACCCTCTGACATCAGAATACTAAAGTAAAACGGTTAAGATGTTAATTAAAGTGTTACAAGTGGTTAAAATCAGGATCAATATTTAGAGAATACTCAGTTATATACTAACCATTAGACAGTTCCTCATAAACTGGGTTATACAAATCTTGAGAACAGTAGCGAGGGTGTGGCATGGTTCGTGGAGGAGGAGGGCAGATGAATACTGGAGAATGAGATAGAACAGGATAAGTAGTAGGTGGGTACCCAACATCACATCGCCCCTTAACATCCAACATCTGTTAACAAAAATAACCATATATCTGCATTGTATCATATAATACGAGTAACACAAACAGAGCAGTGGTAATAGTGTAACTGCTGAATATTTAAACAGTAATCACAAACCTCAATGGATGGTTGCGGTAATGGACGTGGTCGTATATTAGTAAGGTCTTCATAAATTACACCATTCCCATGAGTGACATCACAATGATTTTGAGGTGAGGATTTGCAAGGCAAAAAGCTTTGCATCTTCTTCTTATGTCTGCAAAAATAATATTGCAATGAAAAAATATGATCAAAATTAATAAACGATGAAAAGATTATTAACCCTTTCACGACCAGAGACAAGTATACTCGCATTGTGTTTCTAACATTGCCGCAATTTCCGTCTTCCCCTGTGATCTAGCAACATATGTAAGTACATTTTTAGACACCAGGGGGTTCATAGAGTAAGAAGATATTACAGTGTTTGAGAAGTTGGCCCCCCCCCCCCCCCCCCCCTTGAAATTGAAAGTATGTGACAAGCGTGCTTGACTCTGATTTATTGCGTGTTTTATTTCAAAAATATGTTGAATAAACGAGTTCATACAGATGAAGAGTTGCGATAAATTGTTACCAACGATCTGAGTGATGAAGAGGAAGAACTGAACTTTTATATTATCCAATAATTATTCCGTTAGATACTTTTTTTCATGACCCAAAACTCAATTTAAAAACCTCAAACGTTGTTATTTTAATAGAGCAATTGATTTTGCACATATTCAAGAGTATCCCCTCAAAATTTGAGCATGGTTGGACCATTTTTGACGAAGCTAGAGCGTTTTTAGTGGAGCGCGGCAAATCTTGTAAGAAGGCTGAAAAAAGTAAGTCCAAAGTGACTGCCAGGGCTCATAAGGGTGAGTCCATAGTGCCCCGCTTCTCGCTTCATTGTGGCGAGAAAATTACGTGATTGAAGCAGGTGGTGCCAGAGTGCCCAGCTTGCAGGAACATCTCACTCGCTATGTCTCAGTTGAGGTTGCCACTTGCCAGGCATACTTTATTCTAAGTAATTGCAATTTTTTTGTTCAGCATTCATTTTTGAATGTGAAAGGAATCAGACACAGATCAGAAAGTTAAAATCAACCTGCTACTTACCAGCCACATGCCAAAAGTTATCCAAAAAACTATTCCATCTCTTGATGGGAATGAAATTACAGTCCTAGACATTCATTTAATAATGAATAAGTTGAGACAAGGATAAAAAAGTCGCAAAAATATGTATTTCATGGTTTTTAAACCAGAAAGAAAATTGATGTAAAGAGGCTGACAACTTGATTATAATATTATTATTATTTTTTTTTTTAAGCTCTGGTGCATTTGTAAAGAATGTACTATTCTTCCAAAACCAATAGTTGGTAATGTTATTCAAATATTGCTGATAATTTTATATTTCAAACAATCAATGAAACAATTTAAATTCCGACATAACTTTTGCAAATTTTGAGTAAATTATTTAAAAAGTCAATATTCCGGAAATCGTATCTCTTTCAATGGATGAACTAAAGATTTCTATGGTAGTTATTTAAAACGAAAAGAGTGTTGAGTCAATTAAAAACAAAACATCTAGTAAATTGCTAAAATACAAATTTAAAAAATTATTATAATAAATCAAAATTATAATAGCAACAAATAAATGATGAAAGATAGAATAAAATGCTAGGAAAAATTGAAATATCATAATAAGATTTTTACATAACGTAGGTTTTGTTCAAGATCAATGGCAATACTTTATTCTTTAAGGAAATAGTTCATTTTCCTATGATGTTGATCGAAAAATCGGAGGTTTTACTGCAAACTGATCAGGCCAGAAGCGATAAAAAGAATTGATAATTCGTTCCAGTAGACACCAGTGAAGCGAGATGAGTAGATTGAAGCCACTAAAGCCACTTGCCTAGATTTCATCGTAGGCAAGTGGCTATAGTTTAGCCCTTTAATACTAGCCTTTAGGGCTGATAAAAATGTATGCCGAGCTTTTAGGACCATCTAGACCCCAAATAAGATTTCTAACACGTGTTTCATACAGTTTGGTCTAGTATTTTTAGAGAAAAGCCGCGGACGGATGGATTCTTTTTTTTTCGGTTTTTGGATTCTACGCATCTTGTAAACAAAAAATTTTCAGGGGGTGTTGAAATTTTGTTTTTCTTGGTCGATTACAAAAGTTTATTATTGAAAATAATAAACCAAAAGTAGGAACCCACATCCGATTCATCTGTTTCATTGTTGCTTAAGGCTACACACAGTTGGTTTTTATTAAAATAACATTCATGCTCGCTTGGATGAATAGAATTTTGGAAGAACTATGAGGAATCAGAGATTTTGGCACAACCAAAACTAAGGATCACATACACCTGTAGCAAATGGTTACCCCAATCATGATCACTAAATTAGTGTTATCCAATGGTGCACCATAGATTAAACAATGTACCAGCTACTTCATACATAAACCAGTGAAGTTATTGGTCACAAGGCTATTTAGTTACTACTTATCAACACAGTAATTTACTGCTTTAAATACTGTGTTATGCAACAAACATCGTATCTTGTGTTTTGTGTAGATCTATTTAGTATGACTTGGCAATTTTGTTTGGTATTTGTGTACCTTCATATTTCGCTAGGAAAGAGTAGACGCATCAACTACTGAAATGCCCATCATGCAGAGAAGAAATCTGAACTGGGCCATAACATCAGAATTGGTATTTTTTTACATATTGCATATTTCGTCATTTTACTCATAATCAGTGGCTATTTGGAAAATACTTACTTGCACAGTAACGCAGTAGCAACAAGTAGCATTGCTAGAAGAAAAACAGAAGATGAAACAATCACAGCAACAGATGGCAGGGCAGGTGAACTATGATACTCTGCGTCTATAACCTATAATGAAAACAGCACAAACATGAACCCACTGAAATTATATAATACCATGAAATTAGGTTACTAAGTAGAAGACAAAGCAGTGTTATAAAAATCAAGTGATAAGTGAGCGGGGCAAGGAAAGCTTGAGACTTCACATTAGCACAAAGAGGCGCCTAAAAATAAGGCAATAAAAATGACCATATTTAGGTTCCAAAGATTTATATTAAATCATTTCTTCACCTGTCGTGAAGATTGATATTAAATCATTCATCACCTCAATCGCTGAATGGGGATTCATCAAGATTTATATTTTATTAAGGGCCAGCTTCACAAAAAACACATCAAATTCTTTAATAGAGGTAAAAAGTTCAATTTCAATGACGGATTTCGTCAGTTTGAGAAAAAATGGGTGTTCGAAGTTGAAACCAGCCCTCCAATCCCATTTGAAGAAGTTTGAATTTGGCGCCAATCTGCAGCTAATTGCTGCTGAGAGCAAGAATGGAGTCAAGATAAAGAAGAGGTCGCCCCAGAATTCAATTGATTGGAGACATTCATCGGAATCTGCAAACTATTTGCATGCCAAGAACCCATGCTGTAGACCGGGTTAGAGTAGAAGAAAGGCGTTTGGGAAGCAAAGGGCTCCGTCAGCCAGTAAAGCTTGAAAAAGGAGAAAAACGGTAGTGCTTACAACTTCGATTAAGTTGCAGAACACCCCCCCTTACCCACAATCACAATTTGAGTAGTTAACAAGATACCTTCCCTTTTTATACCTCCTGTAACATAATTTATTTCAAATCAGGCTATTTTTACCTAGATTTGTGGTGTCCACTACTCCCGTATGAAGTAGGTATTGAGCATGTACCGATTTTTCGCTATTGTTGAATAATTTTTCAAACAAAAATGAAAATAGTACACTTGTGTTTTTCTTTATGGCAAACTCCAACGTCAAAATCTCTCAAGAAATCCACAAGTACCATTCAGCTATATAATGAGGCATCTTCATACCATACCTTTCAATATATGGCAAATTCGAATATTTAGTTAACTTCATGACGGAGCGTGCCTCATTTCTTGATTTGATGGAAGAAAACGAGTTCCCTATTTTCTTCCTTGATTTGATTTTGAAAAGATGGGAATGACACCAAAAATCATTCACGCAAAAAGCCCTAACGAATCATTTTGTGTTCCAGCAACAGTAGCAGTGGTTTCAACCAGGTTCAATGACGGCTAAACACGATTTAGGTGGACATGATTACTTTTTCCAATAATGTTTTTGTGACAGGGCTACTGAGTATTAGACAGTACTGGTGAACCATGTTCCCTCGATATAGGTGGCACACTGAAACCTACTTGCTGGTTTCTCCATGGAAAACTCTCAGTATCACGTATACTACAAAACTACCTGGCCCGGGTTACTTTTGGCTTCATTGCAGACCCCTAGACTTTAAAAAAATGCTTTTACTTCCTCAAAAATCTTCCGACTTTTCTCAATCTTTGTGAGGATGCTCCTTAAAATATACAGAATATTGTGATGTATTAGAAACCAATTTTCAGATTCTTTCTTCCTATAAGTTTTGTAGCATAGAAAACTAAAATGTATAAAAACTGAAATTTTAGGGGATGGATAGTCTTCACTAAGACTTCCAGTAACGATTTTGCGCAGCATTGTTGGCATAAAACCATGTGCATAAAATTTTCCGGCAAAATATGTAACAAACATGCGAGAAATGCGAAATACAAACTCCGAACGTCAGTAGCTAATAACAATTTACAAGAACTCATAAAGCTAAATGTAAATGTAACACTCACTCGCAATTCTCTAAATGAGCATAGCGTAAAGAAACAAACATCCATCTTTGCCTTCAGAGTACAAAATATTGCCAAAAGATGATGCTGATCCATGGGAGGCAGAGTTTTCTCATTGTATATATTACATCACTAGTCAATGAAAGGTTAAGGAACTTCACAAACTGAGCCTACTTTGGTGAGTGGTAAATGATGTTATTGAAACTTCCCATTGCACTCACTCCCCAAATTCGAGAGGAATTATGCCAAGATTGCAATAATCAACAAACGCTCTTCAATCCACTAGGGAATGTATCAAATACTCCTACATAAACAGATAACTGGCTGTAATATCTTCTCTACTAACAATTTTAAAACTTACCGGCATTGCATTGCATGTTTCCAACTCCAATGAACAATCAGGAAGGTCATGAAGAAAGGGTGGCCTTGGAGGAGGAGGTAGATGGAAAAATGGTGGCGGTGGTCCAGGACATTCTGGTTCATAATCTCCACAGTCGATGCTCCAAATAACTGGGACATCCATTTCTAAACAGTTGTGTACAAACAAGAATTACTTTTTACTCATTTATTTTCGTCAGTTTTGTGTTCACATTTATACTCTTTGTCACTTCAAAGAATATAAATTGATATGTCTTCTACGACTCTCTGATCTCCATTTTTACTAATCTTTACCTACAAAGTGACCAACACTTTTACCCTACTGAAACAAATGCCAGAGGCTTCCACAAATATCAAAATCTTGGCAAGATGGATCCCCATCCCGAACGGGAAAGAATGTCAAGCGACACGGAAGACATTATAAACATATTTTTGTATGAAACAGAAGTTTCAATAATTAATTACGTAATTATGAACAAGACAGCAAGTTTTTTTCTGCCTTGTAATATTTCTCAATGCTTCTAGCCTCCCAATATTTAAACGAAGAAATGATGAGTTTTCAAATTCTTTTGCTCATTAAAAGTTAAAATCAAGACTTAAGGAATGTTTTTAACCAGCTTGACATTTTTGTCAACAATGTATTCTGTCATAACAATGAATTGAGTAGATTTAGGTTCGAATGGAGGATCAGTTAGAAACCATCTGCAGAAAGTATTAAATATACATAATTTTTAGGTTTTTTTTTTTTTTTTTTTTTTTTTTTTTTTTTTTTTTTTTTTTTTTAGCTTTCTAGAAATATTTTATTCTAAAATTTTGCCATCATTTTATATGAAAAGAGTCATCCATTACTTGATAATATCATTGGATTGAAAAAAGCTTGGAGGTTTCTTTAAAATTTCAACAACAAATGTTCTTACCTGAAGATATTTGAAGAATGACTAGAATATTGTGCACAAGCTAGATGGAAACTCTGCTCACACCCTAAAAAAGAAGAGATACGAAGTTGGAGTATATCTAAATCGATTATCAACATCTTCACACGTTCTACTATTAGTAACATTCAACACACCAGAGGATCTGTGACATCCTTTCCACACCAAAATGAGTGTTTGAGAATGGCTCGATGGCTAGATCATCACGAAACATTCAGTGAACCTATACTCAATGGTGTCCTTTCAGAGGATAAAGTTAGTACTTCAGTTTGTTGTAGTTAGTACTCTCGTCAACACACGAGGGGGAAAAAACTAGTTGTAAATAAAAAACGGTAATTCAAAAAAGATTTTGGATTTTTAAGTTTTTTTTTACCTTTTCCATAGATTTTCAGCAGATATAAATGGATTATTGGATTATTATTATTACTTTTTCAGCATAATTTTGTGCATAAATATTTTAATGCCCTAGTTAACCGTTGATAATTTTGTTTTCATATATATATATATATATATATATATATATATATATATATATATATATATATATATATATATATATATATGCATATGCATATATATGGAAGAGTGCAAACTTTAGGAATTGTTTCTGAATTCCTCAAAACGAATTTCAATGAGGAAATTTTTCAAAAATTCTGATTTTAAAGTTTTCCGAGCCATTGCTATAGCTTCATTTTTTATGAAAAATACTAATAACCTCGTTCTAAAAATATTCCAAGATTCAGAAAAGATTTTGGACTTATTATTATTATTTATTTTATTTTTTTTTTTTTTTTCAATCTATTTTATCAATGTCTTGGTAAATTTTATTGAAATTTGAGTATGTATATTATTCAGCACTATTTTGCGCAAAATTTTTTTAATGGTTTAGTTCATGGTTGAGAAACCTCTTTTGACCAAAATTCCGCTAAAAATATAAATTTAACGATTTTTAGCGGTTTTTAGTGATTTTCAAGCATATTTTTTGAAATTTGACCAATTTAATGAGCTCAATTTTTTTTTTGCCAACAAATTCATCCTGTTGTTTGGAATGCTTAATTTTTTGGCGCAAGAACGGAATTTATATCTCAATCCTAAGGAGAGTTATCTTCTGGAATGGCACACATATACACACATATATATTATATATATATATATAAATGTATTGTTTTAAATATAGAAAGAATTTTACAAATATTTTTTTTCTCTAATTTCTTTGACAATCGAAATATCAGATTCTTTCTTTCCTCTATATATTTGTGAAATTCTTTCTATATTTGAAACAAAGTATATATAGTTCAGTAGAACCGCGACTAGTTCAAGTGTTCATATATATATATATATATATATATATATATATATATATATATATATATTTATTTATATATATATATATTTATATATATATATATATAATCGAAATATATATATATATATATATATATATATATATATATATATATATATATATATATGAAAAGCGTTAATTTTCTACATCTGGCAACCATCTGTCTCCCCCGCCTAGTGTGTCTTTCCCCCCCTATTCAGTTTTATATTTTCAATTTTGATTAAATAATTGACCCCGCTATTGTATAATATTGCGTTGCAAATCAATCAGTGCTATGTTGGGAGCATCCCTGATTTTTTTTTTCAGAAATTTATTGGACATTTTCAATTTTCAGAATTACGAAGTACATCAAGTACTTTCTGGGAAAATGACCCATATACGAAACTTCTACTATGGTAATAGTTCCGTATGAGTTCCCACTTTTTC
This sequence comes from Adelphocoris suturalis, assembly GCA_030762985.1. Taxonomy (NCBI): domain Eukaryota; kingdom Metazoa; phylum Arthropoda; class Insecta; order Hemiptera; family Miridae; genus Adelphocoris; species Adelphocoris suturalis. The sequence goes on from CM061045.1 coordinate 59,160,138, forward strand.
CAATACGATTTCTCATGTAGGCGCAGATTAAAGTTAATTTATCACGAAACCACGGGAAAAAGAAGATTCAGAGGTTTCCTTCAAATTAATTTTTTTATAGGATGATGACAGATTTAGGTACACAGGTTTGATAGTGGGGACACATACGGAACAACACTTCAATTTAACGCTCACTAGCCTTTGAACTTTATGAAAATCAATATTTTCTAAGAAACAGTAACTTTGATTCAACAAAGAGGACAAGGGTGGGCCGAGTGGGTATGCAACAACAACAATTGATTTAGATCATATAGGTAGCTATTGTTACGCTCCAGGAAAATAACTCTCCCAGTCGAAGAGGTTTGCATAGTTCAGATCGTTGGAGTGTTGCAACTTCGGGAAATATAGACAACGTTTTTCACTAACTTCCGTTTTCCAACAACAATTGATTTAGATCATATAGGTAGCTATTGTTACGCTCCAGGAAAATAACTCTCCCAGTCGAAGAGGTTTGCATAGTTCAGATCGTTGGAGTGTTGCAACTTCGGGAAATATCCCGTATGTAGTTGTAACGACGAGAGTTCGAACTCCTGTTGAGGTATCAATATATTTTTGGGCCATAACACTATGAACTACACATGATAAAATAGGGTTTATGAAATGAATGTTCGACGACTTCTCATGTCTGAATGGTCATTTTAGCGAATTTTTGAAGAAAATTGAGCTATTGCTCTCGCCTCAAAATTTGTAGAATGTGAATTTTTGAAAAAATTGTATGCAGAAATCCGTTTCAGGCTATTCTGAATCATATTCTGAAGTTTAACGCATTTTTAGCGAATTTTTGAAGAAAATTAAGCTATTGCTCTCGCCTCAAAATTTGTAGAATGTGAATTTTTGAAAAAATTTTATGCATAAATCCGTTTCAGGCTATTCTGAATCATATTCTGAAGTTTAACGCATTTTAGCGAATTTTCTTAGAAAATAAAGCTATTGCAATGGCTCCAAAAATTTTAAAAAAAAATTTTTCAAAAATTTTCTTCATCGAAATCTGTTTTGAGGCATTCTGAAATGATTCCTGGATTTTAACGCTTTTTTATATGTGCGAAATATATTGTTTTCCAGCGATACTAACATAGAATTGAGATATATTCGGAATCAGCGCCAAAATTTCCATTTCATAAGAAAGGATATCGTTGGACAACAATTTTTCAAAAATTTCAAAGTTGAAAAATCAGTCACTAAAATCGCTAAATAATGCCAAAAATTGTTCGCTGCAGTTGTAAAAATCGGTAATATTAACTGGGAAATTAAAAATTTTTGCTCAAAATTATGATGAAAAACGTACTTAAATATCATTAAAATTTGCTAAAATATCTACAAAAACTGCAAAAAAAATTAAAAATCAAAAATCCTTTAGAATCAGTGGAATTGTATTTAGAATTTGATTGCCATAAAATTGTTTTTTACCCATTTCTGTAAACTAAAATTGCTCCTATTTCAATCAATTTAACATACTGATAGTACGATAGATAGTTTATCAAAAATTCGCTCATGGGGTCATGCTGCATGACTGGACTTTTTTTCATTCTTAATATGGGTATATACATTTCAAGGGAGAGACTTGAAAAGACAATGATAAATTAAGGTTGGTAGAGGCATTATGGTTAGTACAAATAGCTAGATAGGACTGACAGTAAGTTTGAATTCTAGAAATGTTGAAACTTTTATTCGTTGTAAATAATCATGAATTAATTCTGATAAAAGCTTGATAGCTGTGATAAAAATACGAATAGGAATGAAGTTAGATGACAATCTGAGCTCAGATGAAATGTTGGGTTTCAGGTTTTGAGCTGGAATAATCTTATTTTCCAAAATGAGAAATCAAAGGAAAAGTGCGGTAGAACTAAAGCACTCAGAGGAAATTCCACTTCGATGAATCGGTGACTCATTTCACATCATCTGTTTCGTCCACTAATAGACAGTTGACAGACATAACGCCGTATCACAGATAAATTATGATCTGGGTAGGTTGTCTTTAACAGATGCTGTATTTTTTAGGATCGGCCAACTGATTTGAAAGTGATCAATGAATCTTATCAGTGTGTATCAGCGTAGCCAAATCGTATAGGTATTCTATGCACCAATTATCAACATAATGGCCCCGTGACAGATGCTGAATCTGTCCAAGGGGTAAAAGGATTGTGTTTGTTTACCTTGCCTTTATCCTGTGGTTAGCCATTCCGTGCATGCCTTGAGTGCGAGGAATCCAAATGAATTAGCGTCTCACTAAATTTCTGGTCAGAGGGACGAGTAGGTAAACTTACAAACGGAACGGACTATTTAGATTAGTTTGTTGCAGACGAGAAGAAGAACATCAGCGCATGCCCACTAAGGAGGGGGGACCCATAACAACTCAAACTGCAAAGATCGTTAGAGGAAAGGGGGGTTCATGAAAGCTTGTTATCAGTATGTTGGATGGAGTTTAGTACATGGCGTCACGTAATGAACATGGAGCGAAGAGGCCTTTTGGTTCCATAGGTGGAGAAGACAGTTTTGTCTCTCAAGTCCCTGCACGGTGGTCCTCGATCGGATTTGACCTCAAAGTGCTTGCCCTTCAAATTTTCTTTTGAAATATGATTTGGGAATATGTTAGGATTATAATTCAGCAAAAACTGAAATCAAGCATTGAGCCGTTTTTTTTTTTTTTTTTTTTTTTTTTTTTTAATCAGTTTTCAACTTTTTAGTAAATACTTTAATCATGAAAACACGCTATAATCGCCAAAATTCAGAAAAAAAAAATCATTTATTATTTACCTATGTGTCATTATACAATAGAATCTTCACCTAGTTTCATAGTTCTGACCTATTTTGTGATCAAATATAATTAGAAAAACAAAAATAACAACATTTTATTGAACAAAATAATGATTATATTTGCATGAAGCTCTTAATAAATGCCTGTGAGTATGCGGGTAGTATGTGCGTGTGTGTCTATGTGTACACTTGTGTGTGAGTTTATAATGGTTCATTATATAAATTTTAAACATAAAATATATATTAAATTGAATAGAAAACAAAAATAATGGCATTTCAACATTTTACATATGCAGAGAATTATATTCGTATACAGCTCTTAATAAATGTTTTCAATACTCAGGATTGATTCGTGATACTTTATATTTGGCCCACGTCGCAGAAAAATCATGATGCACGGCTTCCATAGCCTGTTCACTGTAAAAGTCGAGGCCATTTCCGTGTTTTGTACAAAATTCTATCACATGAAAGATAACCGAGTGAACTTTTGGAGTGACTAGAATATCCTAAGATAAATAAGATGCTTTGAATTCATTGATGAATTCAATGAAGTTTGGATCCAGCCTGACTGAGAAAGATGCTTTGACAACTTCATTGAACTTCTGGAAAGCATCATCGTACTTTAAGGCCTGTTTTCCTAGCGACAGGTTTTTTGCGCCGCAGGAACCGAATTCGCCTGAAAAACGTCGGCAGGATCGCGAAATATATTTACGCTGCATAAAAGTGTTTTCCTAGCGCCGTGTTTCATCCGTTCAGTTGGCGTTGAATTGTGTTGAAGGTAGCACGTTTGTGTGTGTGTGTGTGTGTGTGTGTGAAAACACTTGTACCTACTGCTGAAATGGAGAACATGAGAGAGAGAAATACAATGGCGTAATTGCTGCATTGATAATAAAGAAATAATAGATGGTGACGAAGAAGTAGAGTTCATGATAATAAAATATGCCAAAGTAAAAAGGAAACGTGTAAGTGATGTATTCTCAAACCACAGAAATGAAGGAATGTTCAGCGTTTTAGTCAAAAATCATCTGCTTGACTATGAAGAGAAATTCCAAAGATACTTCAGACTGACCAGAGAAAGGTTTGGGGTGTCCCAAGAAGGTGTCCCGCTTTGGGACATCTTGAAAACCTCGGAAATCGAAAATTGGAGCTACACAAACACCGGAATTCAAGGGAATCACGCCAGCGTACTGCGCTGTTGACTCCTCCTCGAGCAGTCGGGCCAGTCGCGTCAACGCAACATGTTCTGCGCTGACGTTATGCGCTCTCTAGGAAAACACCCTAACTAAATTCAAGGGAATCAGTGGTCGACGTTGAAGGCCCGGCGTATCACGTTGTCAACGGCGCAAAAAACCTGTCGCTAGGAAAACAGGCCTTTAAACAACCTATGCTAAAGTTTGAACAACGCAATAAATCAAGTTTCTGTAGCAAAATGCGGCAACTATTTCCTTTTAACGAAGGGCTCCCATGGGTAACACCTTGTTCTCTCCCATGTCCAAAGAATTTGGAGCCGAAGCTCTTCTTTGGGCAGAGTGCTGTAGTGTTCAGCGTGAAATGACCCATGGGAGCCCTTCGTTCAAAGGAAATAGTTGCCGCATTTTGCTACGAAAACTTGATTTGTTGCGTTGTTCAAACTGTAGCATAGGTTGTTTAAAATACGTTGCTGCTTTCCAGAAGTTCAATGAAATTGTCAAAGCATCTTTCTCAGTCAGGCTGGATCCAAACTCTATTGAATACATCAATGAATTCAAAGCAACATATTTATCTTTGAATGTTCCAGTCACTCCGAAAATTCACACGGTTTTCTTTCATGTGGAAGAATTTTGTACCAAACACGGAAATGGCCTCGGCTTTCACAGTGAACAGGCTATGGAGGCCGTGCATCATGTTTTTTCTGCGAGGTGGGCCAAATATAAAGTATCACGAATCAATCCTGAGTATGGACAACGTTTATTAAGAGCTGTATGCGAATATAATTCTCTTCATATGTAAACTGTTGAAATGCCATTATTTTTATTTTCAATTCAATTTAGATATATATTTTATGTTAAAATTTATATAATGAATCATTATAAACTCACACACACGCGTACACATAGACACACACGCACATACTACACGCATACTCACAGGCATTTATTAAGAGCTTCATGCAAATATAATCATTATTTTGTTCAATAAAATTTTGTTATTTTTGTTTTTCTAATTATATTTGATCACAAAATATATCAGAACTATGAAACTAGGTGAAGATTCTATTGTATAATGACACATAGGTAAATAATAAATGATTTTTTTTTTCTGAATTTTGGCGATTATAGCGTGTTTTCATTATTAAAGTATCTATTAAAAAGTTAAAAACTGAATTAAAAAAAAAAAAAAAAACGGCTCAATGCTTGATTTCAGTGTTTGCTGAATTATAATCCTAACATATTCCCAAATCATATTTCAAAAGAAAATTTGAAGGCAAGCACTTTGAGGTCAAATCCGATCGAGGACCACCGTGCCTGGAACGTGGATTGACTGCGCGGACCGACACCCGCAAACTGTAACATTGGGTTTTGCATTACTAGCTTCAACATGAGTTATTTTTGACGTAGCCGGCGGCATACAGAGACAAAATGAGTAGGGAAAGGAGAGAAATCAATGAAAAGTTTGGTGCGGGAGTGCAGTTTTTTCAATACCGTAAAGGCAGTCATTTTGGGAGAAAATGTCCTTTTTTTGTGCCCTCTGGGCCTGTTTTCTAAGACGATATGAAATTGAAATTTCCTACTGGCACCCTTATACATTTTATAATAAATCCATACATTTGTGATTCATCATCCACCAAACTGGCACCCATCTCCTAATAGGGTCAACGCATGCTTTGTTGGCGCCCAGGGCAAGATTTCGTTAGCCCCCTCAAGATATTGCTGTAATAGGTACTTCAGAATCATTCGCATACTCGATCAGATGAAACAGTTACAAGTAATCTGAGAATATAACGAACTCAAATCCATAAAAATTGTCGTTCACACTATTAATAAGTCGGTATGAGAAAAATAAGAAAAAAAGATGACCCATGTGGAGCATAGTTGTTTCAAATTTGGAAGAACCAATAGATCTCTTCAAACGATCTCTCACATGCATATTCTAAAAATATAACCCTCGGATTGGGGCGGTCTAAAAAAAACGGCGATAGGCGCGGTGTATCATTTTGATACAATGGGTGTTAGGAGGGGAACTGGGTTAAGGGAAATAGTATAAAGTTAACCATTGTTCAAATCAATTGTTTTATTGGGCTAGCAAACAACCTGATAGGTAGAGAAACTACTATAACATTATAGAAAAATTCAAGAAATTAAATTATGAGGTTGAAAAATTAGGTAACTAATAATTTGAACTAGGCATTATTGTTACGTATTTCCTTATTTAGTAAACAATTTTTTGGCAACATTCTTCACCGATGAGTTTAAATCTTTAACTACGTTTACAGCAAACGTTTTATGGAAAAAAGACAAGTCTATAGATAGGAACTATACTCGTAAACTCCAAGAAACGAAATAATAAACTAGAAAAAAGAACGAAAATTTTAAGTAAGGCACATAATTTGTGGTAACAAACGTATGTTAGGCGAAATTTTTAGGTACCAATTTTCTTATTGACCTAAATTTACTTTTTGGTAACAATCTTTACAAATAGGTTTCAAGTGCTCTGAACACAGCAATTTTTCATTTGTCAGTCGGCAATCTACTTTTTTTGAAGTTTTACAGGGGTCGCGTTTTTTCCCTGATGTGGGTTGTGGAAAAGCTCTCTCACGCAGTTGCATCGGCTGTTCCTGAGGGTGTTTTTCATCACTGCCATTGACATTTTCAATCTCGTAATCTGTAAATTACCTGGATGGGCGCGGTGTATCAATTTGATTAAAAACAGCCATAACCTATGTTGCTCACTCCATCGACGCGTGAAGGTCAACTGATTCTGAAGACGGATTGAAGTTAGGAAGGTAGAGGGAAAGGGGCCCCCCTCCGCATGCGATAGCGGTCGTAGCAACCCTTCAAAGCCATGTTCTGTATCAATTTGATACCGCGCCTATCCGAGGGATAACTATCCCGGAGGTGACTGTGGCAGACCTTTCACAAAGTTATTTGGAATGATGTCAACCCTTCCCATACGCAAGCAAAACAAACTATTGGAATGACAGCATATAAGGGGAAGTAGATCAACCTTTGTGAAATAGGTACGAGCTGAAAAAGGAAATATACAAAAGGAAATTGGCAGCTAATAGGTAAATTCAAATAAATAAAGAGGGAAGTATAATAACATCTCAAAAACTCCGCTGAAATGCAAAATAACATCACAATAACACACAACATCACAATAACTCCATTGAATTGCAAAATCTGTAAGTTCCTTCATTAAATGTGGGTAAGGACAGGAATTCTTGGACTAGGAATTTCCAACTAGGAAGAACAAGTTCTTGTGGGTCCGCAACGCTGCGCTCGTATTCGGCAATGTAATTTTCGTGAATAACATACCGTCCTCCAGTTTATCCTTTAAGTGTAAATAATTTATTATTCAAGAATTATCTGATGTATTGGTATAAATAATGAATCATTTGTAAATTATCTTATTTATACACAAACATTTTAACGCAGACTGAGGGAATCTAAAGCATTTCAAGCTAGAACATGGAACTACTCAAAACAGATGAAACATCAACCTTGGCAGATTAAATCTGAACAGCCGTTATCACAGTCCTTATCTAACCATTTTCATGATACCCCGTGGTATCAGGACGTATCAACCACAGAGTAATCAGTAAACTTATTTTGGTGCTGGGGTTGGAAATTTATTCGCCAAATATGTGAAAATTCATCCTCGAAATTGATATTTCGTTAGCCAATATAAAATTTATGATGTCATTCAAGATGATCTATCGCTCTTACGGGTTTTCCAGTACTTGTCGGCGTAATCATTATGAGACCCTTGGCGTTAGCCCCAAAGCCACCCACTCAGAAATCAAATCTGCCTACTACAAATTATCTATGATATATCACCCCGATCGACAGGAAGGGAATAGAGAGAAATTTGAAAAAATAACCGATGCATACAAGGTTAGTGAGATTTAAAATCTGTTAACTACCTTAAATCAATTAATCATTAGTGGAATCACCCAGATTTCATCTGATGTACGTTGTACATCTGTATACTACATACGTGATGTATGTAGTAATGATTTTTTATCCGTAGTGCTGATATTTCATGAAGCTTGACTCTGAATGAAGCTTATAATTTTACAAATGAAATGTGACAATTGAGGTTCCATTCCAATACTATTTTCTCAAATCTACAGCGGTAGCTTGACCTAGTTTGTATAGTTTCTTTTTAGAATTCTATGGAAGGAACACATGGATGAACAATTGAAACATAATTTGTATTAGGTTTGCTCCAGCGCGGTCAAGAGAACTTGAATAGAACACAACTAATTCAGAACGAGAACCGAGGTGGTTGGGAATGAGTTCACGAACTTTTCAGTAATCAAATTGAACCGCTGGAACTTGGGGGTCGTACGTTTTACTCCCCATGAAACAGGAAAAGTGAAAGGTCGCCCGGCGATGATAGCGTTCTACTCCCCAACTACAACTAGTCCATTGTTGTTGCTTCTTATCTTGTGACCCTTGACGTTCTACTCCCAGAATGAAAACATACATTTTCCGAATCGACAGTCTTGATACAACCATGTCTGAGGTCTGCGAATTCGCCCCTGCCATGTGCGTTATGGACTTCGAAAAATCCATGCACAATGCAGTTGCAGCAGTTTGGCCTCATACTTTGGTGGTTGGGTGCAGATTGCACTTAGCTCAAAGTTGGTAAGACTAAACGATTTACCATCGAATTTCATACATATCAGAGCTAAACGAGTCAAAAAGCAAGAGTGGATACGACAGCTCATCTACCGGCAGCAGCGAGGCCTTCCCCTGTACAAGTTTGTTCAGCCAGTTTCACTGCCCTTTGACTCAAATGAGAGCAGACGACATTAGGGGCAAATTGCAATTGTTTTCATTGTATGTTTTATTGCACATCTATCTATGTTGACGAAGTGGCTCTTGCCACTGATCGTTTTTACTATTATTATGATTTGATGAAGTGGCTCTTGCCACTGATACGGGGGACAACGTGAGCAACCTCCTCGAGATGTCCCCTGGGTAACGCTAATAGCTCACATAATCTGGGGAGTAGAACGTCACGAGCCGGGCACGCCGCCTGTTTCATTCCGGGAGCCCAACACAATCCCGGGAGTAAAACGACAAGATCTGGAGTTTCAGTTGGGGAGTGAAACGATGGCATTTAGGCGAGCGGGGAGTAAAACATAGGGACCCGTGGAACTTAGTAGTATCTCATCGCCAGGTGGGTGCCGAGGCCGACCGGTGGCGCTCTCCTTACCAAAACACGTAAACACGCGCAACGTAGTGAGGGCTTCGGGAAATTTGAATTTCTCCCAGCTGATTCCTATCAAGTCACTATACTCTGGGCAATCCTATTCCTAAACCCCCGACCACAACCCCAATTACACATGCGATACGAGGCCCATTTTTCGGAATCTCCCAGCAATTCTCCTTTTCTCGCCTTCAGTGGCCTTTTGATAACTTTTACTTTAAAGTTCGCTCAAATGATGGATGAGGCATCTTGTAACTCGGTGCAGGCTACTAATTGTTACGTGAAATCTATCAGCCACAAGCAGTTTTATGACCAGAAAACCAAAGGAATACCACAGTTTTAAACATGAATGTTGAAGTAGACGTACCTATTAGATCAATGAATGGGATCTGGAGAAATTGTTGCTGCCTACGGCAACTGAATATTTGTAAAGCATTTTCGCGTTTAGATCGATGGAGGATTTGAAGGTAGCCAGTGCTTCAACCTCAAAACGGGACACAACGGGAAACTCAGTGCAATGAACTCTACTTGATCTACGATCATCCCAGTCAATGATTGTGTTATGTACCTTGTGCATTGCACTCAGTTTTCTGTTGCCTCCGGTTTTGAGGTTAAAATCGACCTTCAAATCCGTCTGCTATTTTGTAAGCTAGGGGTTTTCCGGCTGACAACAATGCTCAACAAATATTTCGTTGTTGTAGGCATCAACGACTTCTAGAAAACCCGTAGGTATTTTTAGGGATATCCCTCGTTCTCAGAGTTACTTCCAAAGGAAGAGTCATCCTCCAATTTGTCAATTAAAAAATCGACATCCATCATTTTACTTTGGTAAAAGGCAGAATACCAGTCTTTTAAATATAAATACCAAATTATAATAGAACTAGTGAAGAAGCAAGAATAAATAACTGAAAATAGTGAATAGACTGAATAGATGTGTTATAAAAATTAGTGAAGAAGCCCTTGTTAATAGGAATGAAGCCGATTTCACATGAAGCGGTATGTCTGGAGACGGAAAGACGGAACGCAATGTGATTGGCTGTTGGGACAACAGTGAGGATGGTGGCTGCCATGTTGCCGGAATAGGCGGTCGGTGGTAGAAATTTGTATACCGTTGCCGCGTTCCGTCGAGCGTTGCGCAAGCTCATTGGACAGGAATGTTGATAACCACAAATAGAGGTTTCAGATCAGAGAGGGTTTCAGTAGGAAGGATATGATTCCGTTTAGCGAGGTGCCTCTTCATGTGAACACCCTACCGCATTCCGCCGCCCCCTCCACTGGGTTTTCCGGCCTTCCGTCTTTCCGGTTGTACGCTCATACCGCTCCATGTGAAACCGGCTTTAGTGGGGAGAAGTCAGCAAGTTAATGAACTCAAAGAAGGTTATATGTCTCAGCAAGGTTATCTTTTTCCAGCTCCAGGTGGCGTCATTTCGCAATACACAATAACTTTTTATACAAAATATACAAAAACTTATTTGCAATATACAAAAACTTTTTATATGCTTTATCGGCAAAAGAAAATGAATTACAAGCAAATTGTTTCTTTTACTAACTAATCAATCTTCCTAGGTGATAGATAACTTTCGTCAGGGTTGTGGGGAAACCCCATTGGGGAAAAACAGCACAATTCTGGCTTTTGTAACTATCTGATTTCATCGAGTGCATGGTCCAACCATCCTCCTATCCCCCCATCCGGTCCCTATAAAATTTGAAAGTGACCAATATCTGAAATGTTGCGTCGTCATTGGTGCTTGAGATTCTCTTCTTTCTTCTCTCTTCAGGTCGGTCCTCATATTTCTATCAGAAGTTTATTTTCCTGTAATTAGAAAACAAGTGCAGAAGCTAGGTTTCACAAGATGGGGTTCTGATTATTGTTTTTACTTTCAATAATAGAAATTATTTAGGTTACACTAGAGACCTAATATCAATGGACATAGAAAGCAACAACTGATCGAGCGTTTTTGAAGAGGAAAAGGGGTCCTACTCAGGTACCTACCAATGAACCATTAGGTCGAACTGGCTCATCCCGTAATGTGTTTGTGAGGGACGTTTCCTTCCTTTTAAATTTTCGTTCTTACGTTCTCCTGGTTTTAGCTGAGATAAATAAATTACAACTCACGATATCGACAAAAAGAAATAGCAATTCTAGGAACAGCAGACCAGCGTTTTCAAGCATATTGAATTAGTAGTACTGGTTTCGTTTAAGCTCCTTTTAGCAAAACTATAAATTAGGTTTGTTTTATATCCCGAATTTTATGAATAGTTCTCTAACAAGTATTCAAAACTATAACAAGATTAAGTTGGAATTTTACAGTTAAATTGAATAACAACAGATCGTAATAAATAGGTATAATAAATGAGGATGTGTGAGAAAGTGTGGCGACCATCCGATTAATGAATTTTGTTGTAGCATTTGCAAAGGTAGAGCATGTAAGATTTTGGAAATCATTGACAATCTATATAGAGAGTAAATTCGTAATATAATAAATATACTTACGGACAGTGATATTGGGTAGCGTATGAAATTTCTCGTTTTTATGTATTAAGACTTCATCTGGCACAATATGCAATGTTAATTGCATCGCCTCAAATCGTCCTTTTACGGCTGCATGAACACGATACGCTGTAAGGATGGCAGAGCTCTCTGAGTTGCACATCCAATATCAAATGACTTAATAATTTTTAACGATTTGATGTTTGAAAATATATCTTGAACGAAGATCCACTTTCGTAACTCACTATTGTAACGTGCTGAAACCACAGCCGTCAACCAAAAAGCGATCCCATCGTGTGTTCGCCCTAATAAAATTGATCTTATTCTAGGCAGAAGTTGAGATGTGTAAGCTGTTATATCATCATAATTTTCCGGTTCGGTCTTTAAAATATTAAACAAAGACCCGGATGTGTGTCTGCTAGATAATATTTGGAAATGAAAAGGAACCAAAACCGTTCCCACGTTAAACCTGGTTCTTGTATCAGGGCAAACCATTCGGAAGCTGACCCTCGTAAAGCTGATCCTAACATAATGTCAAATCCTATGTGTTGTGATCGCGTTTTTGCATAAGTAATTAAATCAACCGTATTTATCCAAGCTCTAGGGCTTAAGGCCGTATCATTCGGATCGCATTTAGGAATTTTGACGAGATGTGACAACGAGTAATCCATCTTTTTAGCCCGTTCTAATCGCATCAAAGTTTGATTTAATTCGTTTTGTTTTTCTAGTATTGTATATGAAATATCTGTAGACGTTTGTTGTGATGTTGACGGTTGACTGATATGAGAAAGGAACTCACCGAATTCTGAACCTGGAGATCGAGGCTGAGTGCGCTGCATTGGGTAGATTGTAATCCCACTGACTGAAGTCAATGATGGGTGTAGTTTGAAGTCAACAATAGCTTTGATTTTGATACGTTTTATTCACTTTGATTTCTCAATATAGATTGTACGCAATGACGCCCCTCTGCGCTTATTTATACCAACCAGCTCCAAGCAGGACATGCCCAGTTAAGAGTTCATTGTTCGCCTGCCTCAGGCCCTTGGAGTGTTTGAGACTATCTGATAAGATGTAGATTTTTGCTCCATTCACTTGACGACTCACCATCAGCGCAGGAGCTTATGGCATATATTTCTGCCTGGAAAATGGTGGCGACTGTTCCTAGGGATTCTGAAATCTCCGTTCGTGGGCCGAAGATACCCGATCCAGCCCCACCATTCATGACCGAGCCATCTGTATAGAACACTTCTGATTGCCCAGTCGTTATTGCGCGTTGTTTACCATCATGCCGATTATTCTAGATCGTATACCTGTGAAGGGTCGCGAGCCGCCCCTCATTTAACTCAATATAGGGCTCTAACCATGAAATGAAAAATATTCAACTGGTGCAGAAGGGAATAAGTTCACATATATGCAACTGTATACCACACCTCAGCATGGTGTGTATCCATTTGGTGATCTGCGGATTGAGAGCAAAATATGAGATGCATGGCCCTGTGCTTTCGGAATAAAGACCACCCTGGCAGTGTATAACTGGCCCTAAAAATCTTACTCCATAGCATGGCTGGGATGATATACTCTATGGGGTGTATATATAGCTTTCACTGTGTATGCGTGCAGACCCAGGAAAATGCAAACTAATACCTAAATATATCTGTGGAACAGACAGCTTCGCTGAATGGCTGCCCAAACGAGTTCATTAACTCGGTCAAGATCTCTTGTTGTCTGGATGTTAACGTCCAGGTCCTCCAGCTCATCAGCTAGAAGAGTGTTGAACAGAGTCCAGTTAGTATTCTTAGGACTCCGATATGTCTCAGTGAAGCAGGTCGGATGCTCCAGCCGGAAGCCAATAATTCGATGGTCCGACAATGAAGCCTCTTCCGACACATGCCACCCTGTGACCCTATTTGCATAGAAATATATATTCTATATATAGGGTCGCGAGCCACCCCTCATTTAACTCAATAATACCTAAATATATCGTACATGCTACTATATATATATATATATATATATATATATATATATATATATATATACAAAATAATAACTAAATATATCGTACATGTTGTATGTACGAAAAACTTATATCTACTGACTGACCCTAAAGATTGTGTCATTCCAGACGATAATTCTCCATAGGATTGAGATGAAATTCCGTTCTTCTGCAAAAAAAAAAAAAAAAAAAAAAAAAAAAAAAAAACTAGCATTCCAAGAACCAAAAGAGTTTGTTGGGGCAGCACTTTCTTTTTTTCTCTATTCTTCCGGAAGCACTTGAAAATTGGGGTTTTGAGGGCAACTCCCTAAGTATCCATGTGAATGAACCAAGGTTTCATATGTGGTGCGAAGGCCAGAAGGGAAGCTAGGGAGGCGAGAGCCTCAAGGAGGAGAGGAAGACTGCCCACATCACCTTTCCCTCCACAGCCACTAAGGGCCATGTCATACGAGCGCTATTGCCGTCGCGCAGATGCCGTCGCGTTAAAGTCGCTCCAACCCGGCAATGGGGTTCTTATGGAGCATGTCATACGGACGCTAATGCCGTCGGCGAGTCCGCGTTAGCCGGACGCTGAGCGCAGCCAACGCGGACGGTCGTGTTAGCGACGCGGCGCACGTGATGCCGGGACCCTGTCATACGGAGCGCTAGCGCCAGCGGGACGCATTTGCCGCGTGAGCACTGGCAGAACAACTGGAACACCTTTGGAGTGATCATTACGATATTTGATACGATGTTTGATACGGAAAAATGTATTTATTTAGTTGAAAAACTGCCACCTCTGTACGATGTAAAGTCGAGTGATTACAGCAACAGGCAACTGAAGGCACAGTGCTGGAACGAGGTTGGGGAGGCCATGCACGAAAACTGGAATCAGATGACAGCTGTTGAAAAAGACCAAGCAGTCCTGGATCCAAGCAGACCTTCGTCTTGGATTCTTCCGATAATACTCTTCATATGTATCTAAAATGTGCAAAAAGCTGATACAACCTAACTGGATGGTGTCCATCTTGGTAATAACATAATTGCCGCGACGGCAAATGCGCCCAGAAGACGCTACGTATGACAGGCACCTGGCGTTGGCGGGACGGCATCAACGCGACGCATTTGCCGTCACGTATGACATGTACTTTTTCCAGCGCTATCTCGACGGCATCTGCGCGACGGCAATAGCGCTCGTATGACATGGCCCTAAGCTGGAGAGAGGGAGACGAGAGCTAAGAAAATCCAGGGAGTGAGAGCCGTCCATGAGAACTGAAAGTGATAAAACGTATGTTGTATTAAGTCATGATCTGATGTCTAGTTGTCAAAGTAGAAATACGGTGCATTCTGTTGAATCAGTTATAATAATCCGCAAAATTTATTGTGGTTGTATTTGAGTTGAACGATCAGTAAGTGCCAAGCTGTCTTCTCTTGAGATTGAAGACGTACCTGTAAGTTATTTGCTTCGTTTTATTTCATTATTTTCACTGATCACACTGTAGAACTAGATGAGATGGTAACCAATCTGTAGAACTTTGCTTACGAATCCATTAGAGAAAAACTGATTCATTCAAACTTTTACCGATCTTGTGTAGTTTTTGCCGTATTTGTGCAAACAGTTGTCCTGAGTCCAAGTTAGGAGTGAAAGAAGATATAGCACTTGTTTGACAATGTAGTATCAAGGAAGAAGGAAGGAAGGTTCCCTTCCACGAAATCTCCTATTAGTAGCTTCATACCGAATTACTGATGATGAGCAAAAATGCTTATTGTTCACACAGCTCTAGAAAGCCGACTTGGTAGAAGGTACCTATCTACAAATAAACCCAGCCCTCCCCCCCATACTCATATTTTGTATAAATTCAGCAACTGAACGAAAACATTCGAGAATCTCACAGGTTAACATGTATTTCGTTGATGGTTTCATGCTGTTGGTGTAGTATTTCATTCTCGTATTGGTTTATTATTTCCAATAATAAGCCTATGTAATCGTGTAGCAAAAAATTTTTATAACCCCCCCTCAAACTTTGTCACTTTACGTTTCAAGGTGCGTAGAATCCAAATTTGAAATGTCCGTCCGCCGTCCGGTGTCCGCCGTCCGGGCCATAAAAGGCCTAAGAATTGACTTTAAAAACCTGTTCTTTCGCACATAGACTCCATTTGGGGTCTAGTTGGTCCTAACGTTTAACCATCCCGATCGCTTTACTCGCATAGATGCTATGGGCCAAAAACGGGCAAAAAGTGTCTTTTTGAGGCTTTGAGTGTTAGACGTGTTAGACGCACGCCTGGCACGCTTGGCAGGGGGTCACGGTGGCTGGTGAGGGGGGTGAGCGGGGGGTGGAGTGAGAGGAGGCGCCGCGGCACCATGAGGTGGGTACAGCGTTCCTTCGAGGCATGAATACATGTTTTTTTCTAGGTCATATTTGTGTGTTAATACCAATGCTTTTCCTACGCATATTTAATAACATATCCTCTCGACTTTTCGTACGTACTTAGATAATGATATTATTAAGGCAATAACTATTTGAATAGATAGGAGCTCAAATCGAGAAATATAAACATGCGTATATAATTATAGAAGTATAGGTTGTGGCAACTCGAAATAGGACACGCCGAGGAGTGTGGACGGGCCTTATGACGTACGCAAGCCAACTAAAACTACGATCATAGTCAATTAAAAAAATAATAAACCTTTGTGAAATAATTTGCAGCGTTTTTTATCTATAAGATTGTGGTACCGTTTTGTTACAGGTGATTGGTGACCATGTTAGTAGAGGGCTTTATGATCGTGGGGCTTTTCAAGACGCACCTAGTGCTACACCTCCGAGGAACTATCATGCTCAATCTGGACCTGTGAGAAGATCCGATATTCCTACTGGGAAGACTCCGATTTACGATTTCGACTTGTGGTCCCGTGCACATTATGGTCAATCAATGGCGCGCCGTGCAACCGCTAAAGCCAGGCATGAAGAAAATATCAGAACCAACAAAATGAAACAGTCAATAAAGAGTGAAAATTTTGCAGTAGGTATAATTGCTATTATTATGTTTACTGGGTGCTTGTCATATTCCTACAACAATCTCTTTGACAATTTTGATAAAACAACAAAAAATGAAAGGTAATGAGTGTTGTTCAGTCATCAATAAATGAGCATTGTAGAATATACTCGTTTTATGGTAAGCTTCTCAGACTGTGATAATTGTTAGTTATTTAAATAAATATATTGAGAAATCGTCTCATATATTCTTATTCATGGGTACTGTTTTCCTAAACGTCATACTAAAAGATGCTGGAGGTCTCCATAATGGAAAAAAATAAAGCTCTTCTCTCATATGCTCCGTATTTTATGTATCTTAAAAGTAGAAGTAACAGTTTTTGTAGTTATGTTGTTGGTTTTTTTGGAGTTTTATAGCTCCCATACAACTCCACTGATGGCAACCAGGAGGCTAATTTATTTCTGTTTTCATGAAATATTCTACCTTTCTGTATGATCCCTTCATATACCAATTAGGGGCTGCGGAAATGTCCTTAGTTCATGAAATTCCGAAGGGGATTAATATTTCAACATTTTCTAACTAGAGCTGACACCTAAAATTTAACTAAATTCATCATGATTTTCAAATAGAATAAAATACGAGGGTGAATAAAATATAAACGAGACTTTTGGGCCAGTGAGCACAATAGTGATGGAAGAACGTTCCCCTGTTGTGGGGTGTTGGGTTGGTTTGTCAGGAGTGGGGGAAGCATCTGAGCCAGCCTCCTCGACCCTCTCAGTACCCATCGTGACGATGTCTGAGCAGGAGGTACACTCCTCTGTTACGCAACGCACTGTGATTAATTTCTTAATCACAGTAATGTTGCAGAAGGTGTAAAACCGGCCGAAATCTTGAGGAGATTGACTGCACAGTTCGGGGAAGAGACGTTGTCGCGAACTAGAGTGTTTGCTTGGCATAAACAGTTCGTGGAGGGTCGTGATCATGTTGAAAATGAGAGCCATGGCCGCAGACTGCACACCAGCATTACATCAGGCAACATCAACAGTGTTCACCAACTTGTTGATGGTGATAGGCGTCTAACAACTTCGGATATTGCAATTGAGGTTGGAATAAGTTATGAGAGCACTTGAATGAATGAATGAATGAATTTTTATTTGTATAAGCCCTAAAGGCATTACAAGGAGTTGCATTACACTAATTAGTAAAATAAATAGGCACTATACTAGTAATAAGTGAAAAAAAAAAAAAAAAAAAAAAAACATACAAACGGAAAAAACTAATGCCGGTCTTATCGAATAATATACCTATAGTCCACTCATGAGCACTTTACAACGATCTTAAGGACACTACTTTCTAAATACTTCAAAACACAATTGAAAAGAAAATGAACATATGAGAGTAACTCAATTCACAAAGCCCTCATTTACAATCAATCGCCGCTGCCTAACAGCCGTCTGAATAAATGCATTTAGCTTCCTATAATCTTGAGGGTCTATTACGTTCAACAGTCTAGCCAGATGCTCCTCGTCCAACACATCACTTCCTACATATCTTCTCCTATCACCTCTGAAAATGGGACAACTACATATAAGGTGAGTGAGGGTATCCCGTTCCCCGGTATTGCATATCGGACAGACAACATCCCCATCAAACATCGTTTTAACACCAGTGAGGTAAAAAGAAACCTTCCTATGCCCAGCCAATCTTAACTGAGCCACCAACCGTTTAGCATACAGTGACAATCTCTTATCCTCCAAGTATGCAGACGATGCTTGTACTTCAGACTCTAGCCGACAAAAGTATTTATTAAATTTAGATTCCTGAACTTTTGCTAAATCCTCAGAAAATGATTTAGATATTAGACCAGATATTAGCCTGTCTACGTGTGTACGGAACGCTTTAACCTCCGTCTCCTCCAATGCCTCAACCCCCTCTGAACCAAACAGCGTTTGGACTTGGTGAACCCAGTTATACCTTATGTCATCTGTTGGTGAAAGGTTTTTTAAACGTAAGAAACATCTTTTTGGGTAACGCGAATCATTCATTGCTAACAATTTAGCCCACCATGACAGAACTCTCCTTGCAACGTCAACTTTGGTGTGCCACAAACCAAATTCCTTCCTTACATACACATCGGGAGTATTCCTTGGGAGACACATCATAGATTTAAAAAATCTAATCTTCTTCACTCTCTCAAGCCGGTTCAGATAGGACAAACCACACACCTCAGCCCCATAAAGGGAGGATGATAAACAAAGAGCTTCTAGCAATTTTTTCCATGACTGCACACTATTATTTCGAGATTTTCGAATAATAGCTAGAATGCTGCACATAGCTGCTAACGCCTTCTTCAGAGTATCCTCCGCCTGCTGCCTAAATAAACCTGAACTAAAAAAAGTTACACCCAGATAATTAAACTTATTGACAACTTCCAGGCTGTTCTTGCCACATACGAAACGCAGATCCCTAACTGAGCCACCTCTCCTGAAGATCATCACCTTAGACTTCCGACAGTTTATTACCAACCCATTCCGTTCACAGTATTCATCAAGGTGTTTCAGTATTCTATTCATCGCAACAAAGTTGTCACTAAACAAAACCAAATCGTCAGCATAAAAGATGCATAAAACGTCCGTCTCACTGTCGATTTGAAGACCACTTGCCCCCCTGTCCCTAAGAAATTGTTCAAAATCAGACAAATAAAGAGCAAAAATTATGGGCGAGAGGACATCCCCCTGCAAAATACCCTGCCCCAGCACAAAATCCCTTGTAAACCTTCCATTGATGCCAACTGAAAAGGCCGCCTTGCTATAAATTGATTTGACTACATTAATAAATCTGGCACTTATGCCCAATCCTGCGAGTTTTTTCCATAACAATTCGTGAGGCAAAGTGTCAAATGCACGGCAGAAGTCAATAAAAGAAGCGAACACCTTCCGCCTAGACAGCCTGGTGTTTATAGAGACCAAACTAGATAATGTAAATATATTATCCATACATCCACGACCCGATCTAAAACCCGACTGATTCTCTGGCAACAGATTATTATCCCCAACAAATTTCAACAGTCTATTCAGCAGAATCTGATGAAAAATCTTAACTATTGAGTTCAGTAATGAGATTCCTCGGTAATTACATACTTCCTTTCGGTCACCCTTCTTGAAAAAAAGAAATGTACGAATTTTGGCCCATTCCCTCGGAACATCCCTACTAAGCATAACGTTATTAAATAGATGAACCAAAGCCAATTTCCACTCCTCTGCAAGATTTTGATGAAATTCGTAGCTGATACCGTCATTACCCGAGGCTTTGCCCTTTTTAAAAGAATTGAGAGCCTTAGATAATTCTTCCAGACTGATAGCCGGGTCCAGTGTCTCATCAAAAGTTCCACTGACCTATGATTCATCTACCAAGCGCCTATTAGGATATAATTTATCAAAATATTCTTCAACCGATTTGATATCAAGATAGTTCTTGGATGATTTTCTACCTCTGAATTTATTAACTGTCTGCCAAAAATCTTGAGAGTTCCTTACACTTGCCATACTTTCGTTCACCTTATCGTAATACAATTCCTGGCTTTCATCGAGCTTTTTATTATAAGCTAGTGTCAACTCTACATACTCTTTCCAAAGCACAGGGTCGTACTCTTTCCTTTTTATTTTCCTAAATGTCTTCCGTTTATTGTATCTCAACGATCTACATTCTGAATTAAACCACGGCCTATCAGTTGAACGGGTTGGCCTACATATTCTGGCAGGCTTATGCATCCCTGATTGCTTTGCTGCTCCAAAAATGGCGCCCACAATACCTTCATAAATCGCTGATGAACTACTAACATCATTAGAACTTACAGGCTTGAAAGAATCTAAACATTTTTTAAAAAGTTCACCTTTTTCATCGGACCATATGATTTTCTCCTCTAACACGATCTCTTCTTCCACCGACTGCATCCTACCAGAACCCCATGATACCTGAACAAAACATGGCAAATGATCAGATCTTGAGCCAATATCCTCCACCATAAAAGCAGCAACTTCCCCAATTGATTCTATATTGATCCAAACCAAGTCGACACAGCTCTTACCCAGACTGGAAACATAAGTGAAACTTCCCTCAGGATCACCACAAGTACGCCCGTTCAAAACGTACAAGCTATGGTCGGACATAAGCTCAACCAATCTTACCCCTTGCTTTGTTAACAATTTATCTTGAGCTAACCTTAGTTCGTTGACGTTTGTGCCCAAAAAAATATCCTCACACCCTTGATTCTCTAGACCTATCCGAGAGTTCCAGTCACCCCCAACCACAGTTTTAGTACCAACATATGAGCTCCTGATATCTTCCAAAACTCCGTCCAGAGTCTCCCGCAACTCTTGGCTCAGACCCTGGTTGAGATACACTGAGCCTAACACCATTTTGTCATTCTTATCTTCAACCAATAAAAATAGCCAGTACTTACACTGATACAAGATTTTCACTCCAAGGTCACACTTATAAAAAATCAGAAGCCCACCACTAGCCCTACCCACCTGCGCCTGCCGCTCGGCGGCACCAAAAACAACATTATACTTTTCAAAATAAGCGAAATCAACCTCCTTTTCCAACCAAGATTCCGACACACAAATAATATCAAAGTTCTCATTAACAAAATAATCCCAATCATTTATAAAATTATTAAAATAACCTTTACAATTAAAGTAGGCGATCTTCAGCTGGGTGTTAGACGATAGCCTACCGCTTGAAAATTTCCTGAACCTCCAGACCCATCATTCTTGTTCTTCTTCTCTTCGCTCTTCTCAGTAGGACTCCCAGGGTCGCGCTTCCTCTTCTCAATGGCACCGAACTGATTTTGAAGAGCTTGCAAATTATAACCCTTCCCATCAATGTCGAGAAAGAACCCCTTTAACCTGGCCGAGCCACCCTTTTCTATCACCATCCTACGATAAGCCAGCAGTTTACGCCTTTTTTCCCTCTCTATATCCGTATAGTCATGTGATATATTAATCACTGAGCCACCCAACTTTTTAGATGCCTTCAATACTTCCCACTTAGAGTCACCACTAGCAAAAGAAACAAGTATTGGACGAGTTTTTCCTCTCTTCACAGCCCCAAGACGAACCGCCGACTCAATATGAAGCGATTCCACTGCTATACCCATAACCTCCTTGAACAACTTTTTAATTAAAAGTAGTAACTCAGCTCTATCATTTTCCTTCTCGTCCATATTATGGATAACCAAATTATTGCGTTTGGCTTCACATTCCAGTTTCTCAATCTTGGCTTTTAATATGGCATTCTCCTTCTTAAATGAATTCACTTCGCTTAAAGCTAGTTCTATTTTCGTTCGATTCTCACTTATGTTTGCTTTCATTTCCACTTGAGTCTCTTTAATGGAGCTAATATCATGTGACATTGAATCAAGTAGTTCTAGCTTCGATAGCTTGTTCTCCATTTGTTCAAGCTTTGCTATAACGTCGTCGATGGATGACATCTCGGATTTCGAACGTAACAGACTAATACTAGCGAGCAATTAAGTCAGCCTCTATCCTCCAGCTGCTGGAGACGCACTGAAAATGTTGTGAGTAGCGCAATCAGGAGAAGAGAGGGCAATGCACAGGTGGGGAGGCACGAAACTGATGGGATGGAAGCGGTGCGGCGGGTATCGCAAACGCAGCAGGAGAAGGCGGGGCAGTGGCGTAGGAGGTGAAGCGGGTCGGGGGGACGTTATCGGAACGATCTAAAGCGGAGCGACAACATGGATGCCCTCAAACCCTCGACTCTGGTTCAAATCGCCATCAAACGATTGTATCACAAATTATGGGAGCACTTACTCTATACTCACAGAGAAGCTAAGGTATCGCAAGGTGTGTGCCAGGTGGGTTCCTCGCCTTCTCACAGTTGACCAGAAATTGAATCGTTTTCAGGTGTGTGAGTGTCTTCTTGCACGATTTCGGGAAGAAGGAGACTCACATTGTCACCTGTGATGAAACGTGGGTGCATCACTACACCCCTGAGTCCAAACAAGCGAGTATGGAGTGGAGGAAGAAAGGAGAACCTGGACCAGTGAAAGCCAAGTCACGATTATCGGCTGGCAAGGTTTTGGCTACCGTTTTTTTTTTTTTTTTTTTTTCTTTTTTTACCAGCGTGGCTTGCTGCACCTTGATTTTTTGTATGAGCGCAAAACAATTAATGCAGCATACGACTGCGAAATTTTGACAGAAAAATGAACTATGTTTGTGTGTTTAAAATAAAATAAAAAACGTCTCGTTTATATTTGATTCACCCTCGTATAACTACTACCCTTAAATGTTATATGATTCAGTTCAACTGGCTATCTTCAAATAATGCTAAAGTTGAAGTTTTTATTGGGATTTCTAATGTATTATTTTGGTTCAGGTTATTGGGGGCGCATTCCACTACCTATTTTCGGAGTAGGAATAGGAAACTGCTTAAAATAACTTGATCACATTTCAATGCCTGAGACTACCTTACAGCAACTTGAAAACATCAACTTGAATTTTTGTTGGAATTCTAAGAGATCCTAAGGATTATTACAGGGGGCACCCGACTCCACTATCCATTAGCAACGACTGTCTTTGGTAACAAGTAACTGTAGGTATCCAACATTCCCACTCTACTCCCTTCCTTTTCCTTTTGAGGAATGACACAAGTTCTGAATTTCACAAGCTTTCTCAGATGAACTCCCGCTTGAGGTTGGGCAACTTGAATAAGAACACAATTATTATTCCCTAGATCTGTCACCAACCATCAAACGTAACAACAAATTCAGCACCCAATATAAAAACCATGATCGCATTGATTTTTTTATTTTTTTAATTTATTCGTGAAGCTCAGTTTGTTATGCTCGTTGCCCAGGATATCCTAACTAAACTCCCTTAGTCTCATCAAGAACCTCTCTCAAACCATAAACACCATCTTCACACACTGCCATCCGCTTTCCTTTAGTGTCGGGGGGAGGGGGTCCTAGACAAAATCTCCCAAGACTTGCTGGTCTGGCATTTGTACGTTCCCCAATCTGAGCTACATTCTTATGTATAAGTAGATGTTTTTCCTGAACGAGTTGGCTCCCAGTTCCGGCTCCAGCAAGTTTGTAATGCTGCTTGTCTATCTTTTTACCCTTTCGTTGAACTTTGTTTGTGACTCTTTCCTCTTATTTTCATTCTCTTCTTGCTGTAGACATCACACTTTTTCTCCCTATTCGTGTTTTCTTCTTTTTCCTCAGTTCTTTCTATCATCTCTTCATTAATTGTCTGAGTTCTTCCGTGGACTTTCCGAAAACTAGCTTTTGCCTTGTTACGTCTTCTTTAGGATAATCAATTTCTTGATGTTGTTTTCCATTATTTGCATAACTTTGTCAAATTCCCTCTTATATGCCATTCTGAACGTTGGTCTTCCAGTGTTCAACTCTATCCTCTTGACAAAAAAATTCATCTCTTCCAACATCTTCACCAAAAATAGCTCCTCTTTCTGTGTGAACTGGTTTCTTTTCATAATTTTTGAACTGATCGATGCTTTCTACCGACTTGCATCTGCTCACAACATATGGGTTGTAATTCCACCCAGTTTCCGGCTGCTTAAACAAGCACTCTCGATAAACATGCCCTATCAGCCCACACCACCAGCAAGTCAATGCATTACGCCCTCTTCCAAATTGCGAAGGGCTATCTCTACAAGCATGACCGGAACCATGACAGTCCAACAAACACACCATTGGTGTATGTATCCTCATCTTTTGTTGTGTAGCCATGTTCCTTACACAATGTGACTGTAGTACAACAACTTGCATGATGTCAAATAGCATTTTTACGTAGAATTTTACTGGTCTCTTCAACATCAAACTTGACAACCATGCTTAGAGATAATACCAAACTTGCGACGAATGTAGGTAGCTTACACTGGTTCCTTTCAACATCCATGGGCTAGTGCTGAGACGGTCGATCACGTTTCCACATTTTCAACAGATTCCCTACTTCCAGGTAATGGTCCAAAACAACACAGAGTGTACTTGGCTCTCAATATCAATACATAAAAAAATGCAGTATCCAGGCAGGTCGAACAAGAGCTCAAATAATCTGTCCCTTGTTGCTGATCAACTATACTTTTCCTCCTCTCAGTTTTAAGGACTGGAATATCCATAATTATCTCACTTCTGATACCAATATTATGAACTTGACCAATAGTTAAAAAGACAAGACTACACTCATTGAAATCCAACAACGATCTGTCAATTTGATTGGTTACCCGTACAACAAATGTCATTGGTAACAAGTAACTGTATCCAAAATTGCGATCAATATTTATCTTTTACATAAAAGTAAAAGCTCTCGGGTGTTTTTGTAGGGAAATGGATGTACTTACTAACGAGAAAATTTGCCATTTACTAATGTTTAATTTAAGATTTATAATTAGATGACGCATTCTGTTCAAAGGCTTATCGAGCTTGGTTACTGGTGAGAATGTCATGTTTTACCAAGGTATCTATTTGATTCACAATATATTTTTCAAATTCGAAAATAATTATTAACGGTTATAGGCGAAGGGACACAAACAACAGCTTGCTGTAAATCAAACGATTCTTATATTACAGGATTATAAACTTCCAGACAGGATGATTTGATGACAATCAAATACAAAATAACTACAACTGTCAATTTTTTATCAAACAAAATAAATCTTTTACAGCTCTTAACAGCAAGAAGAACCAAGGGGACATGAGTTATTTACACATCAAGTAAAAACAAGATTCTTGTAAAATTATGAAATATAAGTATTCAATACTTATTAACAATGTCATAGAGAATGCTTTGGTAATTCAGTTGTTTTGGAGTTCGTTTGAAATAAATTCAATGGCATAACGTCATTTGGTTTGTAGTCTCTGAAACAAATTACAAATAATGGTATGATGAACACAGTAGATCAACATGCTGCAAATTATTACACAAAGGTTTATTTCTTGTAATACCTAGCTCTTCTACGCAGAACACCTGTCTATAATTATTAAACGAATCATTAGGTTGGTATCAAAATACAGCACATAGTTGTAGACGCCCACTGAAGATAGATTAATTAAATATCACACCTACACTTTCCTTGTAAGTATTCAACACGAACTGATGTAGTGCCGTAACTTGGCATAACCGTGGCGCCAGCGCCCAATGCCGTTCATCTGCAGCAAGCTTTACACTATCTAGTAGTCATTAATGAAACTGCGGTTCACACAAAAAATCATAGGGTTGCTGCTCCTCTCTCCCTTTTAGAGGGCAAAATGATCAATGTATGGCTTTCCTGATAATTTAATTAGATTCTTTGAGAAAATATATGTAAATTACAACCAAAAAAATATTAAAATTACCTTAAAAGTTTTTGAGACCTCAATTTTTGGTTTATTATTTTCAATTATAAGCCTATGTGATCGTATAGCAAAAAATTTTTATAACCCCCCCCCCCCCCCCTCAAACTTTGTCATTTTACGTTTCAAAGTGCGTAGAATCCAAATTTGCAATGTCCGTCCGCCGTTCGCCATCTGGGCCATAAAAGGCCTTAGAATTGACTTAAAAAATCCGTTCTTTCGCACATAGACTCCACTTGGGGTCTAGTTGGTCCTAACTTCTCGCCAGCTCGATCGCTCCACACCCATGGGTGCTATGAGCCAAAAATAGATGAAAAAGTGTCTTTTTCGAGGCTTTGAGTGTTAGACTGACGTAAGCTTAGGTAAATTGTAAAAGATTGGTAGGTAGGTCATTTCATAGTTGCTGGGAATTTTCGGGAACAGTAGGTAGTGTCCTAGAAACGGGATACGATTTATTCCCCCCCCCCCCTGGCCATGATTGAGTTAATACCTTCCGTGTGGATCTGCTGCCGCTCGCGTCCCGACCCCCCCCCCCCTCCCCTCTACCACTACACGATCCTCGAACCTTCCTCCGCCATTCCTTGGAAAGATCTCAAACCGAACCAAACGCTTCGCAATATAAACATGCGTATATAATTATAGAAGTATAGGTTGTGGGAACTTGAAATATGACACGCCGAGGAGTCTGGACGGGCCTTATGACGTACGCAAGCCAACTAAAACTACGATCATACTCAATTGAAAAAATAATAAATTTTTGAGAAATAATTTGCAGCGTTTTTAATATTTCATCCCTCAAGTTCTACCCTTTAGGGTTAAGAAAAATTGATGCCAATGTTACAGGCACATTCTCGGAAGATGAATCATTTTTGGGCCAGATATCATAAAGTTCGGTACAGTGGTTTCAGAAAGAAGCTTCGGACGGCGGACAGACGGATTTTAGCGAGAGGTCGTGGGTTCAAATCCCGGCCAGGCCTGAAAAAAAATTTTTTTTTTTCTCTCGTGAGACGAAGGTCGTGGGTTCGAATCCCGGCCAGGCCTGAAAAATTTTTTTTTTTTTTTTTCTCGTGAGACGAAGGTCGTGGGTTCGAATCCCGGCCAGGCCTGAAATTTTTTTTTTTTTTTCGTGAGACGAAGGTTGTGGGTTTGAATCCCAGCCAGGCTTGATTTTTTAACAACGCAATTTTCGTAGTTTCATACTATAACTATATAAATTGATGTTATAAATGAATAGTAAACAATGACGCTTGTTTGGTTGTCACTTGGTTGCGCGACAACGCAAACACATTCTGTGTTTCAATAATTTCGTCCAAAGTATGTAAATAGAGGTAACCGGGGGTCCAGGGGGCTTGCCCCCTGGCGAGGCGCGGAGCGCCGAGTTTTTTTTTTTTTTTTTTTTCTTTCTCAATTTTTGGATTTTATCCATCTTGAAACGTAAACCAACAAATTTTGAGGGGGGCGTTGAACTTTTTTTTTCTTGGTCGATTACAAAGGTTCATTCTTGAAAATGAATCAAAATGGTATATAAAACAGTAAAAAATATTATTTAGCACAAGATATTTCTGAACAAGAAGGAATATGATTCTCAACAATGTTGCATGCCAGATGAAATGCGTTTCCTGATGTAGGATGTGAGAAACAAATTAATGCTGAGCAATGAGGGCCCGAATGGAACCTTATATCCTCTTTTCCTTCGAAGCCTGACAAACTTGATGCCCCATGAAAGACAACATATTAATCCTCGTCAAAAAGGTAATATTTGACGAATAAGATCAAATGGTCTTCTAAAGAATAATGGTAGAATTCGGAGGAGGGCTGACATTGACCAACCGCTAAAGACTTTACTCATTTAAAAATAAGGATGCCAGCCTTTCTAAAGCCCATCGAGATGGGAAAGAACAAGTTTGAAGGAAGTTGGCATAAACAGGAAGGATTCATGTTTAGGGTCCTAGATTGTTCCTATTATTTGTTTAGGCTACTGCAATTTATATCAAGGATTGAACTATTAGTATCATAAATATCATTAGACTCGCCCACAGAATCCAATTTTTCAACAGGATTATTCCAAAATAATTTGTTTCAAAAAGCACCCTTTTTTGAATTGGTAAGAAGAACATTTGGTGTGAAGATTCACAATAATTTCCCAACATGTAGCCAACCTGCCAAAAAAACAATAAAATTTTGAACACCATTTTGAGGGCTTGCAACTTTTCTTCTTTGGTTTTATTTGCCACATGTAATGTCACTGTGGGTTCGCTCTTGAGGGGAAAAGGTGGGGGAACTGTGACCAGTCTTCAACTCACCCCAACTTGACTTGAATGCCAATTGTGAGTCTCGACCCTCTCACCTAATACTTATATCATGACTCAAAACACGCTATATCATTTTTCTGTCATGCGGATAATACCAATTTTATGGCCAAAAAACTCGATCTAATAATAATATTTGTCAATTGAAAAAAGATTTTGGATTTTAAGCGAATTTTCGTAGATAACAAAGCTATTGCAATGGCTCCAAAAATTTTAAAATTGCAATTTTTGACATTTTGGCATTCTGAAGCAAATCCTAGAGTTTAACGCTTTTTCATATGTATAGATTTGTGTGACATTCCATACGATAACTCTCCTTAGGATTGAGATAAAAATTCAGTTCTTGCACCGAAAAATCAAGCTTTCCAGATGAAATGACGAGTTTGTTGGGCAGCATGTTTTGAGTTGAGTTGAGACCCACTTCCGAGGAAATCCTCAACAAGTGCTAGGTAGATGACAAAAACTTAGAAAAAATCTCCGAAAATCAAAGAAACGAGTTAAAGAGCTGGCGATGGGCTCATACAAGCACAATTTTTTCCTATACAACTTTTCTATAGAACAAAACAAATTTAGGTCAGTTCCAATGGTCCAAGAGACAAAAATTGTCAAAATTCAATTTCTTGGGTTGAAGAAGCTATTTTAGGGATAGGGACATGGGGTACATTCTGAGCTATGGCCGTTTTAATGTCATAAGGTACAAAACATGACAAAAATCTTAAAAATTGAATGACTCGAAAACAAAGCGTTTAAAGGAGAATCTCTAAGAGAAACCTGAGGGTCGATTCTAGAGCTCATTGCAGATTTTTTTTTTTTTTTTTTAACGCTTAGTTTTCGAGTAATTTATTTTCCAAGATTTTTATTCGTATTTTCCACCTTTTGTCATAACTCCCTTAATTTGCTGTGTGAAACGATCATACCTTTCTTAACTTGATGTAATTTCAAATCTGAGGATACTGTTGGAAAGAGCATCAAATTTTCTATTTGATAGATTCCTGGGCTTTCTTAAAAATCGAGGTTAGAAACATGAAAAAGTCCTCTGAAATGCAAATTTTACCTGATTTGGGAAACCTAGAATTTTTTCAATCGGGAATTGACCTAAGAGAACCAATATTTTTTCAAGACACAAGAACGGTAAAAACTGCACCACGATCTCATATTTTCAATGGTGTAGTCAATTTTAGTTTTATTTTGCTAATTAGGGGAGAAAAATATGTTTTAATGTCGAAAAACTTTTTTTCACAGAAATCAAGAGTTTTCTTGAAAAATGGCCAACTATGCCGAGTTCGGGTTCAGTTTCTACGTATTTTTAGCAAATTTTCGTAGAAAATGATGCTATTGCAATGGCTCAGAAAATTTAAATATCAAACTTCTTAGAAAATTTCTCCATTGAAATCGGTTTTGAGGTATTCTGAAACGAATCCTAGACTTTAAAGCTTTTCCATGTATATATATATATATATGTATTTATTTATATATTTGTCATTCCAGACAATAAGTCTCCTTGGAATTGAGATACAAATTCCGTTCTTGCGCCAAAAAATCAAGCTTTCCAAACGAAAGGATTCGTTGGCCAGCACATTTTGAGCACATTAAATTGGTCAAATATAAAAAAAATCACTAAAAATGACTAAAAACGGCTAAAAATCGTTTAATTTATATTTTTTGGTAGAATATAGATCAAATAAAGTTTATTAACTATAAAATAGAACATCCAAAAATGTATGTACAAAATGATGCTGAAAAACGTACTTAAAATTCATTAAAATTTGCAAACAAAATCGATAAAAACTGCAAAAAAAGCCAAACATTCAAAACCACTATTTGAATAGGAGATTATTATTTAGGATACGTTTTTTTAACCATAAAATTAATAGTAAACAATTTCCTTGCACGAAAAAGCTCAAATTTCAAAACAATTCAACATTATACAATACGATAATTACGAACATTCGCTCATACGATAATGCTGCATGACTGTTACTTTCTTTAAACGCTCAATCGAATGGGAACACTTGCATATCTCTCCAACCTCATTACAACCGAGTTTTACACTTTAGCTTACTAGTTTCATCCCTAAAAACACAAGAAATTTATCATACCAAATGAGCTCAAATTCGTGAGCCAAAGTGTAAAACTTGGTTATAACGGGGTTTGGGAGATATGCAAGTGTTACCATTCGATTCAGCGTAAAACAATACGTAGAAACCGACCCCAAACTCGTATTTTCGTAGAAGGTCATTTTCCAAGAAAACCCTCCCTCGATTTCAATGAAAAAATGATGTTGTTCAACATTAAAACTTAGTTTCCTCCCCTAATTAGCAAAGTAAAAGTAAAATTGACTACACCATTGAAAATATTAAATCATGTCGCAGTTTTTACCGTTCCTGTGTCTTGAAAAAATATTAGTTTTCATAGTTTAATTCCTGATTGAAAAAACTTAAGGTTTCCCAAATTAAGTAAAAATTTGCTTCTCAGAGGGCTTTTACATGTCTCAAACCTTAATTCTTAAGAAAACTCAGGCATCTGTCCTTTTGAAAATTTAATGCTCTTTTCAACGGTATCTTCAGATTTGAATTTACACAGCAAACTAAGGGACTTATGATCGTTTCAGTGACAAAAGGTCGAAAACCCAAAAAAATCTTCAAAAATGAATTACTTGAAAACTAAGCGTTAAACAAATCTACAAGAGGAACTTTTGATCAGAAATGAGCACGAAAATCGACCCCTGAAGAACTGACCACCTTATGCAGGACACCCTGTATATGTATACATTTCGTTCAAGGAGAAAGCTATCTTCTTCATGAGTCAACTTAAATATATTTACCTGATTTATATACATATTTATGTGATCATACTGAAAGATGAAACTCATGTAATTAAGGAGTTCCAGAAGAAAATTCAGGCCAACTGCATAATTTCCTTTCAGGATGTTTGGTAAATAAAAGTTAAAAAAATGCAGGAATAAAAAATGTATTTTATTTGCTACTCACGAGTATGGAGAAAAGGGGTATCCAATTATTAGTAGTTGGGTCTGCCGTAACCTTAACTGCCACATACCATTGTGATAACCCCTGGCATCCAAATCCCAGATTTTAAAACACTGAAACACCAAAATAATCTCAGAATGAACAGGCATCAAAAGACATAAGTTCAAAAAACAGTGATTGAATAGGAAATTCTGTAAGTTATAAACCAAACTTTGAATCACAAGAACAATCGCAAATATATCTATAAATAAATGGTTCCAGTCATGCAATTTGAATATGAGCAAATTTTCATAATTGTTCGTATAATACTTATCGAATTATTTTGAAATTTGAGTACTTTGTTTGCAAAGGAACTATTAACTATAAATTTTATTGAAGATAAACTTTTTCTAAATAATATCTTTATACCTTTTTTTCCAATTTTATACAGTTTTAAACAATATTTTTGTTAGCATGTTTTAATAAAATTCCAGTACGTTTTTCTGAATAATTTGTTGAAAATTGTAGTTTTCAGTTGATATATGAGTAACATTCTGCTAAAAATATGAATTTACCTGAGCAAAAGGACATTAAAAATGACCAAACGATTTTTTTAATCGGACATAAAAAAAATTTTCAAAATCAAAATTTGGGTACTTAGACCGGAAGTCTATTGATCAGGAAATCGGCATGGGTAGAGAAATTTCGTTATTCTCACCCTTAGTGAACAGACATAATTTAAAGTTTTTTTGAACAAACAAGTTGAGGTTGTAGAGGATTAATTGCATTTATACAATAATAATGAAAAACAACATATTGTAAGAGCTAGGTACATATTTTGCCACTCTTACACGTAAAAAATCAACTCACTTTAGCAACATGAAGCCAGGTATCAAAGTCTTTACTGTCCAACATTTTAATGTAAAGTACTAATACAGCCTCATTGGGGTACACCTGTGGGAGAAAAATAGATTAGAGAATAAACTTCCTCCAGGAGTGTCAACAATTTTTTTGAAGTATAGCTAGACCGAAAATTGAGCAAAACACCGTCAAACGCAATTTTCTGTCTCAATCTGTCTTAGAGATATTTTATATCCCCCCCCCCCCCACCCCTCCAGAAAACGCCTTTCAGCCTTAAAACCACATTTCTCTATTTCAAATCAATCACTTTCAACTACTGCCCACATTTCAGAATCAGCGTTAACGTTTCCTAAAAGAAACTTGTCCATTC
Organism: Adelphocoris suturalis; assembly: GCA_030762985.1. NCBI lineage: Eukaryota > Metazoa > Arthropoda > Insecta > Hemiptera > Miridae > Adelphocoris > Adelphocoris suturalis. The sequence continues at coordinate 59,192,687 of CM061045.1, forward strand.
ATTCGCAAGAAACATCATCAAAAGCTGAAACAAGAAAGGTTTTCGTCCCCTCACTTGACCAAATGAGCCCCATTTCGGTCCCTCAACTTGTAAAATATCAAGCCAATCACAGATATGGCTCAACCTCCCAATGCAAGAGCCTAGTCAAAGGCGTATAGCTCTCTCAGGTTTCAGAAGTGCAAAAGGAGCGGGACGGCGCTGCAGTGGGCTGATGCGAGACTGGGCCGTTTGCGGCCCCCTCCCCTCCTCTTCCCCCTCTCATAGGTGAATTCGCGGATCGTGATTCGCGGTTCCCTCTTCACCACGGGTTCCCACGAATCACGATCTGCGAATTCACCTTTGAGAGGGGGAAGAGGAGGGGAGGGGGCCGCAAACGGCCCAGTATCCCATCAACCCGCCACTGCACAGTCCCTGGTCCTTTTGCACTTCTAAATCCTGAGAGCTCTATACCCATTTTGCCTCCACTGGGAATTTTTCAATTTTTTGATCAGTGGTAGAGTCCCTACCGCATCATCATGCCAAGAGGGTCACCCTGAGTGATTCCCTCTTGGCTCAGCAATGATGACTCACTCTGGCAGAAGAGAATCAACAGATAGCCTCGAGTGTTCAACAGAAAATGAGAGCATCTGGGCCAGTAAATACGGGTGTTCCACAGGGGTATTGACGATTAATGGCGTTAAATGTGTTGTCCTCATGCGTTCGAGGTGTCAACGAGTAACAAGCATTCTGTCTCTGTCACATCTTCTTTTCCTTGATGAAATGGTCTATTGTCTGAAGTATATCTAAGTCAAAAAAGAGTATACGCGAACAAAAGACACTTGCAGGTCGCAAGTAAGAAATTAAACTCAATGATCACTATTCCTTTGTCGTTCCCACTTAACAAAAAATTAGTAAATGCATGAAAATGAAAAAAAAAAAAATAATAATAATAATAATAACCCCGATGTTGTGATGGGGGGGGGGGGGGATTAGCGCATGGGTGGGGACCATGGATGGAGTACATAGATTATAAGAGTTGGTACTTACTTTTAAAAAGAATGAAGTAAAATTATCATTACAAGGGAGCCTTGATGGATCCAAAGCTGATCCTCTTTTGATGGTTGATACGATCAATGCTTCATAGTTGTCTTTAGTGACACTGTAACAGTAGTGTGAATTAATATAAAAATAATTATTACAATGTCATAATATTACCTATATAATTTCAACTTCAGTATCGTGAGTTATTCTTTTAGCGAATTTTCATAGAAAACAAAGCTATTGGATATGGCTCTAAAAACAGTAAGCTTAAAATCAAAATTTCCCAAAATTTGTTCCATGGAAAAAACACTCCTCATCCACCACCTTCACCTGATGCTGGCAACCCGACAGGACCAAGGAGACTGACCCACACTAATCTGGGTTAACCACAAGACCACACCTGGCTAGCTGCTCAGCAAAGACATTTAGGCCAATCTGCAAGCCCTCAAGGGTTTCGGCGAGTAGGATGACATCATCAGCTAATGCCAATGCACCTAATGTCCAGCTGGCCTTCTTTTTTTGGATTACCCAATGCCATATCCACGCCCAATGACAATGTCCCCAGACATCTCGCCCCCTGCCTCAAGGACCGTCACGCCTTTGTGGTACAGGCAGGCAACATACTCAATTAAACAAGCAGGTGCCCCGACACCATGAAGACAATCAATCGGTCAGGGCAAAATGGCTTACAGTGTCAAAGGCCTTAGCGACGTCCAGAGTGGCAAGATGGAGCTGCTGTTTCATGATAAGGGCCAGTGAAATGACAGTTTGGACAACGCTTTCGCATGTCTTCCTCACAGAAGTAACAGGTTGAGTATGACCAGCTTAACATTCTTTGGGGATTCATTCCAGCATCGGGCAGAAATACTATCAGGTCCAACATGGAGTTTTTGACATGGCACTTATGTGCCTTGTCATGGAGCACCAGCGTGCACATAATGCTGCGTAAGGAATCCCTAATGGAAGCAAGGGGCACCGCCGGCTCACCAGGGTTGTGGCTGGGAGCACTCAAGAGTGGCTCTCAATAGTCCACACACTTCTGGAGAGGGGATAAAACTTGTTCATCCCCAGGTCTCTCCAGTACCTCCACAGCTATATGAGCCGGATGCCTCCTCCACAACTTTTGGACCCCCTGGTATTCCGGCCTTCTTGCTTCTTTTGCTGCTCAGCAATCTCCACGAGGCACCAATGTTGGAGGAACCCCTCCCTGATGCCTCGCAATGGTCGCTTCCTCAACCTGTGGGAAGATCCTCTGCACATAGGCTGCAACTTCGACCTCCAAGCCTTCAGACCCTCCAACAGCCCGCCTCGCCAGATCCTGCAGGTAGGCACTCTCATAACCTTCAATAAAGCCTACCTGCTCCCCAGCCTCAATACTTCAGTCTTCAGATCTTCAAGAAGACTGAAGGTCCTGGGGAGGATTGCTGAACAGCAGGCTGCTGTCCCACGCCTGTAGGAGATGCGGGAGAGGCCCCATGGCTATCTGCCAGGATCTCATCCTGGACAAGCTGCTTATAGTGGGGCCTCAGGCGAGAGATTGGATGGCAGAAAGCGTGCGCATGGGAAAACGTGCTTGCAGATATACATTAATATTGTGTACCCCATTACGCACAGCCTCAGCCTCCTCTGCTGCCATTGGCCGCAAATCCTCAGAAGCATACCTTGGCCGCTCTCGCTCTATATCAATTGCAGCGTTGGCCTGTACAGGATGCTTCTGCCAGATGTGGGCACTGAGGCCACGCTTGGAGCTGAAGGCTCTCTCACAGTGGGCACACTGGTGGGCATTCACAGGGGTCGTGGAAGAGGATGAGGGATAGGAAGACAAGGATGAAGAAGTGGGAGAGGATGGCTGACGCCCCTGCCTGGGGCGCCCCCGAGCGCCTCCCCTAGAACCCCGCAGGCCAATGGTTATGAGGCTCGGCTGTGTTTCGTTCCATCAAGGGGGAGACGTAAGAAAGGGTCGGGAGACCCGTTGACACGATCCTCCCCCTAATCGCCATTGGGTCATTCTGCCACCCTCCAGTAACCTGGAGGGTGCCCGGGTTGCACACGGGGACGTATGACCTTGACTTGGGTAGGGATTTGAAGGAGCTCCGAAGAGATAAAAACACCAACAGTTACCCTACCCCAACAACCCTTACCCTGCCCCAGCAACCTGACTGCAAGGGCTGGTAGAGCTGCAGTTTCTAGGCAACCAATTCTATGCATGCCTGGTGAACCCAAGAGTCAGGTAACTGGTTGTAATCTACTCCAAGGTATGTCATGATTGGGCTGTTGTGAATAGCATCATAAGCTTCAATGAGTTTAATTTAAGGTCAATTGGCATCAATTTAGACAAACAGACTGTTTCAAATAGATTATTTTGTACCATTTTATCATGCGTATATCCATTTTTGTTTTGGTAGAACGAAATTTTTGACATTGTAGCCTTGCTTTAGTGATTCACCCCAACATGGAACTGATTGTGCTAAATGTGGTAATACGGCTTCACTGTATGTGAGTTCAAGTGCCTTTAAGGTCATTCACCAATACTCTCGAGCAGACTGTGAAAGGGCATGTATCAAGCATCCCTTATTGTTATATACTTGTGTAATATTATGATGTGCCCATGTTAGCTTTTTATTAGAAAGGAGTGTGTGTGTGTGTGTGTGTGTGTGTGTGTGTGTGTGTGTGTGTGTGTGTGTGTGTGTGTGTGTGTGTGTGTGTGTGTGTGTGTGTGTGTGTGTGTGTGTATGCGCACGTGCGTCTGTCATTGGATTGCAACTCTCTTTAGAATTGGGATTAAAAAAAAAAAAAGTTCTTAAAAAAAAATCAAGCATTTCAAAAGAAAGGATGAGGAGTTAATTGGAATTGGGCAACACCTTTTGAGGAAGAAAAATCGATCAAATTTCAAAACAATTGCCAACAGAAATTAACAAAATAGCAAAAACCGTATAAAAATAGGTAAATTTCTTTTTTTAATTAAACCATAATATTACACATAAAAAATAATATTACACTATAATGCGAACTAGAACATTCAAAAATGTATGCAAAAAATTATGTTGAAAATGAACTTGAATTCAATAAAAATATGATTAAAAATAAATAAAAACTGTGAAAATTCTAAAATTCTAAACATTCGTTTGTAAAGCTGAATATTAATATTCTATTTGTTTATTTATTTTTTATTATTATTATTTTACATATAATTTATAATTAACAAATTTTTGCATACAAAGTACACAAAGTTCAATGCAATTCAACAAAAACTTAATTGAAAAAAAAATACGAAAAAATTAGCTTATTCTACCATACTTTTCTTTAATAACATACATAAGCGCCAGAAGGCCTTTAAAAATAAATAATTTCATCCATCAAAACAAAAAAACATGAAAAGAAAACACCAACCTTTCGATATTCTGGATTTTGACATAAGGTTGAGTGTTGAATGAATGACTTTTGAAATAGCGGTCTTGAAAATACGAGTTCATATTCATTCCAGAAGACCCAAAATGATACGTTCTTGAAACTTCTGGGATTACACACTCTCGGTCTTTCCTTATTTCAGGCATACGCATCCACATGTCCCAGTCCCACATCTGAAGAATATATCACTGTCAATGAGTTCAGGTGAAGAAATTTTGACTTAGCTTAATTATAGCTACTGGAAACAACAAGTTGTGAAACATTGGAAAAGTTTAGTTCTTTCATTGGCCATAGCCCCTGTCATTTTGCAAACATGAATTTCTTGCTACATGCCAACCTCTCATCATCTCTAGATTCTGATGAAATCCTCATTGGGGTTTTAAGTTGTCATGATTAGTGAATTTTACCATATCCCTCTGATTGATTTGGGTAATTGAGTTCATGAGGACCATTTCTGTAGCTCATCTGAAGTTTGAGTCCATGGTTGAACCATGTATGCCAAGGAAGTAAGCGAATATAGGTAGGGGAGAGTAGAACCATCTGGTAAAAATGCCTCGCATCATTCAACAGCTGTCAGTCAGCGTTAATCTGTTTTGCAGGCAAAAAGATTAATGAAATTCAATTTTAATTGAAAAAATTCCTTCATTTTATGCTCTTAAAAAAATTATAATATATTATAATATAACTATTCATTATTATGTTAAGATTGAAAACCATCTTCTGAACACCTGACAAAACAGCTGTTTTAGCCATACAAGTGCTAGTGGGGTAGAATCAACTACTGAAAGTGAGGCAGTAACAACTGCTGGTTGATTCTGCCCCTCCATTGCTGGACTCCACAGCTAGCTGTCGTCTTTGCTGGACAGCGACTACTTAGAAATTGATTATTGTATTTTTTTATACAATTTCCTACTAAGAAAAAGATTGTCAAATTCGTTGCCACAGTTTGCATATTGTGCAACTAGTGCTGGTGGGGCAGTATCAACTGCTGGTTGGTTCTGGTCCTCTACTGCTAGACTCCACTGCTCGTCATTTTTTACAGACAGCATCTACTTAGAAATTGATTTTCATCTTCCTATTACATTGTCTACTAATAAAACAGTTGTCAATTTCTTTATGATAGTTTGTGGCCTCTATGGAACATAGGAATACAGGATATATTAGGATAAAAGAGCGGAGAAAACATTTTCTCCTAACTTTCCATCAAGAATGAGACAAGCGTTGTGTGAAAGAAGCGATGTGATACCGAGCTTGTAGTCCCGAAAACAATAGGAGACAAGTTTAATTATAATTTTCCAAATATTAACATCCGTCGATGAAAGCTTTGATGGGATATGCCTGAGTTTCTACCATCTACTTTCTACATTATAGTTTCTCAATTTGCCAAGTTTTAAAGAACTTTGGAGTTTCAAATTGATTTACCTATCATTTGTATGATGGTTGGAAGTGTCCCACCTTCTGGTCGATACTAACATATCAGTGAGCCACATTCAAACAAAAACGGATTTTCACAAAAACATATATCGTGGTTATGATTTGTAATTTTTTTAACAATTAGCCAATGCGAGTCAAAATCAGATACTGTGGAGAAAAATGAATTAGAAAAATGCCTTTTAGAACGAGCACCAGAGCCTTTACATTAAAAAACGGTTGATGGTGCCCCACTCTCCCCAACCTATATTTTGTTTTTGACTCATTGGAAGCTTGCTTCCAGATGGTCTTCTGCAAGATGATTGCTTTAATATAGGTTCTTTAATAAATTTCTGCAAAATTTAAGCCTAAATGTACCCCACAATCATGAGATAATGACTGTACTTCAAGGAATTCAGGCTAGTTTAGATACTTTTAGTGAGTTACTAGTTGGTGTATTATAATATTTTTTTCTACAGAGACTTATGCAGAACCTTTTCCAATACTCATCTGTAAGTCGGGAATAAACCATTTCCCTCAGCCATGATGATCCCTGAGTCAGTGGTGATTTTTTCATATCGGATTCACATACCATGACTACTTATACAGGGTGGATTAGAATGAGTGTAAAAAAACTTTTTGGGTGAAGCTAGGCCAAAGATGGAGTAAAATGCCGTTAAGCACAATTTGCTATCTCAAGCTATCTTTCAGATATAATTTTTCAAAGGGTTTTTTTCCCCACTAAAATGACATTTTTTGCCTTAACAACCCATATTTTGCTACTTTATAGAATAATTTAAAATTTTGACGAGTTTTTCGAAATCAATGTTGAATTTCCTAAGCACTCAGTCATCCAGCACTTAATTAGGCACTTAAATTCTGATCATTGAGGCCAACCATGTCCTGAATAAAACTGAGGGGACAGCTGTGTGACCATATTGCATAGAAAATGTTAGGACATGCAGCAAAACACGAAAACTACAAAATTTTAGTCAATTATGGGCATTTTTCACCTAAACATAGATTTTTCTCACTTATTTATGAATCTTAGAGATCTGGAAGTGGTCCCAATTGCCTCAGCGCTGAAAAATACTTCGACTGTGACACCCCACATGCCCTATTGTCAAGAACCAATTTTTTAGCATTTTTGTGTGCCAGTAAATTGTAAATTTGAACCTGAAATTCTGGAGCGATCAGGCTGGCCAACGAACCTGTCTTTTGCCAAGATGAACTTTTCTGCGTTGGAATGAATTTTTTACATTGTATTTTAAGGGAGTTATTCATCTGCAAATACACCCTATAAACATATAAATAAATAAATAAATATATATATATATATATATATATATATATATATATATATATATATATATATATATACATATATACGACCTTAAAATCTAGTATGAAACGGATTTGTAGACCCCCCCCCCCCCACCAAATTTAAAATTTTGAAGCCATCTAAATAGCTCATTTTTTCTTTGAAAATTCGCTAAGACCAAAGGCCTTTAATTCTAAAAAAAATGCCATCTAAAGACCATACCAACTGCCTAAACAAACGATTTTGAAAATTGAAATTTTCTTTAAATCTCTGAAATTTTACTTCCTTTCCTGAAGGAATCTTACAAAAACTTCCTGAAGTAATAAGCTTTTGATTGAACGGTATGGTCAACAATGAGATTAATATTGTATTTGGGACTGAAATTAAAGCTGGAAGAAGTTGTATCATGTTCACAGAAGTTTTCTCTCAAAAACCATATTTTTCTTCTTCAACTCAGTCCATTTCAATGTTTGATGACATTTCCCAAATGAGCAGTAAATTTCCTAAATGAATAGTGTTTATTGATTCACAAAAATATCACCAAAGACACCACCAGCTGAAACATGAAAGATAAAAAAAATGAAAACTTCTGAAAATCGTAGAAAATTTACTACTCCCTTTACAAATACCCTGTAGGTTGTCAAATCACACAAAAACGATCTAAAGTAATAGACTTACCTCAAGGAAGAAGATTCCATCCTAAGAAGTTTGAAATCAACAGAATTCTTCTACGATGAGTACATAGTTTTATTCCTATAATTTTTCAAAGTTCTGTACACTGGTGAAATCAAAGTACCCCTTCCACCTGGGCGGGACCCCCCTCACCAGTGTGACGTCATCAGTGCAGGAAACTTCGAAAAACCATCGAAAGAAAACTACTCATCATAGGAGAGTGCGGGTGCTGTCAAATTTCTTAGAGTGGAATCAATTCTCATCTAAAAATATAAAATGAATGCGTGGGTAAGACTTTTTGTCCAACACTTCATCAAATTACCAGAAGTAAAAAGCTCACTTTTTCGGGGGTTGGCCATTTAGCTTCCAGCTCAGTTTTGTAAAGGGATCTGCTCAATATCCAACCTAAACCAGGCATCGTTTCAACTCTAAGTAAAGCTGATATATTGTAGCTGGTTTCTTCATAACCCAAATCATTCCATGCAGAAATACAGTAAATACTTGGATCCATCTCAAGGAGTTCAATTGTTTGGCTGAAGAAACTAGAACAGGAAAACAATGACACCAAATGAAGTAGTATTATACCTTAATAATGAGTTTTGTGTAGAAGTCAAGAACAACTTGGCACAGGTGAGCCTGATACCATTGGATATAACACCCTTTGAAGCTATGCTAGGCACATCCAAGTGAAGTTATTCACACATTAAATGAATACGGTACTTACCTATTTCAAGATCAAGTTCTAACTATAGACAGAGTGACATACAGGTAGTCTCACATTCATACATTTTTCTGATTAATAAAAATGTTTTCAGTATTAGACCCAGATCCATATGACAAAAGTTCCAGTCATGCTGCATGATCGCATGAGCGAATTTACGTAAATTAATTACTGAATTATATTTATGTTGACTTTTTTATTTTAATTTGAGCATTTTGAGAGCCAAGATTGCAAATTATTTTGGAGGTTTAAGCTAGGCACATATTTATATGGAACGCCATGTCAGACAAGACTATAATACAGAGAAGAGAAAAAAAAAAAATTAAAAAAATGTATTCCAGCAATCACTATATAACATGTTAACAGGGCGAACAAATTTTTAAAGTGAATTTCGTTTATGTCATACGCTGTTAATAAAAGGGAATTAGTGACGAACGGAAACTTTTTCTAGTTTTTTGGAAACTTTTTCTATACTTTTTCCAGTCGTTTTCAAAGTCTAACAGACCAGTCAGCAAGTGGGAGCCAACAATGTGCTGCGATAGATATTGCTTTCTGTAGGACTTAAGAATGGGACAACATTTGGAAATGAAAAAGATCATCTGTATCTGTCAAATTGCAGATATTACATACATCAGAAATGTTAAGTGGCCTTTTTAATAAATCAAAAACCAATTTTTATAGCCCATCCTCCACCAATACCCAATCTATATTAATATTAGAGAAAGAACCCAAACACTGTCTCCCTGAAAATTTTATCACAGTGCGGTAGAAATTATTAATACGAGCACTGTAGAGAGATCTATATCCACAGATATAAAGTTATTTTGTAATATATCCGCAAGAGATGGTGCAGCTTGTTTCAAGAACTGGGGGTCTCTGCATAATAGTAAAGATTCGTAGCAGAGCACTAGAAAGAGATTATACAGTTGAGCATACCAGTTGCAGTCTCCTGCTCTTCCCAAGGAAGTATGGCTGTTGGCAAGTATTTCAAAGGAAATTTTTGGAAGCTTGTTGCGTTCCATATTCACCAACTTTACACAGTATCTAATCACTCTTTCAAAAGCAAGTATTCTGAGGGCTGGCATTCCTGTTTCTATCTGCAGGAAGTGGTTTGGGATATTATGCGATAGGCAGAAGAGGCTTTTCAACGATTTCGATTGGACTGGCACAAGTTCATTCCACTAAAGTTCTGAACATTGCTTAGAGTTCCCAAGAATTAATTTTACTCTGCAGACAAATATTCTTGAGACATCGAGCTGCAGACATGACTTAAGATATCCTAAGTTCCAGATGTTTGGGTAAACACTGGGCCACAGTGGATTTTTTTTTCTTCAATAGTTTTACGATGTCCAAAAACTAAAACTTCCGATTTTTTTTTTCTTATTAACCACTAGGGAATTTTCTTCACAGTAGAGCACAAAAGTTTTGACTTTTTCTGTGCGTCCGATATAGAATCAGCCATGATGCATAAATCATCAGTTAAAAATAGCAGCAGGATTTCAAGGCCATCAACCAGAGCACCCCAGCATCCCCTTTCCAACATAAACTTTCGAGGTCCATGATGAACATAATAAACAGTAGCAGACTCTGAATCCCACTGTAAAACGCCCTTGATTATTTTTTGCTAGAAAATACCAGACTCATTTCACACATTTTAAAATGAACATTGTGGTATGAAGCTTTCACCACTCTGATAATCTTGCTGTAGAGGTCCAGTTGTGAAAATCAAGTTTATTACAATTTTTGTCTCCTATAGATTAACTAGTGATGCGTAGGCTGGTGTTTTTATTATATCCCATTAATTTTCAGTTGGTGGGTGCCTACATCTATGTGGATGTACTTAGATTCTGATGTACATCTGTATTTATATTTAAGCTCTTGTTAATACAGAACGACAAATATAGTTAGGTGCCTACTTCTATGCAATTATGTTTTGATGATGTACCATAGAAAATACGATTAATAATTATAGACCAGTGCTCGGTGCATGACAAGAGTTAGGTACTACTTCATTATTATCTAAGTACCTACCGACGTGAGCTCTACTCCATGGGTGATACTCGTAGATGCCATTATCATTATTGTGACGTGGACATTCTGAAAATATTCTAGTTCATATCCAACTTATTAAATAATATAGAATTTATGATTTCTGAGTTCTAACTTCACAAATAGTTCGTTTTTTCAATGTTATTCATAATTTAACTTGACATAATTTAACCTGTCCAACGTCTAATGAGTCGTCGCACTCAAACGCTTCTTCCTACAACGGATTCACAACTCCAGCCATCGGTTCAAGAAAATACAACGAATCAACTCCAAACGCTCTGGACAAAGAATAAGTGGTATGCAGATCGACGCAAGAAACCATCAGTTGATTATGAAGAAGGAGAGGAAGTCCTCTACAGAGTGGGATCTCGAAATCAGCAACAAGCTATGATTATCAGAAGAGGTCCGCAACCCAGATCATTCATAATTGAAGCTCGAAACGGCACGCAGTATAGAAGGAATTCATGGTTCTTGAAGAAAATATCGCAAGAGAATGTGCATACTCCTCCCAATTCAATCAATAGTCCACCAGCTCAACGAAGATCCTCAAGAACCATCAACCCACCAAACAGGTACATCTGAAGATTCACCAAAGAAAAAGGGAGATGACAAGAGTTAGGTACTACTTCATTATTATCTAAGTACCTACCGACGTGAGCTCTACTCCATGCGTGATAGATGCCATTATCATTATTGTGACCTGGACATTCTGAAAATATTCTAGTTCATATCCAACTTATAAAATAATATAGAATTTATGATTTCTGAGTTCTACCTTTACAAATAGTTCGTTCTTTCAATGTTATTCATAATTTAACAATAATTATCATTATTGTGACGTGGACATTCTGAAAATATTCTAGTTCATATCCAACTTATAAAATAATATAGAATTTATGATTTCTGAGTTCTACCTTCACAAATAGTTCGTTCTTTCAATGTTATTCATAATTTAACTTGACAGGGCAGAAGGGCTATATAACAAAGAAATAATAGGTAAACATTTGTGCAATAACTTGCAGCTTTTTACTTTCCTAATCCCTCAAAGGGCTAAGGCTAATTTAAGTTGAGCAAGAAACGATTTATGGTAAATACCTCAAAATATGAACTTGGATCCAAACTGAAATCACATCTTTACGAATCAGAGCACCCTTTATGTCTGTCACCTAGACTGTCGTTAGTGTTGAAAATACCAACCCCTAAAAATTAAACCCAACATACTTTCTGGTTCGAGATTGAATTCCATATTAAAGGGGAAAAAATCCTAACATCTAGTTCCAAAAACTAACACAATGTGTCACCATGAAAATGAACTAATCTTTTTTTCGCTCTCATTCTGTTAGTAATTGACTGATTTCCAATCTGTAAATTGCTCTGCATTGAGAAAAGCTCAGATTTCCGCTAATGGATTTTGATGTTCGAATTTTCGAAATTTGTAGGTATGAATAACTATTTTACTGGAGTTAAAATACGGCTCACTTTTTCAATCCCCATTAGTCAAGATTCAAAGGGTGTACTAATCATGATGGTTTTTTAAAAATTGGACCACCAATACACTACCCAAAAAGGTCCAATAGGAAATGGATGGGAGGAGTAGGGAGGTGGCAGGGAACCTAGGGCATACAGTGACGAAGGGCTCTCAGCCCAGGCACTGTGGGATGATTTGTCATTTCCGAGAATAGTTTCTGCTAACTGAAAATACCCTCTACGTCAAAACATCTACAATGTTGAATATGGCATGTGGTTTCCTCGTATCCGTGACATGGATGTATAGATATTACTAAATCTAAAGGATTACATCCTCTAGTAGTAAGAGTAACATTGCTCACCCTCTGTACTTGACTTGCTAATGACGACTTCCTCCTCCAAAAGGTATGTAAATGATAATTACACATGTTATATTTGTGTACACACCACAGCTAACAGTGATTTGGGTGCAATGAAGTTCATTGAGGACCATCTACAGTTCCACGAACATTTCATCAAAATTTGATGAAAATTATAGAATTCATGCTCGTTACTAAGATTTGAGGTTCACACGTCACAGAAACTACTGTTTTTCCATTATTCTATATTATTATTCACTTTTTTTGTGTATTTGGAAATGGAGGATAAAGGCAGCAAACAAAATCAATAGTGTTATAAAAACTCTTCAAACGAGACTGGTCCCCAAATTCCGCTGCACCTCTTCAATTTCGTGTCTACCGATTCAGAGAGTACAGTGTGATATTAAAAATAAAAGGTAAGAGTACGTAAGCTAATTGTGGTCGAAGCTGTTCTTGGAAGAGAACTTACCAGAGCTGTACCTCAGGCACCTACCTGAGGTGCTGGGGGCTCTGGCCCACCTAGCAAGCCACCTAAAACTACTCCTCACAGCTCCTCCCATCACCTTTTGGACAACAATTGATGAGGTTTTAGTAGTCCAATTTTGAATTTGAGAAAACATCATGATCAATACTTGAATAATAATTGGACTTGAATAATTGGGATTTCCCCAAAAATAATCCAGATTAGACCTCCAGTGAATCAAAGGGACGAATTTTGAACAACAGAACCAATCAGCGCAAACTATGAGCTACTTCTAAATCCAATGCAATTTGTAGATATAAGTTGATCAATGATTCCCAAAATGAGAGCGCAAATGAATTTGCCCTCAATGGTGCTGCCATCTGCTGAGTATTTTTACAATTCCATTTTATTTTTGGAGGGGGGGGGGGGGGCTAATGAACATATAAGTAAACCAATGCCAAAAAGTAAAATTTGCATAACATAAATGAGGTATAAAAAAATCAGGGTATATGAAAATCGTGTTCTACCAAGACTTTAAATTACCTAAAGAAATCTTCGGATACATCCAGGTCTTCCTCAACAATTATAGCATAGTTGGCCTTGGGGAACATGTTGAAAATGGCAGAGAATGAAGATTTGTAATGTTGAGATATTCTTGAGTTTTTATAGCCTATTGGGGTGTGTTGTATTCCTCTAAGGCCAAGCAATCTCGTCACCTCCAAAGGCTCTTCAAAGTACCCATCAATAAATACAGTGATCATGTCTTTTTGAGATCCATGAGCTGAAAGCAAAGACCGCAGTGTCCTGCAACAAAATTTGTTCATCATAGGAACTCAGAGCAGCTAAAAGTTTAAAAATGAGAACAAAACGAATACGCAAAAAAACAAAAAAAGGGAAAAGAGCCCTTAACGTCTTACGATTAAATAAGGTATGGTACGCGGGCATGTGGTTCCTTTATCGCCAAAAAATCATAAATTCCAAAAGCATAGATGGGTTCGTTGGACAGCACTTTAAGCACAGTAAAAAGAAAAACTTTCGAAAATTTACAGGTAAAATCACTAGACGGCTGCAAATCTTTAAATCTCTCACTTTTAACAAAATATTACTCATATAAAGTATATTAACTGTAAATTAAAACATACAAAATGTAGGTATGTACAAAATCATACCAAAAAATGTACTTAAAATTGATTGAAAATCGATAAAATATTTGAAAAAATTTTAAAATTCAATAAATTATTGGAAGCATATTATAGAATACCTATTACGAGTATTTGGAAAAAAGTTGTTTGCCGCAAAATATAAGTTGATTTCTTTACAAAAAACAAATTTAAAACAATTCAACATGAATTATTATGAGAATTTGCTCATATGATCATGCTGCATCACTAGTCCTTTTATTCAGTACATTCCTTCTATTTTTATTTTTTTTCCTTGTAACAAAAGAGGTTGACAAAACATTTTAAATTATTTTTGGTGCAACAGTGGGGTAGTGCACAGGTTTTGGTCAGGTCCGTTTTACCATTCTGGTCAGTGCATGTTTCTACCAAACTACCTATCACTCACTAAACAGGTAATGTTTTATACACAAGCGATTGGAGAATTTTTGGACATCCAATCTTTGGTTCAATCCGCTCTGCAAACTGCTCTTATCCACTATTTTAAACTTTCAGATTTAGGTGGATATCAAAGCGGACGAATTCTTCACCAGCGTAATTAGGTGTGTTCCAACCACCCCTCTGTGTTCATGAACTCGTGAGTTCATGAACTCAGACGGGTTCCATGAGTTCATGAAACTTTTAGGTTCAAGAACCCGTCGGTGGGAACACTGTAGTTCACATGACAGTCAATGCACTAACTAGCGCTAGCGTCGTCTTTAGTAACGTGAAAACCTCATGTCGGTTATTTATGAGCCCTCTTGCTCTAATAACTAAAATAAAAAATGTTCTATGAACCGGTCACCGTCGTAGAATCGGAGAACATTTTCAAAGAAGCCGATGTTCTTAGGCACGACTCTATTCGCCTCAAATTCTTGTTGATCTAAGTCCTCCTCCTCATCAGAAGTAAGGACCCACTCCCAATTTGCTATTGAAGTATATACTTCCGAATTCGAATCCGATTCTTCTAGAAAGAATCTCCCCGCTATTTTATTGAGATTCATGACTTGCAAGGCAAGTGAGGAACAATAAATGAAGAATGAATTGAGGACGAATGAAGAAAGAATGAATGAACAAAGAAGTGAAGAAGTGAGGAACAAGAACAATTAATTTAGCGTGAAGGTTCGCAGAGAAATGAGATTTTTGGAAGGTTACGAAAGGTTTCCTTCAGTTCGAGTTCTCAACCCTATCCCCTAGCAGGTCTGAAAAGTTCATGAACTCACTGAACTCAGTTCATGAACCTGATGGGGTGGGAACACCGTAGCCAGTGTTGAGTTCCTGATCTGAAAACGGTTGGAACATGATTCACGTGCGCATACAGTTCGGCGCCGAACCAGTTCCGAAAAGTTCATGAACTCGCGGTGGTTGGAACACACCTATTAGTTCTTGCACTAGGAACAACACACTTTTTTGTTATTTTATTTATAAAGACTAGAACGAAAAGACCAAACTACAACTACAACAATTAAAAACCATAAACTAAACCAAAAGAAACCCGAATTCACATGCCTGTGGCTCTTATAACAGTAGTACCATTGTTATAGCGGGAAGAGGAATGCAAGCTGAGGCCCGCGGTCGGACTTCGTTGCAGTGTTGCAGTTTTGAACGTGGCGCAGCCTGTATTAAATTCGGCCCTAGCCAAAATCATCACAACTTAATTTAGAAGATTAAAATTCCACTGGAAAATCTGTACTATACAGACTTTTCTGAAAACACCTTATTGAGATGAAAGATAAAGAGGGACGCCTTCAGGGCTAATACAAATTATCTACATGTTACATGCCTATAATGTAGACTACAAATAACACAATCTTGGAACTTGAATAAATCCTCTTGCATGAGGAAGTAGGACGGGCGGCGCTCCATCGATGGACCCGAGTTGATTAACTCGTTTTTAATACCTCTCCGTATAGGATGCAGGATTTGGAAGGTGGACTCGCTTGACAGAGCTTCTTTCCTTTGCTCGGATGTCAGGGTCCTACCTTGTAGCCTTGAAAAAAGGCTTCCTTGGACGATAAATTAGAGCGGATGAGCTGAGTAATTTATCGGCGTGCCCCGGCGGTCGGTTAAGAGCTTAGTGCTACGAAACCCGGGCGACACGTCTCGAACGTCCCAGCGGGCGTACGATCTAATGAGGATATCAATAGATGTACCGGGTGGCGTTCTGACAGAAGAACTACGTTGGGCAATGAGCAGGATAAAAGATCACTGGACTCGTAGATGCCAAAGTGAGACCTGTGAAGAGAGGAGATATGCCTTGTGAGCAATAAATTGCCGTTCTGAGAAGAACTCGTGAGCAGAAGGGTCGTCAGCGTAGAGCGTGTAGAAACTTCGTACTGGTAGAGTGTAGTCGTCGAGAGCGGTGAGTGGAATGAATTACGGAGGGCTCCGTGCGGGGTAATTATAGGGAGGTGGCCGCCTCCTGCCGCCCCCTGATTGGTCCGCTTAATTTCATTAGTTCACCATGTGTTTCCTTATTGGCTCGCACATTGTTTTCTCAGAATCTGTGAATATGATAGCTGAGTTGGTTTTTGGGGGTGGCTTCCCCGCGTCCGTCTCTGAGACGGGGTCCCCGGGGGTGGCTTCTCTGCGTCCGTCGCTGAGACAGGGTCCCCGGGGTGGCTTCTCTGCGTCCGTTGTTTAGACGGGGTCCTCGGGTGGCTTCTCTGCGTCCGTTGTTTATACGGGGTCCCCGGGGGTGGCTTCTCTGCGTCCGTCGCTGAGACAGGGTCCCCGGGGTGGCTTCTGAACCAGAGGTGGTTGTAATTTGCTTGCCGCCTCCTGGTTGGTTCGTCTATTGTCTCTCGCGCAATCAGAGTTTCTGATTGGCGGTGTATGGAACATCTCGTTGCGTTAACGTTGCTAACAGGATTTCATTGGAAATAGGTGCATATTAGCAAATATAGAACACTGTTACGTTAGAATACATTATTGAAGTAAAACAATGCTCTAAGATGCGACCACTAATATACAACGTTGGATAAATATGGAAAGTTTCAATAATTTTCCACTGAAATTTTCCACCAATTTTTACAAAACTTCTAACGCATTTGATAGAAAGTTAAAAAACATAAGTTTATTTTGAGTATCCAAGTAAAGTAGCTGAGAAGAAAAGATCTGAAACAGGGGACTTTGAAATGTGCATCAACGTTTGTCAATAGAAAAACAAGTTTTGTACTTTTACTATATTAAAATTTCGGGGGGATTGATTGAATAGAAGCTATATGCAATAAAATACATATAAAGAGAAAACAATACCACATTAAATGACAAATTTTAAATGTTAAGTGCAGCAAGTTAAAACGCCCCTGGCATGCAGCATGACATATGAGCTAATTGACATATGCGATAATGATTTATAGTAGCTTAGTAACCAAATAAAACGAGAAAGTAGTGATTAGGAAGGAGAGTCTCTAATGGAATCCAGAAGCATAAAGGTGTGGACCACGTTGTACTTAAACTACAAGATCAGTTTTTCACTTAAAATGCAGTCAATGGGTAAACTGATACTGATTCCAGACTTCATTTTAATCTCCCATTTTTCATGCCACACTAATATTTCAATCAATAGAATAGTGGCATCAAAATATAGTCAACTTTAAATCCAATGATAGAGAAATACAAAATTTGAAATTTTTTATCTAAGCACAGCCATTTTGAAGGTTCGAATCTGTGGCATAATACTTAATTCTGCTATTAAGATGAATTACTTCTAACTCTATACACATTGTTTGGCAGAACTCGAGATTTTAGCATTGTATTTCGTGAACAAATTAAGGAATGTTCTTCTAATTTTTATTAAAGATTTGAGTTCAGCACCTCAAAAAACAGACATGTGCTCAAATACAGTTATTTTTGCTGAACTTTTGGTCTTTCAAGTTCGACCTTCAAAATTGTAGAACATCTAATTAAAAAAGTGGTAGTTCTACTTTGACAGCTGCACATAAATGCAAACGCTATAAATGGATCCCACATCTTTTCTTATGGGGTTTGGGTTTAATAGAATTTTCAAGAAACTATGCACACAAGAAAGCTTTGATGCCCCTATCGAAAGACTCCATGGAACAAAATTAGATACTGAGCTCACTCTGCTGATTTAAATTAATGGTTCCATAATGTAATTATACTCTACCAAACAGAGAGAGGTCCCTTTCCAAATTTCAGCGGCGCTGAATAAAAAAAAAAAAAAAAAAAAAAACAAAACAGCAGAGCCCAATCAGATTATTAAAGTGGTTTCTCAAGTTTTAGTTATACTCTACTTCACCCAAAGAGATCCCGTTAAAATCTTGAGCATCTTTAGTTGAATTTGAACAAAAGAAGTTATATATAGGTATAGAAGATAGCTGTGCCCACTTGCTTCTTTAGCACGTCCTATAGTGTACCATCATAATCAAATGATTGACACAATTTTGTCAATCCTGCCAAAAAATGTAACTACAGAATTATTGTATATTTACTTACATTTAATGTAATCAAGCAGCACACAGTTACATCATACATCAGGTATGTAAATACTATGCTTGTGACTGGATTTTTGTGATACCCCAGAAAAAACCTTCTTACTTTTTAAAATGTGTTAGGCTTAAAGGGTAGAAATCTTATGGTCTTGTTGAATTTGTAGGCGTAAAAATTCTTTTCAGTGAATGATACATTCCAAGCATTATATTAGGTAAGTTTTACCACCAAAATCGAATTCCTTAATTACAGAGTTGTTTCCTCAACAACGCGATAGGTTTCTCTCATTATCGGATGATATGGGAGTTTTGGGGGGATTTGAATAAAGCCCATGTCTGTGCCAGAAACTAGCTGATAATTTTGGAAAAAACCCCATTGAAATCGTTCCAGGCATATTGGAGTCTATACTCAAAACACACACACACTCACATTGTCATGCAATTTATTATTACTATGTTGATAGGAACGCTGTTTTCATGTGTTTACATCACTAGCTGCTCTGTAACCTGCTCCAATATTTCATTTTAATATGTCAAGTTCTTAATTTGATTAAAGCCTTAAGTTTGAAAGGTTTATTCATTACAATTTAATCAAATTAAGAAAAAAATTGACAAGCTCTACCGGGAAGGAATCAGCTCGCAAAATAGTTTCATCAGGATCTATTTTGTCATCACAACTTTCCTCCTTACTAGCACTAAGAATTAAGAAATTATTTCCCAGAACTCATTGTCCGAAAACACGTGTTTCTTACTCATTTCTAGCAGAGCAATCACGACTAGACAAAAACTGAACTAGTCAGAAGCGAGAAGGACAAATTTTGGGTTAGATAAACAAATACATCAGCCCAAAAATCACACAACAACATTCATACACTTCAAGTTACTTCTACCACCATTAGGTTGCAGAAATGAAGAAAATGACCAAGCCGTAAATATACGGCACTGGCCCTGGCCATGTGTAGAGGTGATGCCGTACATATACGGCAATGGGTCACACAGAGCATGTTACCAACAACGTAAATATACGGCTGGTCCCTAAAAGGTAAAACAAAAAATGTCATTTATACGAGACATCAACTATCTACAAGGAAACAACTCTCTTCAGAAACAATTAGTCAGTACCTCGTAGCTCTTAAGGTGCTTGCCAAAGATTGCGAATTTCAAGCAGTATCGGCAACACAAAGTAAAGATGATCACATTTTAAATACTTTTATTGCGGGTCTTTTATCACCAAAAAATCGTCAGAGGCTTTTAGAGCATAAGATTGCGAAGCTGAAGAACAAGCTCGTGCAATCGAAACTGTAGTAAAACATTCCGAGTTGTTCTCAAATCAAGCCCCATGCATTGGTCCACCAGCTATTGCTGTAGACCAATACAACGCCACCCAGTCAGTAAAGAAAGCTATCTACTAACTTACTACAGTTTCGATATTGAATACCATCCAGGCAAACTTGATAAAGTAGCTGACCCAATGTCAAGAATTTGCGGAGTCATGAACAATGAAGTCTTATTTAATGTACACAAATCCCTTTGCCATCCGGGAATAACAAGAATGTTCCACTGGACATGTTCCACTGGATGTCAAGAATTTGCGGAGTCATGAACACTGAAGTCTTATTTAATTTACACAAATCCCTTTGCCATCCGGGAGTAACAAGAATGTTCCACTGGACACGATCTAAAAATTTACCTTTCTCTATAAGCGATATCAAACGCATCACTTCTGTGTCCACGGTCTGCGCTGAGCTGAAGCCACGTTTCTAAAAGACACTTGACAACCATCTCATTGAGGCTACACGACCATTTGTGATTTTAAGGGACCCGTCCCATCCAGCACTGGAAATGAGTACATCCTTACCATCAATGATGAGTACTCCAGATTCCCTTTCACTTACTCTAGTTGGGTCATGACAGTTTCGACAGTGAAGGAAAAACTGTATAATCTATTTACTATACTCGGGACACCAGCATACATTCGTTCGCCAAGGAGCTTACTGACTACCTCCATGCACAAGGTATCGCTACCAGCTCATCAACTCCAGAGAATCCAGCTGGAAATGGCTTGATTATCTATCAATCGGTTTGATTGACAGATATAATGGCATTTTGTAGAAAACCTTGTCATTGGCCCTGAAAAACAAAGGATGGAAGACTTCACAGTGGGAACAGGTTTTGCCCGAATCTCTACTGCCATACTCTCTCTGCTGTGCACTTCCATAAATTGCACCCCTCATGAACGAATGTTCAATCACGCCCGATGTTCGATAAATGGGATAACTAGTCCATCCTGACTCTCAAAGCCTCGAAAAGTTTTACTGAAGGTTAACGTTCGTTCTTCAAAGTACGGCCCCTTGGTTGAAAAAGTCGACTTGATCAAAGTTAATCCAGAATATGCTCTAATTCGCAGACCAGATGGAAAGGAATTGACTGTGTCTCTCAAGCACCTGGCTCCTGCCAGAGATAGCTCTATTGCTGGTCATCAATATCTAAGCGACTTGGAACAGGATCACAGGCTGGAAAATAATCCTACGACCTCTCCTCAGCAGCTGCCAGGAGCAGAGATTCATTTTAATCCAACTTTGCCTAAGCCAACTCCAAAACCAATACCGTCTCCACCACCTTCACCATTCACCCCGGCCTCTTCCAACACTTCACAGAACTCAGACACCTTATCAACTGAACCAAGAAGATCCTAGAGACCAAGGAAACCTCCCGCCTACCTTAAAGACTACCATTTAAATTGAGAGGAGAATGTCATGCAATTTATTATTACTATGTTGATAGGAACGCAGTTTTCATGTGTTTACATCAATACCTGCTCTGTAACCTTGATTCCAATATTTCATTTCAATATGTCAAGTTCTTAATTTGATTAAAGCCTTAAGTTTGAAAGGTTTATTCATTACACGCTCATACAATTAATTTATATATATATATATATATATATATGTATGTATATATATGTATGTATATATATTATATATTATATATATATATATATATGTATATAAAGAACTCCAAGTACTACCTACTGATTTATACAATAAAAATTGAATTGAATGATTTGAAGTGAAAGATATTCGTTCGAATCAGTTGGTTGTAGTTTCCAATTTATTTAGCAGAATCACTTGTAATTTCCACTCCGATTCTCCGAGTGTCAAATAGGTATCATTCCAGACCTTAAAGTTAGCAATCTCACTACAGCAATTACCAAATGTGTAACGTTTTCTTTTAGGAGATCAGGCTGTTTGGAGACCTTTACTGCGTTGTATTCAAAGTCCACAAAAGCTACACCATATCTACCAAAAAACCATATTTGAATGCCACGCAGTTGATTATTAATATAGTTATACAAAACTGTGAATTTTTAATATAGAAAATCAATTTGTTAAGAAATTACAAATCATTGTTCCATATCAAAATTCACTCATACATTTATGCTGCATAATCAGTTAACTTTTTCCACTAGTAGATAGTTAAAATTTCTTGTTGCGATAAATAATCATGCACTACAAGGTGCAAGGGATACTATGCACAAGCAATCAATCTCAATGCAAAAACCCATGCATTGTGTGCTCCTCAGCTTCATATTAATTATTATAACAGTTCAATTTACTTTGCAAACAGGCAAAACAGGTTGCATTTTTGCTGAAGACTAAACGTGGTGAATAAATAATGTCAAGACTGCGAGGAATTTTCAACAAAATACATAGCTGTTTTCAGGGAGGAGGAAAATGAGATTATGAGCCTACGAAAGTGTGCAAATTCGGTAATAATATTACAAACAAATCTACTCACTTCTTATTTTTAAAAATACACCCTAATAATCAGATGATGAGCACAGCAAACGTATAGTGAACAAAATTACGTGAATTACGTCAAGTTTGACACACCAAGCAATCTTCATAAAAGAGCATCTTGTAATTACCTATAAAGATAATGAGGCCTGTTACTAGCAATTACTACAACAGGAACGTTAATTAACTTATTATTGTCCACCTGTGAAAAAAAGGTTGTCACGAGAAATCACATAAAAAGAGCATTCAATTAAAAATAAAGGACAATAAACAATGATGGTGATATGATGTAAACACCCATTACTAATACTTGAAAACATTTTATTAATGTAATTCAAGAGCAATGAGAAAATATTACCAGAAGAGATGGGGTACCGAACTAAAATAGGGGATTCATCTGTAATGAGTTAGGTTTAGAATGTGAGGAGCCTATTAATGATAATTTGACTTACTGGTTCTGGATTAAAACTAAGGGAAGCTGGGTCATCACAGCTGCAAACACTTCCATAACCTTCAATACGATTACAGAATTGCTGTCTTCTTCTATTTTCTTCAGTGTCAGGCCACTGGCAAACACTTCCTAGAAAGAGCATTATAATATCTACATCAATAACACCAAACAATTTTGTTTAGATAGTATCTCAGGAAAATACCATCAAATGATTAGTGGTTTCAAATATCTCATTGGTAATAACCAAAATATCAGGGGAGTTTCAGAAAATTATTACAGTGATTTTTAGGAGTCCCTCAGTACCGATGAATGTCATTGAGGTTTCAATGGGTAAGATGACAACAACATCCAACTGTCTTCCACCCAATCGAGTTCATGGTGGCTCTTTTTAATGATGCGTAAAACTTTCAGTGCTTCCTTTCTCAAACTGATGTTATCGATTTAGAGGGATGCAAACCTATGGAATGCAAAACTGTTTTTGTTGCAGTGCGTGAAAATCAACTTCATCAAAATTAAGTGGAAAATTCTGATTTCCCTATTTTGCGTGCCCTAAACACGAACCTGCCAAAAAGAGTGTTCCTGCGATGCACACAATATGCAACAATTCCTTTCAACTGAAAGTGGATTGAATTATTAACAATAGCTAATATTCATAACGATAATTATCATTATTATTAGCGATTAATCATTAAGCTCACATTATTCAACAATTTGTTTAACTGAAGGTGGATTAAATTATTAATCATTAGTGATTAATCATTATGCACACATTAACTGCCATTATCTGCCAAAAAGATTGTTCCAGAAATCCACACATCACTCAACAATTTGTTTCTACTGAAAGTGGATTGAATTATTAATCATTAACGAAGTTGCAATTGAAAGAGTGGGAATCTCCGTGCTAAGAGTTAAAAATGCATAACTTTTTTAAACTTACTTTCTATGGGTGTAAGAGGGACTTGAACTCGCAGAATCACCGATGTTCCCCATGAGCTAAAAGCTGTACTCTTACTGTATGATTCACCGTAGACTTTACCGCCTTTTTGAGTGACCATGGCCCACATGTCACGCCAACTAAGCCCCTGGGCATGACGAGATCCAAGGCGTGCAAGTAGAGCCCTGGCTGCAGCTTTCAGTTGAAATGTTCCTTCATCCTACAAGATATCAATAAAATATTACCCACTGTTATAAGCATAGAAAAATAAATTATGAAAAGTACAATATTAAATAGTCAACTTTAAAATGTCAACTAGGCCCTATACAGGGTCGTCCACCTCATAGGGACCACCCGGGGTTTTCCCAAACAAAGACATAGGTATTTCAAAAATTCAAAAAACACGTGTCCAATTATTTTTAATAGGGATCAAGAAAATCATGCTCGTACATCATGATCGGGACCCCCATTTTTAGTTTCAGATTCCAGGTAAAACGGCATGCAAAATAACCTGATACTCGGATTGTTTCAAGTGAGCACAACCATGTGCAAATAAGTAGAAGTATAAAGATGAGAAAAAAGAAGAAGAAAAAGCACAAAGAGAGCTTTGCATCTATTTACGCCTCATTTTAATACTGAATAACGTGAACATAATCATTTTTCGATAAAACCCTTCCCTACAAATGAACAGCCCTACAGAATGAAAAATTAACATCTTTTTTCATCGCTTTCTTCACTATTTTTATTTCATCCACGTCCACATCAAGGAAGTCGCAGGAGGAGGAGGAAGAGAGGGATGAAAGGAAGAGCCCCTATAAAATGACACCAGCTGAGGTAAGAGCCCCTAAGGATGCGGGTGGTGATACCATGGAGCACCCCGCCGAGATGCCCAACTCGAGTAACTCTGAGGCGCTTTTCCCCCACGATACCCGGCAACATGACACGGTTGTGGCCATGACCTTGATGATATTAGGTGCCACTCCTTTTAGATCAGATATCGCTTGCCGTAGATCATTTCTATCATATTTACTTATCTTAGCCCACCAGGTCTGCTTCATGTCCATGCTGCCACTGATAACCTGGACATCCAGGATTATGGAAGACCCATAGGGCTTGATGGCATCAATATCTGGCTTTTTGCCTCTGGTCACTCGGTATGTGATATAGTCTCTCCCTTTCAACATCCTAACCACTGGATGACAAAGCACCAGCTATCTGCTTGGCAACCGCATCATGACGTAGAATGCCACCACCATGAGTACGGGCACACTGCTGTACCACATGATACAGGTCCTCATTTTTACCCCGACAGGCTCGGGAAAGGGTGTCTACTGTCCCGCAACTACTCCTTGAACACCCCACCGAGGTGGCTAATGTAGCCACCCAGATGGCGTGAAAATGGCAATATCCATGGGCCCCAATGCCCTCTGAAGCCCATTCCACCCACTGGGAAGAAATGGGGGATTCAGAGCACTGGCGGAGCTCTTTACCATCTACTGACTCATGCAGGGCAGCAGCGAACTCAGAAGATGAGCTGGGTTTTGGAGTAGTTGGTGTTGCTCGGTCGCACCACAACAACTGCTGCCTGACGAAGTCCAGGTCAGCAGCAGTGCGGGCAACCTTCCAACTCAAGCTCCTAAGGGCAAGCAGGCGCAGGCGGCGTAAAGATGGGATGCTGGCTGAAAGAGGGACAATAACGAGCCCACCGGCATTGACCGGTGCGTGAATATAGGCACTTGGGACACCAGGTGGGAAGCCTAGCCAAGAGCGCACTGCAGAGCGAACTTCACGATCCAACTCAAGCAGCCTCCCCACAGCAAGCCTACCAAAGACTAACCCATAGGTTAAGTTTGGCAGTAAGTACGTGTGAAGGAGGCGCAGCTTCTGCTGTGACTTCAATGGAGCCTAGGTGACACGAGCTAGAGCTCCACCAAGGTCCACACGGCTTGCAGCAACGGTGGCCACCCATGAAGTCAACTCCAAGGTACCGCCAAATCTCCAGCACGGATCGGATAGGGGTACGACTAACCTATGAAAAAACACTCGTCATCCACCACCTTCATCTGACGTTGGTGACCCGACAGGACCAAGGAGATTGATCCACACTTATCTGGGTTAACCACCAGACCACACCTGGCTAGCTGCTCAGCAAAGGCATTGAGGGCAATCTGCAAGCCCTCATGGGTTTCGGCGAATAGGATGACATCATCCGCAAAAGCCAATGCATCTATTCGCACCCCAGGAAGAGATCAAACCCTATTTCAGCTGGCAGCTTACCCAATACCGTATCCACAACCAGGTTGAAGAGGAGTGGCGACAGAGGATCCCCCTGACGTACAACATACCCAATGACAACATCCTCTGACATCTCACCTCGTGCCTCGAGGACTGTCACGCCTTTGTGGTACAGACAGGCAACATACTCAATTAAACGAGCAGGTGCCCCAACTCCACGAAGACACACCACTGAAATTGGTAGTTAGCCCAAATGTACCAAAACTCAATAATATACGGTAATTTTATATAGATAGAATAATAAATAATAAAATAATTATCATTTGACCAACGATGATTCTTGCACAGAATCATGGGGAATGAATGCTCAAAATGTGCACATTTTAGTCAAACCTATCCATTGTTGCTATTGAGGAGACATAAATTCTAATTTTTTTTATTCTGATTATTAATTAGATCTAAGTAATAACCAATTCGCTAAATACAAACCTTTATAGCAAAGATTATAATTCGCCCATCAGATATCATGTTCAGAAACAAGGACATTGCTTCATCCTCATGTAGGGAATAGGTGTCAAAAAGCCTCTGGGACATAACGCTACCACTAGCTTGGTTCAAGACCACGACATGAATTCCACGACCTTCTCCTTTCTCTCCATCCTCCAATATCTGCAGAGGGAAAGTAATTGAAACATTGTGAACTTAATTATAAGTGAATGAGAGAAAAAAAGAAAAGATTTCTATGCGTCAATTATGGTGTTCAACTAATAAATCATTAGATTAACTGAGAGTTTTTGGAAGACAAATTTTGCTTAACTAGTCTACTACCTCACCAAATGAATAGCAAAAATTAGTTTGGAAACAAGTTGAAACTAAGCATGGAACATTGAAGAACATAGGGCACAATAGGCACACGACCATTTGGTTACCATATCTTACACAAATGTAACTTTGACCAGCGTGGTTCTCAAATGGAAATTTTAAATTTCCCTGATTTTCCACTGACCGAACTTCAGATTTCCCTGACAAAAATAGATATTTCAAAGTCATTTATTATTTTTCTCGTCATTTTAATGTATAAGTCGATACCCTAATACAAAAATCATGTAATTTAAAAAATAAAAAACAGTCCACGCCAGCATACTGGTGGTAATAATGAAGGTGAAGCATGGGAAAAAATATAAACTTTTATTAAAGTAATAATTGCATTTGTGGAAGAACATATTAATAATTTAAAAAAAAAATCGCAGTAAGAAATTGACTCACATGAAAGGAAATGTTTTGAGTACATACCTAAGGTAAATAAATTATTCAACAATACATTGAGGTAAAATCTCGAGGAAAAATTTCAGAGAATACGGAAAAAATTACAATATTTTTCAAAATCCAGATTTGTTAATTCTAATAAATAAAATAATAACGAGCGTCAAACGGCCTTATGGAAACACTGGATTCCATATGACTAGAACTTTATATAAATTTGGCTGATATGTATGTGGGTCATACCAAACGATAGCATACATGGTCTTAGCTCTGAAGGTTATTCCAAATTTTCGTCTGACAGAAATAATAGTTAGCTTGCTAGTTCAATAATCTGAGGATTTTTCTCACATATGGTTTATGACTAGGTGATGCTGTAACCAGGGGAGCCAAAGACATATCCATGTCAGAATGTATCAGCTTGTAGCATTTTTGAGTTTAACCACCACTTTTGATAATTATTTGTCATGCGCATACCTAGCTATGAAATAATATGTATGGTAAGGTATGCTGTTGAAGTTTGACTGGTTGGTGAAGTAGGAGTGAGAACATCCCTAAAAAAAAGCTGCAAATTTTCACAGAAAGGTTTGAATAAAAAAACTCCCTGAAATTTGGTCGGTTTTTTTGTCCCATTCTCTGATACAGGTTCTGTTTTCACAGGTACGGCTCCTCCTCTTGTAGCACACTTCCTCTGCTGCGCCACACTCTTCTGCAGTACGCCTTCCTCGCTGCACACACCACTCCTCTACTCAACACACCGCTACAACCTGTACCAATTGTAAACCGGGCATTGCTAACAGTCCGTCAATATTGTAAAACGATCAGCAAGAATTACTTCAGATTTTTTTCGCACACATGTAATTCGTGACTACGAAAAAATCGTTTAAAGGGGGGAGGAGTGTACTATATATCCGGACCCGTGGAAACTTGTCACTCGTATCTCACCAGGGCAGCATGTATATAAAGAGCCAAGAGGGCCATGAAATATACCATTCACATCTAAGACTTCTTGGAGTTCTCAATTCACGATATCCTGCATCCTACACTGAAGCCTCATTATAGATAGCAATTTGCTTCTTTTTTTTTCTTTTCTTTTTTGTAATCTTAAAGGAAATATTCTGAAGTTTCTACTGAGATTTTTTCACAATGGTACCGTCACTACCACGATTTTACCCCTGACTTCAAACAACTCCGAACAGTAGTAGGATTTTGGTCAATCCCCCACTGTCTCTATTTTTCAGTAGGTAAACCCCCCCAACCGGTGGTTTCAGGGAGAATTGAGGAATTAGCAGACTTTTAGTTTTCTTCAATTCGTTGAGTAGTTCCTGAAAAAAGTGTACCGATAGGTCAAAAAGTCTAATTTTTCTGGAGAGCGCTTAAGATCTGACGCTCACCATTTGGAAGGCTCATTACTCGGTTCATTACTCTGTCACCATTACATTATTTTCTTCGACATTTCTTTTTGTTCTGTTGTCTACCATCGATTTCGTGTAAAAAACAAAAGTGGTGGGGAAAACATAGGAAGCCCACCAAGAGCGATCGCAAGATTGAACAAGAGTTCCGTAAGCAACCCGCAGCATAAGGTAATGTTTTAGTATTTTGCTCATAGCTTCGGTTCTCATGCTCAGATTTCAAAATATAACTATATGTTTCTAATTTTGGTCGGGAAATGTTGCTTGATCCAAAAATTAACAAAACCGAAAATAGAATCTCTGTGTCATATTCCTCCTGAGAAAAATTCGACTCTGGCTCGAATACACCTTATTGTGAACATGAACAGGTTATATGTATACATCAAATTATTGGTACGTATTAATAAACTCACTGTAGCTCCATCGATGGTAACAGTTACACGTGATTGGCTAGATAAAGCTTCAATTGTGAGGGATGCTGGCATAAATTCTTGAATTAAAATTCCACTGTCTTCTTTTTCTTCATGAACAACATACTGAGTACCTGGTTAGAAATATAGATTTATTTTTCAATATTAGTAGGATATGGCTAGAATTAGTGGGTAAGAAACTAAATTACAGAAAATATTGGAGTTGAAACATATAGCTAAAGATATGCACATTGCATGTATTCAATTGTTACATGGAATACATGATGAAATTCAGTATTACCATAATTATTGAGTTCTCCTCTCAATCTCTGGCTGGTATCCAAAATGAAGATCATATTCAGCCCTATGGTCAGCACCAGAATCAACACCAATAAAGCCTGAGAAAAAATAAATAAATGAAATATATATCATGGGGGTGGTCTTTTGACCATTTTTACCTTCCAAACAAAGAGGGAAGGTGGAAAGTATTGTACACTTCACAAGCATATCAGGTGAAAATTGGGACAAATTAGGAACAATGAATCCATTACAGCCTCAAATCAAATTTAGGTAGGTAGGTATATATTTCTCAACCTTTCAGCAATTATTACTTTCCAAACAAAGTGGAAACGTGGAAAAACCATGATGAACTAAGGAAAGACACTTGAGGGACTTCATGACCACCCTCACGTTTGAAGGGCAGCCCTCACAACCTCGATTACGTGATTGGAGGAAATTTGAAGGGGCCCCCTTGAACTGTGTCTTTGCATTGAAAGGAAGTTTGAGGGTCGTTAGAGGGGCGACCCTCCAGAGTAAGGGAGCCCCTCCAACATTTGAACTAAGGGTCGTCATAGCACATGGAACTTTTACTGGATGGAGGCCCTCAAATGTTCTAAGGTCCTTAGAAGATAGAGGGTCGTTCTGGCATTCCACCCTAGGTTTATAGGGGGGGGGGGGGGGGATTCTGTAACTTTTGCTGTGGAAACTACTTTTCCAGTGGTAAAACGCCGCCATCTTTGCCTTGGGGAACGTCTCCAAGTGTTCCGTAAGCCTCCATCTGGAAAAAGGCCACCATGTTTTGCCATGGAGTATTTCTCCAAGGTCTTCTGTGAGGCACTCATCTTTTCCCCTCTAGTAATTTTCACCTCCACCATGGTCGGTCGAAAGTTTACAAGATGAGGGTAAGTGTATTTACACTGAGATTTTGATGTTTCCTCGTCCCATATCACTCTG
Organism: Adelphocoris suturalis; assembly: GCA_030762985.1. NCBI lineage: Eukaryota > Metazoa > Arthropoda > Insecta > Hemiptera > Miridae > Adelphocoris > Adelphocoris suturalis. The sequence continues at coordinate 59,222,920 of CM061045.1, forward strand.
TAATTCATTGATTTATTTTATTTTATTTTTTAATCATCCATGTATTGGATATACGTGTAATCAATAAGTTCAGTGGTCCTCAATGTTGAAGTGAAAAAATATGAAATTTATAATAATTTTGCTGCCATAAGAGTTGATCCCAGGCAGTCCTGGCAGTAATGCCTCTCCTGCTGTTTCTCTTGGTTTGTTTACTACTGTTGTTTTGCCTGTCAGTGGAAAAATATTCCTGGGAATAACTAGTCCTCTGTGGATTACATCTCAAAAAGTTACATAACACTCTCCCTGTTATGTTCTGTAACTTAATTTTGATCGAAAAACTTTTCCGAAGTTGAGAAACGCCGCCATTGCCTTGGAGAACTTCTCCAGGTGTTCTGTAAGCCTCTAACTCAAAATAGACAGCCATGTTTTGCCGTGGATAACTTCTCCAAGTGGTCTATAAGGCAGTTATCTTCTCCACTCTAGTAAACTTTCTCACCACCTCCATAGTGGTCATCAGATTTACAAGAGGAGGTTAAGTGTATTTACACTGAGATGTTGGTGTTTCCTCGTCCTATATAACTCAGTAATCCATTGATTTATATTTTTTATTATTCCTTTATTGAATATAAATTTAATCAAAGAGTTTTGTGGCTCTCTATGTTGAAGTGATAAAAATGAAGAAATTTGTATTCATTTTGCTGCCAAACTAAATGCCTGAATGTATAATGCCTGAAACTAAATACTGTTGGTTAGTTTGCCCGCGTTCTGCCTGTTGGTGGAAAATTAGTTCTATGGAAAACTAGTCCACTGTCGGATATATTTCTAAAAGTTACAGAACACCCCCCTGAGTTGAAACCTAGTCTTCCAACATGTGCAGGCAGTGATGATGGAATGGAGTAGAGTTGAGGCTATTATCCTGTAACACCCAGAGGGTGATCTGGAAACTAAAATGCTCCAGATATAACCTCAGGGTCAGCTGATACAAGAAGCAGTTATAGGGAAATATTCATATTTATCACACTTCGCGGACTTTCGAAAAGCGGGTATTCGGTTAGAGGTAATTGAAGAAACAAATATTTCAATTCAATTACCTTATTCAAACACCCGAGGAAGATAATAGAGACATTTTTGTGCTCGACGACTAGGAAACCGTGGTCATTGAGCTGAGGTGACCTCCTGGATGATAACATTTCCATGACAAATTGCTTCAAGATTCCCGGCTGTTTAACGTGACTTCAATGTTCATGAGTAGTTGGAAATTTGTCCAAATGGAACGTTTACTCCTACCAGTAGGTATACTGTATTCTGTGACTCCTACATAGTATGGTTAGCGATGACAGAGAGGTATGGTCCCGTCATAACAAATAAAGGTTCAACATCGGTAAACCCCTTTGGGTAAGACAATCTCCTCAGCATGACACAAAGGAACTTTAGGCCACATATCCAGTACCCTCCTGGAAGTACCAATTCTTCTGGTGCTTCCAGAGCAATTCTCAATATAGGTAAATCAGGCCTTCAGAATCAAAACATATTGATAATTTCTTCGTTTATTTGTCCACATATTCAAATCAAAGTGACCGTATCTATTACCTTTTAACTGTGGGGGTCCTCCGAGTAGCATAGGACTCCAAATATGGGTCCATTGCTTCATCCATCTCGTTTTGATCGTCGACACCTTTATTGAAAAGGTGAACGAACAATTCGAGTTCATCCATAATTAAAACCACAGAATACAGTATACAGTACACATATAGTGATTAAAACGGATAGGTAGACGTAAATAAGAACGAATAGGAAAACTGGGTTATAAATGAGTGAGGTTATGTAACGTCTCATTTGTCAAGAAAATACATATAGATACATATAGGAGGACCACGGAAAACCGATTTCGCACGTTACGTCACACCGACTTAACCCATTCGTGACGTAGGGCGTATGTATACGGCCTCACAGAGGTGCCCGAATTGCCTGAGGCAGTATAGGTACGCCTTTGATCAAGAGCACCGAAACACCTGAGGGCATATCTATACGATCGTGTGTTTATTGAATTTTAACTGCTCCCATGCCATCTTGTGACGTCTGGTGTAACTAACGTCGATCTTACAACTCACTAGGTGTATTATAGAATGCGTTGAAAGACAAAACAAGGCAGCTTATCATCAACAAGTGAGTTTCAGTGTGAGATATTCGACGTTGGTTTAAGCGTCCACCAATGTTTTGAAATGTATCATACAAAAAGGTACACTACTAGGTATACTAATTGTTTGATTTCCTTTTTGTTTTCACTTTTTGATTTACAAACTATCATGAAATGAATGCATATTCTTTACACAACAATTTTGTTCAATATTCAACTGCCTAAAATAATTAAACACCTAACTGATATTTTTCAATGTTATTCATAATTTGTTCTCAGTTATTCTATCCTGAATTCTTGCCGACTCGTTTAATTTGATGCTCAGGTATATTAGGAGTATGAATAGATAAATTTCAGTGAATAAATGGAAAATCAGTGCTTGTTGAAGGGATGAAAAGGGAGGGCGAAGCGCCGTGTGGAGAGGGCCATTCAACTCAGGCACAGGGGGTAGCGGAGCCCCCAACCAGCTAGACAGGGCGCGTTGCGGGAGCCAAATTTCGCCAGGCGCGAATGGGTTAAGCTGGATTCACATGGAGCGGAACAAGCGCGGAAAGTCGAAGAACGGAACGCAATCTGATTGGCTGTTGGGACGAAAGTTGAGGAAGGTGGTTGCCATGTTGTCGGAAGGGGCGGGCGGCAGTAGAAAGCTGGTTTCACATGGAGCGGAATGAGCAGAAGGACGGAAAAACCCGTGGAGGGGTGGGGAGTCGGAAAAGCGGTCACCTTGGTGAACGGAATCATAACCTTTTACTACTGAAACTCTCATATCTGAAACCTCTACTGGCTGTTATCAACATTCCTGTCCAATGAGCATGCGAGGAGCTCGACGGAACGCGGAAACAGTATACAAATTTCTATCACCGTCCGCTGTCCACCCATTCTGACAACATGGCAGCTACCATCCTCAACTGTTGTCCCAACAGCAAATCAGATTGCGTTCCGTCCTTCCGCTTTCCGCGCTCGTTCCGCTCCACGTGAAACCAGCTGAAATTTTTATACCGTTTCCGCGCTCCGTCGAGCTCCGTGCTAGCTCATTGGACAGGAATGTTGATAATCGCAAGTAGAGCTTTCAGATCAGAAAGGATTTAAGTAGGAAGGTTATGATTCCGTTCACCAAGGAGACCGCTTCATGTGAACAATCTTTCCGACTCCGCCACCCCCTCCACTGGTTTTTCCGTCCTTCCGCTTTCCGCTCCATGTGAATCCAGCTTAACTTGACGCACGATACGTCACGCATGCGCGGTCTGCAGTTTTCTCCGAACGGTACGGGCTACTACGTCGCACGAACTGTACAAAAAGTCTCTGATTCCTGATATCTGCAAATAATGCACTTGAGTGTGAACAGAGCTGCCAAACACCTCGACCGTTATAATGTCGAATTGGTCGGTGTTTGCCTTGCCCCTTCGTTTCTAACATTCGTTATAAGTTCATATCACTAATCAAGTGTATTGTGAAAGAAAATAGAGTAGTATTCAAACCTGGAAACAGCGGCTGAAGCATCGGGACTTAGGAAGAAGTTTGGAAGACAGCCTGTAGTTCAGAACAACTTTTTTCACGTCTCGCTTTGGGATGAACGGCTCTGCTCTCGGATTCGGCCGCCACATATCCATAACAACAATGAAGTGAAGAATTTCTAAAATTCAAAAACGGCGGGTTGAATGTTAGCGTTTTCATAAGCAGCTCAGAATATCGAGACGGATTCGCACGTCAAGTGACTCCGCTACGCAAAATCTTGACTCTCCAAGCTTCTTCACACATATAGGAATTGAAGAAAACAACTCGGGTATCCCACCATCAAGAAAAAAGAACACAATTATAAAAATAATGATGAAAACTTCATAAATTTACAAAACAGAAACTTCACCTGGTTTGGAAACCATGGTTGTCAAATGTAAACAAGGCAAACTTCTTCTTCTTTCATTATGATAGCTGTTATGTCACAGCCTTGATAAGCATGAAAGATTTCTCTTCTTCTTTGATGAAAGGTTTTGAATTTTGTATGAAAAATTATGCAATGACTCGTTTCATGCCACATGATGTATTATCTTCTTTATTATGAGGTTTTGTACGATCAATGGTTTTATGTTGCGTTATTGTTGATATAAGGTTTGTTCGGACAGACCATTCTGTACGCAGTTCTCAGAACGGCGTTCTGAACGGAATGGGATGAGAACCACTCCGAACCCCGTTCGGAACGTATCACACTCCGAACGCGCTTCGATGATTCAGACCGGTGAACAGTAATATTCCATAACAATGCGCGAGAAATCTAAGATAAATTCAAATATGGCGGGGCTTATGCTGAAAACATTCTGTGTGCATGTCTCGAACCAACCGTTCTGAAGAAAATCCAGAACCAGTAGAACGGGTTCTGAACGGTTCGGAATTTTCTGTCCGACCAACGAACCACACGTTCAGAACGCGTTCTGTGACTGTCCGAACGCCCAAAAAGGGACGTGGCCTACGTAGAACGGTTCTGAAGGTACAGGATGGTGTGCCCGATCGAACCTATACCTTCCATACTCAATTGGATGTGATGAAATCAACTGTGATATGTATATATCAGTATGTACATATTAATACTACATGTATAAATACCTACGTAGTAGTGCAATATGCATACTAATTTATATATACCTATATATATATATTTAGTTTTATATATACATATATATATTCGAGGGTTTTCTTGAAGTGACCAAACTAGACACCCATGTGGTTTTGGTTTATTATTTCCAATAATAAGCCTATGTGATCGTATAGCAAAACATTTTTATAACCCCCCCTCAAACTTTGTCACTTTACGTTTCAAGGTGCTTAGAATCCAAATTTGAAATGTCCGTCCGCCGTTCGCCGTCCGCCGTCCGGGCCATAAAAGGCCTTAGAATTGACTTAAAAAATCTGTTCTTTCGCACATAGACTCCACTTGGGGTCTAGTTGGTCCTAACTTCTCGCCAGCTCGATCGCTCCACACCCATGGGTGCTATGAGCCAAAAATAGGTGAAAAGTGTCTTTTTTTTGTACCTATTTCAAGTTGTATTGAAATTGGAGATTTATGAGTGAAAAGAAAATGTTAGCTATTAATTTTATGGAAAAAAAGTATTCTAAATGATACTCTTCTATTCAAAAAGATATTTTGGATTTTAGGCTATTTTTTGCAATTTTATAGAGTTTTTAAAACAAAATTTAATGAAGTTCAAGTTTTTAGCATAATTTCGTACATAAATTGTTGAATGTTCTATTTCATAGTTGATAAACTTCATTTGACCAATCTTATGCTAAAAAATATCAATTTGAAGATTCTTAGCCATTTTCAGTGATTTTGTCAGCACATTTTTTGAAATTTGACCAATTAAATGATATCAATATACAGTACCTGTAGGTAAGTAACACTTTTATGTGTTGGAAAGCTTGGTAATAAATTGTTTTGTTTGTCAACTATATTACTCGTAAAAAGCGTAAAATTGTGAGATTCCGCTGCTGTAATGGATTGAACCCATTTGTGAGGTCCGAAGCTCCGAGTTCGATACTAAATATACTATAAGCGGCGTTTAATAATTATGGACCAGAGATCTACGTAGAAGGGCTGTCTAATACATAAATAATAAACCTTTGTGTAATAATTTGCAGTGTTTTTATGGTTTATTTCCCGACGTTTCCACCCAGGGTCTGGGTCCTAATCATGGGATAATATTTACAACAGGCGTGGACTCTTCAATGTCAACTACACTGGTTCTGAATAACTGAAATATACATATATACACAAATACACACAAATATATATATATATATATATATATATATATATATATACATATATATATATATATGTATATATATATATATATATATATATATATATATATATATATATATATATATGCATATATATATATACAGGGGTGTCCCATCTAAACGGGCCCATCGGGAAAGCCTTACGGTGCGAGCTATCGAAAAATTGAACTGGACCTTTTTTATAGTATTTTAACTCAGCTTCACGATGCGGAAGTCCTATTTTTATTTTTCTATGTTTTAAGGGTCTCAAATCATTGACTGAAACTTACGGTTACCTCTTGACCCCCTTTTTTATTGCTTTTTTCGATTGTAGGTTGAATTTGGAACAGAAAATGCCTCTTTGAAATTTTCTTTTTGGGGCTTCGTTTCTGAGTTATTCTACGTTTTGCGAAATACAGAAAATCGCCGATTCCTTTTAGACATTACCAACACTTTCTTACTATTTTTATCTTCAATTTTGAGATGTTCACCACATTTTTGAAATCAGCATTGAACTATCTATCATCAGACCCCAGCGTCCATAATCAACAATCACCATCAGGCGGATGACATTACACTTAAACCGCTTATGATTTAAAAAAAAAAAAAAAAAAAGAGAAAAAAAAACCTCTCAAACTTTTCAGTACACACAGAATCACTATTCAGAATACAGTTTAAAAAAATGTAGGTACCACGAGGAGACTTCCAGTCACTTGTTTTGTGACAAATCGAAAATGCTACCTGCTCCATCTGCAGCCTCTGCTCCTTCTCCTGCAAACTGTATTCAAGGGTCAAGAATACAACAGCTTCTTGATACTTATTGTTCAGTCTGCACTATGATCTTTATTATTCAAAGAACATTACATTAGTCCAGAAGACGGCGTCTCATACTGTGGTGAAAACCACCTCCTCTTGTCAACAGCCCTTTTCAGGGCTACCAAAAAGAGGTAGACACAACACAAAAATATTTATAAGACGTCGAGTTATAACTCCGTCAAACAAAATATTTCACCAGAGAGAAAATACGAAATTCTCTCTCAAAAGTGAAATATTAACTAATAACATACAAGGCGACCTCCCTAGACACTTACTGGGCGAGAGAGACGCGACAAGTATCTCGAACCAAGTCGCCTTGAATGAGAAAACTCAAACAGAAAATCAAACGTCCTCTAAAACTAACAAGGACAATTCAAACAAGCCTACTCGCCAATCAGAAACACTGATTACACGAGAGACAATAGGCGAACCAACCAGGAGGCGGCAAGCAACCACCTCTGGTCCAGCAGCCACCTCGGGGACCCCGTCTGAACAACGGACGCAGGGAAACCACCCGAGGTCCCCGTCTAAACTCAAGGTCGTCGGCTCCGCGACGGACGCTCGTAAGCCACCCCCGGGGACCCCGTCGCAACGACGGACGTGGGGAAACCACCCCGGAGGACCAGCTCAGCTATCATACTCGCAGATACTGAGAAAACAATGTGCGAGCCAATGAGATTACACAGTCGAATTAATGAAATTAAGCGGACCAATCAGGAGGCGGCAGGAGGCGGCCACCTCCCTATAAATACCCCGCTCGGAGCCCTCCGAAATTCATTCCACTCTCCGCTCTCGACGACTACACTCAGAAGTACGAAGATTTCTACACGCTCTACGCTGACGAACCTTCTGCATCCCGAGTTCATCTCAAGAACGGCTTCCTACTGCTTTCTACAAGGCCTACCTTCTCTCCACACAGATCTCGCATTGGCATCTACGAGTCCAGTGATTATTCATCCTGCTCATTGCCCAACGTAGTTCATCTGTCAGGACGCCACCCGGTACATCTATCGATATTCTCTTTAGATCGTACGCCCGCTGGGACGTTCCTAGTCGTGTCGCCCGGGTTTCGTAGCACTAGGCTCGTCACCGACCGCTGTGGGCACGCCGGTAAATTACTCAGCTCATACGCTCTAATTTACCGTCCAAGGAAGTCTTTTTCAAGACTACAAGGTAGGACCCTGACATACGAGCAAAGGAAAGAAGCTCTGTCAAGCCAGTCCACCTTCTAAACCCTCTATTTCTATACATAGAGGCATCGAAACGAGCTAATAACTCGGATATTTCGATGGAACGTCGGCCGTCCTATTTCCTCATGCAAGGGGAGGTAGACCACGGCGCGGCCGGGCCTCTTAGCCCCCGCAGCGCTACCTACACGCTGCCCGGCCAATCCGCCGGTCCCAGCAACGGCTCAAGGCTCGATCCTCACGACGAGATCGCCTTCTCACCTAACGTATTCACGAAGGAAACGTTAGATCAAGCCTCACCTATACAAAAGATCGAGGATACCTTTCAGACCCGCTCTGAAGTCAATCATTATGATTCGACAAAGCTTTCCGAATATCCACGATATTCGATACAAGGCTACCCGGCCGATCCGAGTGTCAAATACACTCCAAATGTACAAAAAACAAAGGATACTTTTCAGTACCTCAACCAAGCTCAACATATTCCTCCTACAGATATAAATCTTAGGCCGGAATATTACAAAACGGCTCAGTACCAAACTGATCGAACCCAGCACCCACTATGCGAGCCCAGTGCTCCACGCGGCTGCGACACGAACTATCTCTCAGTTCATCCCGCCAAGCAAGCTGACCTTGACGGTTTCGCTCACATTCCTTACAGGAATAACCCAGGGACTGACCCGCATAATCAGAATATAAATGTCCCACTTGGTCTACCTACACCAAGTAAAACATATTTAAATCCACTACAAATGGTGACCCCGCCTTTGAACAGGCTTAACACGGAGCATTTCGTTCCCTCTTATGAAGCTAGTGGATTTCAGGGAACCACTGCGGGCGTGCGACCCCCGCCGGGCCTCTACGCCCCACATCTCACTCAACAACCCTCTTGTAGTGGATTTATATAGGTTTTACTTGGCGTAGGTAGGCCAAGTCGGACATTTATATCCCGGTTATGCGGGTTGGTCTCCGGGTCAATCCCGCGAGGAATGCGGGCGGAGCCGCCAAGGTCAACTGGTTTGGCGGACTGAAAGGGGAGATAGTCCGTGTCGCAGCCGCGTGGAGCGCTAGGCTCGCGTAGCAAGTGCTGGGTTCGATCAGTTTGGTACTGAGCCGTTTTGTAATATTCCGGCCTTAGATTTATATCTGAAAGGGGAATATGTTGAGCTTGGTTGAGGTACTGAAAAGTATCCTTCGCTTTTTGTGCATTTGGAGTGTATTTGACACTCGGATCGGCCGGGTAAGCCTGCGTCGAATATCGTGGGTATTCGGACAGCTTGGTCGAATCGTAATGATCGGCTTCAGAGCGAGTCTGAAAGGTTTCCTCGATCTTTTGTATAGGCGAGGCTTGTTCGAACGTTTCTCGAACGAATACGTCGGGCGAGAAGGCGATCCGGACGTGAGGGTCGCGCCTTGCGCTGTCGCTGGGTTCAGCGGACTCGCCGTGTGGCCGGTAGGGCGCACTACGTGGGCTACTCGGCCCGGCTTCGCCGACGTCCTCCTCCCCTTGCAAGGGGAAGTAGGAAGGCCGACGTTCCATCGAAATGATCGAGTTTTAGCTCGTTTCGATGCCTCTATGTGTGAAAAATAGAGGGTTTTGGAGGTGGACTCGCTTGCCAGAGCGTCTTTCCAATGCTCGGATGGCAGGGTCCTACCTCGTAGCCTTGAAAAAGGCTTCCTTAGACGGTAAATTAGAGCGGAGGAGCTGAGTAATTTACCGGCGTGCCCACAGCGGTCGATTACGAGCTTAAGGCTACGTAATCCGGGCGACACGGCTCGGAACGTCCCTCGGGCGTGCGAGCTAAAGAGAATATCGATAGCTGCACCGGGTGGCGTCCTGACAGATGAACTACGTTGGGCAATGAGCAGGATGAATAATCACTGGACTCGTAGATGCCAATGCGAGATCTGCGTGGAGAGAAGGACTGGCTTGTAGAAAGCAGTAGAAAATCGTTCTTGAGATGACTTCGTGTAGCAGAAGGTTCGTCAGCTTAGAGCGTGTAGAATTCTTCGTACTTCAGAGTGTGTCGTCGTCGAGAGCGGAGAGTGGAATGAAATGCCAGGCTCTGAGCGAGGTATTTATAACAAAAAGTGGTGGCCACTTTATGGTTAGTATGCAAATTAGTTTCGTCAAATAATTTGGTACGATCAAACTAGCTTCGGATTGGCTCGCTTAATTTCATAAATTCGACTGTGCAATCTCATTGGTTCGCACAGTGTTTTCTCAGTATCTGTGCATATGATAGCTGAGTTGGTCTTCCGAGGTGGTTTCCCTGCGTCCGTCGCTTTGACGGGGTCCCCGGGGGTGGCTGAACGACCTTGAGTTTTCTTGTTTGAGGTTTCTCATTCAAGGCGACTTGTTTCGAGATGTTTGTCGCATCTCTCTCGCCCAGTAAATGTTTGGGGAGGTCGCCTTGCGTGTTCTCATTCAAGGCGACTTGTTTCGAGATGTTTGTCGCATCTCTCTCGCCCAGTAAATGTTTGGGGAGGTCGCCTTGCGTGTTATTCTTTAATATTTCACTTTTGGGAGAGAATTTAGTATTTTCTCTCTGGTGAAATATTTTGTTTGACGGAGTTGTAACTCGACGTCTTATAAATATTTTTGTGGTGTGCCTACCTCTTTTTGGTAGCCCTGAAAAGGGCTGTTGAAAAGAGGTGGTGGATTTCACCACAGGGGCCTCCCCAAGACGTCGCGTTATCAACGACGACGCCGATGGGGGAGAACTGGGAGGTCTACCCGGAACTCTCCGTAGGAGAACCTCGCCAGTTGGGGCGGAGGCGGAGGTGCAGGCCTCGCGTCCCGCTCCTGTGGTGCGCCCCGGCCTCGTCGGTTTCGACGAGCGCCGCGGGGCGGCCGTGGCCGGCCCGAGCTCTGCCGACGGGAGCCAAACCCGCGAGGGTTTGTCCCGCGGCCGCGGCTGGGCTGTTGCAGAGGAGCCCGAGAGGTGCTTGGCTCTGACCACCCCGCAGTGCTCATTTCCTCCCAGCGAGGAACCGGCACGTCGCCCGAGCTTATCCACTGTCGGGGTACCGCTGGTAGCTGGTGAGCGGGCGGAGGTGTAGGCAGTGGCTGGGCGGGTGGAGCTGGTGGCTGGAAGGGCCGGGGCCTCGTCCAAACCACCTCTGTGGGAGCGTTGGTCGTCTTCTCCTCTCTCTTCGGTGAAGGCGGGAGCGGGCCGAGCGGAGCAGGGAGGGTTTCCTCTGCGAGGAGAAATTCTTCTACTTCCTCGGTGAGCATTGGAGAGCTGGAGGCTGCCATGGTTGAGATTGGTATGATCTCTGGCTGTGGGGTGCTCCATATTTATACCTCCCACTGTTCCTACCCGAGAAAAATGGGCGTGGCCTGTTTTGAGTGCAGTCACCCACTTTTCGTCAAATTTGGTAGAAGGAACGCGCCCTCTGGCGGATTTCTGGGGAGTTTTTTCCTTATTTTCTGTCTGATTTTGTGACACAGATTGTCCTTGCGATACAGCTTCTTCCGAGTGTAGAGTATAAGCTGGCTTGATTTGCTGTTTGGGAACTTTCTTAGTATGTTCGCCAATTTGCACAGTAACCGAAAACTTATCTCTTTTAACCACTTTGAATGGTCCCGTGTAAGGACATTGCAGAGAGGTGAGCTGTGTGGGCACTCTGATATAGACATGAGTACATGTATCCAAATTTTTGGGCATGTTTACGGCATATTTCGTATTATTATGTTTAATATGCGTAGGTCGGAAGAAAAGAGGTTCCGAAAGGTTCGTAGAAGTTACGAAAATGTCTCCTGGGAGTGGTACGTCAATCCCGTAAACTTTTTGGAAAGGCGTAGTTTCGGTCGCCGGGTCTACTGCCGTACGCATGGCGAGTAGAACTTTGGGAAGTGCATCGAGCCAATTTTCGTTTTGAGCTTTGAGAGCCTCTTTCAAAGATCTATTTCTGCGTTCTACCCTACCGTTTGTTGATGGTTTGTATGGTAACGTGTGAGTATGTTTTACTCCGAGACGTTCCATAATGGAATTGAACAGATCTGATTCAAATTGGGTGCCCTGATCACTTGTGATGTATTTAGGTACGCCCTTTGAAGCTACCCAAATATTGATAAAGGCATTTGTGATTGTGGTTGTTTCGATGTTGTTATGAGGGACTGCCTCTAGCCAACCCGTTGCTCTATCAACCATCATCAAAATGTAACGTTTCCCTCCTTTTGCTAAAGGTAAGGGTCCGGTAATATCCACGTGTACGTGTGAAAATTTGTTTGCCGTTTCAAATTCGGAGTAAGGGAGCTTCACGGAGCGCGTGATTTTTGCTCGTTGGCAAGTTTCGCACGCTCGGACCCAGTTTGAGACATCTGCACGTAGTCCGTGCCAAAAATATCGTTGTTTAACTTTATACACTGTAGAGTGTATACCTGGGTGTCCCAAATTGTGAATTTGGCTTATTATTTCTTCCCTTATTTCGTTTGGAATATAAGGTCTAGGGTGTCCTAGGTCTAGGTTACACCAAATTTCTCCTTGAGAGAATTCAACTCGTGTGAGTTTCAATTTGTCCTCCGCGGTAGGGGGAGAGCGAATTTGTGAATTTGAAATGTGCAGTAGAAGATTGCATTCTATTGCAGCCGTAATTTTCGAAATTTCAGCTATGGGTGGACCCTCGTCCGTCTGGGTTGAAATCGATTTCGTTTGAATTTCAACCGGATCGAAGGGTCTGGAGAGTGCGTCGGCGACGACGTTGCTCTCTCCGGAAATATGACGAATGTCACTCGTCATTTGAGAGATGTATGTTAGCCATCTTAATCTCATTTTAGAAAAATGTGCATTCTTCTTAAGCATCGTGCCTAGCAGAGGCTTGTGATCCGAACAAATATGGAAAGATCTGCCGTCCAAGTCGTTGTGCCAGTGAATGCACGCTTGGTAAACGGCGAACATTTCCTTGTCGAACGATGCTTTGTTCTTCCATTGTTCTGGAATTTCTTTACTGAAAAATCCCAATGGTTGGTACGATTTCGAGCCATGTTTGTCTGTAATTTCTTGTTCTAGTGCCGCTCCGATGTGTGTGTCGGACGCGTCACAGACTAATCTCCACTCCGCCGTAGGGTGTGGGTGAGCAATGTTATGCAATGTTGCTTTGATCATTGCTTGCTTTAAGCTGTTGAAAGCTTTATCTCTCTCTGATGTCCATTCGATAGGTGTTCTGTCATTTTTTTTGTTTGACTGAATGGAGTCATACAGAGGTTGTGCCGTGTGAGCGAATTTGCTTGAGCATGCTCGGTAGAAACCACACATACCTAGGAATCTGCGTAGACTTCGTACGTCTACTGGCCTAGGAAATTGTTCTATGGCTTCTATTTTGTCTCGTTTAGGAATTATCCCTTCCTTCGAGATAGTGAAACCTAGGAAATCGACGGTAGGTTTCGAAAAAATGCATTTATTAAAACCTACTCGAAGTTCGTGTTCCCCTAGGTTGTCAAAAATTTGTCTGAGGTGGTTCATGTGTACGTTATAATTTTTAGAAGCCACCAGGATGTCATCTAGGTATACAAATGCGAAATCAAATTCTCGCATGATGCTGTCCATGTATCTTTGCCATGTTTGAGCCGCTCCGGCCAAACCCATGCTCATTTTCTTAAACTCATAAAGACCGAAAGGTGTAATAATTGCAGTTTTATGAGCGTCATCTGGGTGCATCGGGATATGATAATACGCTGATTTTAAATCTATTGTTGAATAGATTTGCGTATCATGTAAATTCGCTTGGAAAGAGCGAATGTGAGGAGGAGGGTAGGCGTCTTTCTTCGTTTTCGCGTTGAGGAAACGGTAATCGCCGGTGATTCTCCATGACCCGTCTTTTTTTGGCCTACAGTGTAACGGAGATGCCCATTCGGAATCCGATGGTGCAATTATGCCTTCTGAAAGCATTTCGTCAAAAGTCTTTTTGACTTGAGTCCGTTTTTCGCCTGCCATGGGTCTTGCTCGGAAGTGTACTGGTGTTCCTTCCGTGGTTATACGGTGGTAAACCCCGTTGTTTTTCCATTTACCATGAATTTTGCTCATTTTATCATTGTATTTGTTGATGATAAAGCGAATGTTTTCGTCCTCCGTGATTTGCACGTCCTCTGGTTGAGGTGTATTGTCACGATGAGGGATAGTAGCTGCAATTTGTTCGTCAGTGAACTTTTTGTTCATGACTGCAGCTATTTTTTGATCGGCATAGCACTTCATTTTATCTTTATAAATGTACTTGTGTTTGACCCGTATTCCGATATCCCAAGATTCGAGAAATGGGATACCTAGGATCGCTAGATCAACTTTCGTGATCATAAACTCGGTGGTCATGTCCCCGAGGCCGATGTTAATTGTTGTGTCAGCTCGCCCTAGTGTGTCTATAGGGGCTCCGTTAGCTGCTGTGAGCTTAACGTTGGACTTGAGAATTTTCAAGCCCAATTTTTTGGTGACATTGTGGGGCAGAATGTTCACTTCTGCTCCCGTGTCAATGAGAAATTCAGTGCCATTCAGTTTGCACTTGAAAAAGAGCCTTTTATACTCAGTAGACTGCCGGCGTATAGGCTCAGATACACTGGCAGTTATTCGTTTTCCGAATTCTCTGTGTCGGAAGTCGGAACGGTACTTTCTTGTACCGATTGCTGAGTATTTTCGGTAGAAACCCGGGTTTTAGGCTGGCTTATAGTCGCAGCCTTTCTGTTAGTTTTGGAAGCAGTGTTCGTCTTCCAAGTGCAGTGTTCTGGGTCTGCACATTTGCGAGTTTCGTTACCGAAACGTGCGTGGTTTCGACAGACATAGGCCGTCGGTTTGTGAGGCTTACTCTCCACTGGTTGAGGTTTGAACTCAGCTTGTTTCGAGAGGGCCTTTTTGAAACCAGTATTTATGGGTTTCGGAGTAGATTGTACTCCTCGTATGTTCAGAGAAGTATTCTCTGTTCTGTACGCGTGTAGCGTATCAGCTAGGTCGAGCCGGGAGGTCGTGGTAGGCTGAGCTGCGACCATACCTCGTGCTTCGATGGGGAGAGTCTCGATCCACTTTTGAGTGATCAGAGCTTCCGAAAAGTACCCAACAGCTTTCGAGTACATTTCGTGGTACTTGGTGCTGGGTTTTTTGGCGAGAGATGCGGGGTCCTCGAGTGCGAGGAGCCTGTCCTGTAAGGACAACCCATATTCTCGTTGGAGGCGCTGTTTGGCCTCTTCGTAGGGTGCGTGGGGTGCCGTGAGGTAAGCTGAGTCGATAGCTTCCCTCATTTCTTCTGGTACCCACTTGTATATAGCTGAGAAACATTCGTTTTGCGTTCTCAGGTGTTTTCGTACGCAGTATTGATCGAACTCGGCGAGTGCACGATCAATATTCTTCTTTTGGAAGACTGGTTTTTGATAATCTCCCATCTCCTCTAAAAGTGCTTGAAAACCACCTTGTGTAGAGGGATGTTGCGTGAGATGTGGGGCGTAGAGGCCCGGCGGGGGTCGCACGCCCGCAGTGGTTCCCTGAAATCCACTAGCTTCATAAGAGGGAACGAAATGCTCCGTGTTGAGCCTGTTCAAAGGCGGGGTCACCATTTGTAGTGGATTTATATAGGTTTTACTTGGCGTAGGTAGGCCAAGTCGGACATTTATATCCCGGTTATGCGGGTTGGTCTCCGGGTCAATCCCGCGAGGAATGCGGGCGGAGCCGCCAAGGTCAACTGGTTTGGCGGACTGAAAGGGGAGATAGTCCGTGTCACAGCCGCGTGGAGCGCTAGGCTCGCGTAGCAAGTGCTGGGTTCGATCAGTTTGGTACTGAGCCGTTTTGTAATATTCCGGCCTTAGATTTATATCTGAAAGGGGAATATGTTGAGCTTGGTTGAGGTACTGAAAAGTATCCTTCGCTTTTTGTGCATTTGGAGTGTATTTGACACTCGGATCGGCCGGGTAAGCCTGCGTCGAATATCGTGGGTATTCGGACAGCTTGGTCGAATCGTAATGATCGGCTTCAGAGCGAGTCTGAAAGGTTTCCTCGATCTTTTGTATAGGCGAGGCTTGTTCGAACGTTTCTCGAACGAATACGTCGGGCGAGAAGGCGATCCGGACGTGAGGGTCGCGCCTTGCGCTGTCGCTGGGTTCAGCGGACTCGCCGTGTGGCCGGTAGGGCGCACTACGTGGGCTACTCGGCCCGGCTTCGCCGACGTCCTCCTCCCCTTGCAAGGGGAAGTAGGAAGGCCGACGTTCCATCGAAATGATCGAGTTTTAGCTCGTTTCGATGCCTCTATGTGTGAAAAATAGAGGGTTTTGGAGGTGGACTCGCTTGCCAGAGCGTCTTTCCAATGCTCGGATGGCAGGGTCCTACCTCGTAGCCTTGAAAAAGGCTTCCTTAGACGGTAAATTAGAGCGGAGGAGCTGAGTAATTTACCGGCGTGCCCACAGCGGTCGATTACGAGCTTAAGGCTACGTAATCCGGGCGACACGGCTCGGAACGTCCCTCGGGCGTGCGAGCTAAAGAGAATATCGATAGCTGCACCGGGTGGCGTCCTGACAGATGAACTACGTTGGGCAATGAGCAGGATGAATAATCACTGGACTCGTAGATGCCAATGCGAGATCTGCGTGGAGAGAAGGACTGGCTTGTAGAAAGCAGTAGAAAATCGTTCTTGAGATGACTTCGTGTAGCAGAAGGTTCGTCAGCTTAGAGCGTGTAGAATTCTTCGTACTTCAGAGTGTGTCGTCGTCGAGAGCGGAGAGTGGAATGAAATGCCAGGCTCTGAGCGAGGTATTTATAACAAAAAGTGGTGGCCACTTTATGGTTAGTATGCAAATTAGTTTCGTCAAATAATTTGGTACGATCAAACTAGCTTCGGATTGGCTCGCTTAATTTCATAAATTCGACTGTGCAATCTCATTGGTTCGCACAGTGTTTTCTCAGTATCTGTGCATATGATAGCTGAGTTGGTCTTCCGAGGTGGTTTCCCTGCGTCCGTCGCTTTGACGGGGTCCCCGGGGGTGGCTGAACGACCTTGAGTTTTCTTGTTTGAGGTTTCTCATTCAAGGCGACTTGTTTCGAGATGTTTGTCGCATCTCTCTCGCCCAGTAAATGTTTGGGGAGGTCGCCTTGCGTGTTCTCATTCAAGGCGACTTGTTTCGAGATGTTTGTCGCATCTCTCTCGCCCAGTAAATGTTTGGGGAGGTCGCCTTGCGTGTTATTCTTTAATATTTCACTTTTGGGAGAGAATTTAGTATTTTCTCTCTGGTGAAATATTTTGTTTGACGGAGTTGTAACTCGACGTCTTATAAATATTTTTGTGGTGTGCCTACCTCTTTTTGGTAGCCCTGAAAAGGGCTGTTGACAAGAGGGGGTGGATTTCACCACACCTCTACACAAAGTGGCTTTCGAGCACTTTTAGAGGAGATGGGAGATTATCAAAAACCAATCTTCCAAAAGAAGAATATCGATCGTGCACTCGCCGAGTTCGATCAATACTGCGTGCGAAAACACCTGAGAACGCAGAACGAATGCTTCTCAGCTATATACAAGTGGGTACCAGAAGAAATGAGGGAAGCTATCGACTCAGCTTACCTCACGGCACCCCACGCACCTTATGAAGAGGCCAAACAGCGCCTACAGCGAGAATACGGGTTGTCCTTACAGGACAGGCTCCTCGCACTCGAGGACCCCGCATCTCTCGCCAAAAAACCCAGCACCAAGTACCACGAAATGTACTCTAAAGCTGTTGGGTACTTCTCAGAGGCTCTGATCACTCAAAAGTGGATCGAAACTCTACCTATCGAAGCACGAGGTATGGTCGCAGCTCAGCCTACCACGACCGCCCGGCTCGACCTAGCTGATACGCTACACGCGTACAAAACAGAGAATACCTCTCTCAACATACGAGGAGTAGAATCTACTCCGAAACCCATGAAAACTGGTTTCAAAAAGGCCCTCTCACAACAAGCTGAGTTCAAACCCCAACCAGTAGAGAGTAGGCCTCACAAACCGACGGCCTATGTCTGTCGAAACCACGCACGTTTCGGTAGCGAAACTCGCAAATGTGCAGACCCAGAACACTGCACTTGGAAGGCAAACACTGCTTCCAAAACTAGCAAAAAGGCAGCGACTATAAGCCAGCCTAAAACCTGGGTTTCAAACGAAAATACTCAGAGATCGGTACAAGAAAGTACCGTTCCAACCTCCGACGTAGAGAGCTCGGAAAACGAATAACTGCCAGTGTATCTGAGCCTATACACCGGCAGTCTACTGAGTATAAAAGGCTTTTTTTCAAGTGCAAACTAAATGGCACTGAATTTCTCATCGACACGGGAGCAGAAGTGAACATTCTGCCCCACAATGTCACCAAAAAATTGGGCTTAAAAATTCGTAAGTCCAACGTAAAGCTCACAGCAGCTAACGGAGCCCCTATAGACACACTAGGGCGGGCTGACACGACAATTAACATCGGCCTCGGAGACATGACCACCGATTTTATGATCACGAAAGTCGATCTAGCGATCCTCGGTATACCATTCCTCGAGTCTTGGGATATCGGAATACGGGTCAAACATAAATACATCTATAAAGATAAAATAAAAAGCTATGCCGATCAAAAAATAGCTGCAGTCATGAACAAAAAATTCACTGACGAACAAATAGCAGCTACTATCCCTCATCGTGACAACAGCCCTCAACCAGAGGACGTGCAAATCACGGAGGACGAAAACATTCGCTCTATCATTGAAACATACAATGATAAAATGAGCAAACTTCAAGGAAAGTGGAAAAACAACGGGGTTTACCACCGTATAACCACGGAAGGAACACCAGTACACTTCCGAGCAAGACCCATGGCGGGCGAAAAACGGGCTCAAGTCAAAAGTACTTTTGACAAAATGCTTTCCGAAGGCATAATTGCACCATCAGATTCCGAATGGGCATCCCCGTTACACTGTGTGCCAAAAAAAGACGGGTCATGGAGGATCACCGGCGACTACCGTTTCCTGAACGCGAAAACGAAGAAAGACGCCTACCCTCCTCCTCACATTCGCTCTTTCCAAGCGAATTTACATGATACACAAATCTATTCGACAATAGATTTAAAATCGGCATATTACCATATTCCGATGCACCCAGATGACGCTCATAAAACTGCAATTATTACACCTTTCGGTCTTTATGAGTTTAAGAAAATGAGCATGGGTTTGGCCGGAGCGGCTCAAACATGGCAAAGATACATGGACAGCATCATGCGAAAATTTGATTTCGCATTTGTATACCTAGATGACATCCTGGTGGCTTCTAAAAATTATAAAGAACACATGAACCACCTCAAACAAATTTTTGACAAGCTAGGGGAACACGGACTTCGAGTAGGTTTTGATAAATGCATTTTTTCAAAACCTACCGTCGATTTCCTAGGTTTCACTATCTCGAAAGAAGGGATAATTCCTAAACGAGATAAAATAGAAGCCATAGAACAATTTCCTAGGCCAATAGACGTACGAAGTCTACGCAGATTCCTAGGTATGTGTGGTTTCTACAGAGCATGCTCAAGTAAATTCGCTCACACGGCACAACCTCTGTATGACTCCATTCAGTCAAACAAAAAAAATGACAAAACACCTATCGAATGGACATCAGAGAGAGAAAAAGCTTTCAACAGCTTAAAACAAGCAATGATTAAAGCTACATTGCATAATATCGCTCATCCACACCCTACAGCAGAGTGGAGATTAGTCTGCGACGCATCCGACACACACATCGGAGCGGCACTGGAGCAGGAAATTACAGACAAACACGGCTCGAAATCTTACCAACCATTGGGATTTTTCAGTAAAGAAATTCCGGAACAATGGAAGAATAAAGCATCATTCGACAAAGAGATGTTCGCCGTTTACCAAGCTTGCATTCATTGGCACAATGACTTGGACGGCCGATCTTTTCATATTTGTTCAGATCACAAGCCTCTGCTAGGCACGATGCTTAAGAAAAATGCAAATTTTTCTAAAATGAGATTAAGATGGCTAGCATACATCTCTCAAATGACGAGTGACATTCGTCATATACCCGGAGAGAACAACGTCGTCGCCGACGCACTCTCCAGACCCTTCGATCCAGTTGAAATTCAAACAAAATCGATTTCAACCCAAACTGACGAGGGTCCACCCATAGCCGAAATTTCGCAAATTACGGCTGCAATAGAGTGCAATCTTCTACTGCACATTTCAAATGCACAAATTCGTTCTCCTCCTAACGCAGAGGACAAATTGAAACTCACACGAGTTGAATTCCCTCAAGGAGAAATTTGGTGTAACCTAGACCTAGGACACCCAAGACCTTATATTCCAAACGAAATAAGGCAAGAAATAATCAGCCAAATTCACAATTTGGGACACCCAGGTATACACTCTACAGTGTATAAAGTTAAACAAAGATATTTTTGGCACGGACTCCGTGCAGATGTCTCCAACTGGGTCCGAGCGTGCGAGACTTGCCAACGAGCAAAAATCACTCGCTCCGTGAAGCTCCCTTACTCCGAATTTGAAACGGCTAACAAATTTGCACATGTACACGTTGACATTACCGGACCCTTACCTTTAGCTAAAGGAGGGAAACGTTACATTCTAATGATGGTCGATAGAGCAACGGGTTGGCTAGAGGCAGTCCCTCTCAACAACATCGAAACAGCCACGATCACAAACGCCTTTATCAATATTTGGGTAGCTTCAAAAGGCGTACCTAAATACATCACAAGTGATCAAGGCACACAATTCGAATCAGATCTATTTAATTCCATTATGGAACGTCTCGGAGTAAAACATACTCACACGTTACCATACAAACCGTCAACAAACGGAATGGTAGAACGCAGAAATAGATCTTTGAAAGAGGCTCTCAAAGCACAAAACGAAAATTGGCTCGACGCCCTTCCAAAAGTACTACTCGCCATGCGTACGGCAGTAGACCCAGCAACGGAAACTACACCGTTCCAGAAAGTTTACGGAATTGACGTACCACTCCCAGGAGACATTTTCGTAACTTCTACAAACCTTTCTGAGCCTCTCTTCTTCCGGCCTACGCATATTAAACATAATAATACGAAATATGCCGTCAACATGCCCAAAAATTTGGATACATGTACACATGTCTATATCAGAGTGCCCACACAGCTCACCTCTCTGCAATGTCCTTACACGGGACCATTCAAAGTGGTTAAAAGAGATAAGTTTTCGGTTACAGTGCAAATTGGCGAACATACGAAAAAAGTTCCCAAACAGCAAATAAAACCAGCTTACACTCTAAAAACAGACGAAGCTGTGTCACTAAACAAAAATCAGGCAGAAAATAAGGAGGAGACTCCCCGAAAATCTGCCAGAAGGCACGTCCCCTCTACCAAATTCGACGAGAGGTGGGTGACTGCGCTCGAAACACCCCAGCCGGCGTCGTCGTTAATAACACGACGTCTTGGGGGGGCGCCTGTGGTGAAAACCACCCCCTCTTGTCAACAGCCCTTTTCAGGGCTACCAAAAAGAGGTAGACACAACACAAAAATATTTATAAGACGTCGAGTTATAACTCCGTCAAACAAAATATTTCACCAGAGAGAAAATACGAAATTCTCTCTCAAAAGTGAAATATTAACTAATAACATACAAGGCGACCTCCCTAGACACTTACTGGGCGAGAGAGACGCGACAAGTATCTCGAACCAAGTCGCCTTGAATGAGAAAACTCAAACAGAAAATCAAACGTCCTCTAAAACTAACAAGGACAATTCAAACAAGCCTACTCGCCAATCAGAAACACTGATTACACGAGAGACAATAGGCGAACCAACCAGGAGGCGGCAAGCAACCACCTCTGGTCCAGCAGCCACCTCGGGGACCCCGTCTGAACAACGGACGCAGGGAAACCACCCGAGGTCCCCGTCTAAACTCAAGGTCGTCGGCTCCGCGACGGACGCTCGTAAGCCACCCCCGGGGACCCCGTCGCAACGACGGACGTGGGGAAACCACCCCGGAGGACCAGCTCAGCTATCATACTCGCAGATACTGAGAAAACAATGTGCGAGCCAATGAGATTACACAGTCGAATTAATGAAATTAAGCGGACCAATCAGGAGGCGGCAGGAGGCGGCCACCTCCCTATAAATACCCCGCTCGGAGCCCTCCGAAATTCATTCCACTCTCCGCTCTCGACGACTACACTCAGAAGTACGAAGATTTCTACACGCTCTACGCTGACGAACCTTCTGCATCCCGAGTTCATCTCAAGAACGGCTTCCTACTGCTTTCTACAAGGCCTACCTTCTCTCCACACAGATCTCGCATTGGCATCTACGAGTCCAGTGATTATTCATCCTGCTCATTGCCCAACGTAGTTCATCTGTCAGGACGCCACCCGGTACATCTATCGATATTCTCTTTAGATCGTACGCCCGCTGGGACGTTCCTAGTCGTGTCGCCCGGGTTTCGTAGCACTAGGCTCGTCACCGACCGCTGTGGGCACGCCGGTAAATTACTCAGCTCATACGCTCTAATTTACCGTCCAAGGAAGTCTTTTTCAAGACTACAAGGTAGGACCCTGACATACGAGCAAAGGAAAGAAGCTCTGTCAAGCGAGTCCACCTTCTAAACCCTCTATTTCTATACATAGAGGCATCGAAACGAGCTAATAACTCGGATATTTCGATGGAACGTCGGCCGTCCTATTTCCTCATGCAAGGGGAGGTAGACCACGGCGCGGCCGGGCCTCTTAGCCCCCGCAGCGCTACCTACACGCTGCCCGGCCAATCCGCCGGTCCCAGCAACGGCTCAAGGCTCGATCCTCACGACGAGATCGCCTTCTCACCTAACGTATTCACGAAGGAAACGTTAGATCAAGCCTCACCTATACAAAAGATCGAGGATACCTTTCAGACCCGCTCGGAAGTCAATCATTATGATTCGACAAAGCTTTCCGAATATCCACGATATTCGATACAAGGCTACCCGGCCGATCCGAGTGTCAAATACACTCCAAATGTACAAAAAACAAAGGATACTTTTCAGTACCTCAACCAAGCTCAACATATTCCTCCTACAGATATAAATCTTAGGCCGGAATATTACAAAACGGCTCAGTACCAAACTGATCGAACCCAGCACCCACTATGCGAGCCCAGTGCTCCACGCGGCTGCGACACGAACTATCTCTCAGTTCATCCCGCCAAGCAAGCTGACCTTGACGGTTTCGCTCACATTCCTTACAGGAATAACCCAGGGACTGACCCGCATAATCAGAATATAAATGTCCCACTTGGTCTACCTACACCAAGTAAAACATATTTAAATCCACTACACATACGTTTTTCTAATAAATGCGTAATAGTACTGAACGGCTTAAAGGTTTTTTTTTTTTTTTTTTCAAACGACGATTTGGAAAACGTTTTTTAAATCGTAAGCGGTTCAAGTGTTATGTCATCCCCCTGATGGTGATTGTTGATTATGGACGCTGGGGTCTGTTGATAGATAGTTCAATGCTGATTTCAAAAGTGTGGTGAACATCTCAAAATTGAAGATAAAAATAGTAAGAAAGTGTTGGTAATGTCTAAAAGGAATCGGCGATTTTCTGTATTTCGCAAAACGTGGAATAACTCAGAAACGAAGCCCCACAAAGAAAATTTCACTGAGGCATTTTCTGTTCCAAATTCAACCTACAATCGAAAAAAGCAATAAAAAACGCTGCAAATTATTTCACAAAGGTTTATTATTTTTTCAATTGAGTTTGATCGTAGTTTTAGTTGGCTTGCGTACGTCATAAGGCCCGTCCAGACTCCTCGGCGTGTCCTATTTCGAGTTGCCACAACCTATACTTCTATGATTATATACGCATGTTTATACTTCTCGATTTGAGCTCCTCTCTATAATAGTTATTGCCTTAATAATATCATTATCTAAATACGTACGAAAAGACGAGAGGATATGTTATTAAATATGCATAGGAAAAGCATTGGTATTAACACACAAATATGACCTAGAAAATAACATATATTCATGCCTCGAAGGAACGCTGTACCCACCACAAGGTGCCGCGGCGCCTCCTCTCACGCCACCTCCCTCTCACCCCCCACCGTGACCCCCTGCCAAGCGTGCATCTAACACGTCTAACACTCAAAGCCCCGAAAAAGACACTTTTTCGCCCGTTTTTGGCCCATAGCATCTATGCGAGTAAAGCGATCGGGATGATTTCTTTTTATGATTTTTAACTTACCTACGTCAAGAAGCTAGATATGTACAGTACAACATTGCACTCCTTGCTACCCTGTGACTCCTTGGCTTTGTCTCATCCCTTCTTGTAAACGAGTACGCATGTAAGAGGCATTTGTTTTTGAACTCTGTCGAATATCAAATATTTTTGGGCTGTTGCATTTGGCGTAGGACCCAGGGGGTAGGTAGGACCAGACTTTAATACGAAATAACTGATCCTCTAGAGCCAGACTGTTAACATTACATTCCCTGACATAGCATCAATTGACTTCCTCACTCACTTTTATCAAAACACATTGCACCCATATAACCTCGCACAAATGCAACTTCTTCCAGCGAGCATCTACTGAGCCAGCAGTTCCACTTCGTCCAACTCCAAATCAGCTGAGATGGTTTGACTCTGGGGAAATGTTAGGTTCTAGGAAAACTTCCCCAGTTGAAGAGGTTTGATTATATCAGCCTCAGTTGTATGGTTTGCTAAAGCACTTTCTTTCAACCCTCCGTCATGGGCATGGGTACCTAGCAAAAAGATGGCTCAATGTAATTTAAATGTTCAAAGACCAAATATTAACCGCAGGATGTGAAGCCACCCATGTACATAACATTTTTTCATCAAATAGTCCATCTGTAGTTTTCTTAGGCGCTTTGGGGAAAAAGGGGTCAGCATGAAAAAGAACGCATTATGTAAAGGAGTCCGAATGGCGCCCAGCACCTGCAACCCTAGTCCTAATGCCGCCCTGCGCCAGTGAGGTAAGTTTTGATTCCATTTCACTTATTGTTTTCTTCATATTTTTTACTTTTCCAAATAATTTGTTGAGTATATGTAGCTATCTTCCATGAGGTTTAAAATATGTTATAATGTCGCTACTTTTAGCCAATATTTGAAGCAAATGAGCTATTCAAAAATGTGAAAATGCTCGACTTCAAAAATCCCGTTTTTTGTTTACCTATGTAGGAACCAGGTCCATTGACAAAGCGGTGTCCTATGTCCCTTCTTTCGCTACACCAAACAAATGTTGCTATAATATATATGGGTCAAAGAAAAACAACAGTACTTAAACAGACTTCCTGAGACATGTGTAAGTATCACGTTTGCAAAAGTCACAGCAAGAAGAAAGTCATCTGCCAACGTTGTAACGAGGACGAAGGCACCAAAGCTATAGTAGAATAGAAGTTTTGATCTTTTTAAATTAAAAAAAAAAAAAAAAAAAGTTTCATTGAGACATTATTTGAAAGATTTATATATTTTATTTGAAATATAAATAAACATACATTTGAAGTTATTTATCTAAAACCAGGTTTCGTTAGCAGTCCAAATGCCGCCGTGTACGTACAATTGGTGAGGAAAAGGGTGCACGTGTCCGAGGGTTAAAATAACTTCTCTCGCTAAGAAGGTAAAGGCATGGGCTCAAACTGTTGTCAAGGCATCAACTATTTTTGGGCAGGTAAATAATCATCCTATGAGTATAAATGATATGAAATTAAGGCCTATTGCTCTAATTTCACTAGTCTAAAAAATGGAGGAAAAATAATTGTGTCCCTCCACGCTCCTGTTCATTTCAAAACTAATGGCAAAGTGGGAACTCCTCGTTCATTTTCCCTTGAAACAATAACAACCACTTACTGTAATCTGTGAAATCTCTTCTGGAACTTTTGAATCTTGAATAAAAATTGGTCAATCAGAAGGGTTACCGTCAAATTTTCTTTCCAACTCCTGAATTATTGTATAGCTGAATGACAAAATAGAAACCACTTGTGGGTCTGCTGACTGGAGCTCACGAAGTTTGAAAAAAGTGGAATCTACTTCTTACATCCGTTGTTGTACCCGTAGGGACCAAAATATCGTCATATCATTAGTCGTTGTATCGAATTGGGTCTCTCTGATTCAAAACCTCAGAAACTATCGAAATTCATACATAACACACATTTTTGAGGTGATTCGCTGGACAATATCGCCGCCACATCATATAGACACCAAAAACTATACAACGAATTCCAGGGATCTAAGGAGTTTACCAACAAATTTCATGTTGGTAAAAAAAAAATGCCTAAACGAGCGGCCTGCAGTGCAGAAAAGACAGAGAGACGCCTCTCATGGCATAGACATTTGGTAGGTGAGGTCTGCCACTCAGCTAAGCCCAAGTTATGTAAGTCTCAAATGTAAGTCTAATAAGCACTTTGGTAAAACTTAGAAAGTTCACCCCCCCCCCCCCTCCATGGAACTATTACAAAATAAAAAATGAGGTTAGAATGAAATTATGAGAATTCATCAATAAACACCATTTATTGAACTTTTAAATATATATTGGGGGTAAACAAATTAATGAATAACAAAATAAAAGAACATGCATCCAATTTAATTCATCAATATGAACTTTGGTACATATCATATATAATATAAATGGTACTTCTACTGAAACATTGTTCATTAAAATTGGTTACAAATCAGTTTAAAAATATATTGTGATTAAGAAAAAATAAAACAAAAATTACCTACTTCAATAAAAGCCACTACAAGTTACGAGCAGATATTGTAGGACAAAAGGGTTTGAAGAAGTACACAGATCACAATAAATAATTAATTCTACAATAACAAAACGCAAAATAATATGTACCAACTATAAAATAATTTCTAACATAAAAAACTAAGGTCAACAGTTAACATCCAACCAGCCCGAAATTCAAGACTTTCCAATCACATAAAAAATGAGAACCTAATGACTGTCTTTGAAAAAGTACAACCAACAGTTGGTCGAATTTTTAATTGTACATTATGTGAAGTAGCAACTGATTTTAAAAAATAACTTCAGGCTTTGTTCCAGGCTTCATTACATTGACAGTTCAATAACTCCTCCAAAATCAAGTGATCACTGAGAAATCATAACGTTGATAAATTTATGATTCGAAATGGTAGAAGATTTGGTTTCTCATCAATGGAAACAGGAAAGTGTGAATTATAATAAGAAAAGCAAGAAGGAATTTGGCAAGAACAACGAAATAATTGCTAAATGAGCAGCAAAGGAGTGAGAAAAGCCTACTACCTCAACACTTTGCCAGGGGAATTACATTTTTCATGCCAGACATGCCTAGCCAAAAATACAATCTTCACCATATTCGATTATAAAATAATAATAAAAATTATCGAAAATAAATACAATCACTAAACTCCATTGTTTTTTACCAAAAGTTTGCTCACATGTGGGTATTTGTTCCATTTCTGGTTTGCTGTAGGTTAATCTTGGAAAAAATTTAATAATAAAAACAAAATAGAATAATTATAATAATAATAACAATGATTCCTCTTATGTCGAACACATGTATCCCTAAGGAACTATTTACCAATGGAATAATTTGACTAGTAACAGAAAGTTTCAAAAATATTGCCCCACACGTGAGCATAATATTTTATAAATTCTCAATTAGGGTAATATTGAGAAAGGAGATTTTTATGCGATAATAATCAAGGGTTGCGTTTGCGACTCATTAATGTAATAATAAAAACGTGACAACGTATTGTAACCATTGAATCACCAGCCCTCTAGATAGTAACTACGTTTTTTTTTTTGGGAGTTTTGAAAAATCCTGAGCTCAAAATACTCAACATAGGAAGCAAGCAACTTCTGCGTAGTAATTGCAAACAAGTAGATTTAGGAATGTATCCTAAAATGTGCACTTTTATGTCGTAACAACCAAATATATCATTGCACATTAATTGAATATTGCAGCAAACATTCCCACTAAATATTTTCAAAATATTAAACAGATGACTCAATTGGTGCATCTACATGCCTAGCTTAAACACTTTAACGAAAGTTATGAATAATACAATTAGTTCCTGATACAATGGATTTTTTATTCAGTTTAATATAATAGATTTGATGACCATACAACAATATCGTCCACCACTATAACATTTTAAATACCTACCAGAATGAAAACTGAAAGATGGTACATGTGTAGCAACTCGTATTAGGCTCAACTTAATAATTACAATACGAATCGTTGAAAAATAGTGGTTGGTTTTTACAATATCTTAATTAGTACTAGGAAACACGATTGAAAAATAAATCCCAGTTCGTAGCCATTCGATGATGGTTTATAAAGGGCTAAGATGTAGTCAACACCCCACAGCGTGATAAATTAATTGGTAACAGTGAACATGCGCATAAGTATAAAAATGTATTTAAGACCAAAAGACAAATAATTTTAACACATCCACGCAGAGATTACAAGCAAGAAAGAAAATATGAGTGGGGTAGGATGGAAAGGCAGTGGTTGCTTGGCATCTTCTGTTACAAAAACATAATGAGGATCTTTACAATTTCCTTAGCAACAACTTTGACTTTTTCAAATAACAAAAACAAACGACTAAGTGTAAGCAGTAGCAAGCCATTTAAGAATGTATTTTAGAACCTGTTTACACACGAAACAGTACCTGTACAAGCTGAAAAAAAATTAATTAAATTTAGTGCTGATTAATTTAATTTCAAGAAGATGCCCTGAAGGGGCTTCTGGAAAACTATGTGCAAGTAACTAATGAATAATTTGGAAAGACCATCAATCTACCTCTCCACCCAATTGTATCAAATACGGACATGGCAACCCTAACCAACCATACGAAAGAAAGTGTTCTGTGTTCATAAGCTTGGATTTTCATTGACAGGTAGTTTGTGGTCAGAGGAATAGAGAAGCAACAAGAAATTTGATACCTACTTGTTTTTCACCTGCTTATTTTGGCTGCTCAACTATATAAAAGTACACCTTCAAGTGTTGTTACATTCAGTTCTATAAACAAAATTTTACAAAATGCATTTAAAATCAATAAAACCTGTTAACAGGATTCACAATGGTCAGTATCTGATTAGAATGCGTTTCTTCTTTACTTTCAGACTTAACAGTTTCATTACCAAATTTCAGGTATAGAGGACATCTTAGAGAAAGGCCATTGTTTCATTATTTTTGTACCAATAAAATAAGAAAAAAGTTGAATAATTAGCTTGATTATTATCCAGTAATGACCTTAAATATAGTTAAGTATTACCAAAGTAATGAAAGGTTCGAGAAAGAAGATTGTGAAAATCTGCCATGAACTACACATAGCAAGTCTCAGAGCCCACATTAACATGATACTTGATGATATTATCACTAACATAACACATATGTTATCAAAATCAACCGATGTTGAAATTTTCAGGTTTCAGCACTCAAATTGAAAATTAAGCATAGGGGAAATTATACACTTCATTGCTCCTGAAAAACGATTAGCAATAACTCGTACCAAGGTACCACTGAAGAAGTTGAATGTTTCGTTGATTAGTCAGCTATGAATATGTGTAATTATTGAAGTTGGTTGCTATATGTGTTCAACAAAGAAAGACTGCCCATCACTATGAAAAAAGTAGCGCAAGCAGATGGGATATCAGATTCAAACTATTTTGTAGTGATTGTAAAGTATAACTAATTATGGAGCGTAAATAAAGGGAAATATGGGTATAAAATGTTCAGTGCATGAGCAGTAACAAACATTGATATACTTGAAGTTTGAGAATATTATGACTATTACAGGATTAAGGCAAGGGAATAATGGGATAGTGTTAGGGGAATGGCATACCCTTAAATTTAAAGTATATCCTACTGTTTGGACAAGATCATCACGAAATGCATAATAATATTATTCATTCTACGAAAAAAAGTAGTGAATTGGCAGCTACCCTTCAAATAACCAGTAATAAATTCTAGAGAAAATAACAATTTTATTGCCAGGAATGTGGCGTTGAAGATATTAATGTTTGAACAGACATTATAAGCTTCATGATGATTACTTTAGTGGATCACCAAGATATTAAGATTCAAAAGAATTAGGAATGACTGAAAGTTGCTTTGGTAGCTCAAAGGATATATGCCATTAACCACAGTACCTATGCCATTGCCTATTTCGCCTTACACCATATAGAGAATTCAAAAAATTTTCCTGCACTTAGGCCAACAATAATCAGAATGCGATGAAGCCATGAGAGGTGGTCTTTCTCCACCACCAAACACAAGAAAATTGAAGGAGTTCTGAGTATGGAAACATTGCATATGCGAAGTGGATTGACATGAATAGGAACAAATTCATACAGGTTCATTAAAGGTTCTCCAAGAAAATTTAATTGAAATTAACGAATAATTAAAACTGCATTATATGGGTAGCTAAATCTTAAAGACTTACTCCTACCTTTTCCAGGGCTTTGAATAAAGTTCACCATCTATACCACTCAGCTGCTGAGGCCAACTGCGGTGTTGCCTTGCATGATCTCAAATGATATCCATTTTTATTGAGCAGCACAGCTGGTTACAAAAGCTTTGGTAGACAAAATGCGATAAGGGATCAGAGTGGCCTAGTATCGACAGTGTGAGGCAGCTTGCCTCGCGATGTTTAACTCAGTGTGAGGCATGCGCAGTTGGTTAAATTTGTAACCACGCATGCTTGATGCGAGCACATGAACCATCCGACTCGAAGGTAGTCAGTCAATATGGCGATTGCCTAGTGTGGCCCGAGGTAGATGTGGACCAGTATCGATGCTACAAACGGCTCGGCCCTACCGACAATCTCCTGCCTCACCACGCACTGTGCGTCCCAAGGCATGCCTCTCACCGTAGATACCCTCCTTTAGTGTGTGTCAGACAGAGATAGAGAATTGTTTACAAGGTTATACCGAGTACAAGGTTCGAATCTCTGTAACCCCTCATTCCAACCTAGGGTGGTGAGGCAATGGGTACTGAAAATATTCGAAATTCAGGGGTAACGTGGATCGCTTGAACAGTGCTCCAACTTAAAAGGTCCACAATTAATTTTTTTCTTCAATTTTTGTTGTTCATTAACACAATCAGCGCAGCTGTCCCAAATCCGGCATGTCAGCTAACCAATCAAGGGACTGTCCACCTTCTACATATAGTTTTAAGCTTGTATAAGGGTCACACACTGTTCCTGTCCATAATATTTCATCTGTAGAGCAACAGGAGAGTCTCTGAAGTGTAAACATAACCGTGGTTTCAATATCCACTGTATTAAATGTTGAGATAATCAAGATCAAACATAAAAAACTCCAATCAGGTTGTCTGGAAATTTTCTGATTGATGTTCTGCACTGAATGTGTCAATAAAAAGTAAAACATTTTTACAACTTTGGTTGTCTAGAAGAAATTAATATCCAAATTTTAGATTATAAATCTTAGTTGCAACAGAAAAATACAAAATTAAAAACTCGATTCCAAAAGTAAACAAGAACATCCGTTGAAGGCTAGAAAATAACCCTAAACTAAAACATACAAATAAATGGTGACTATTTTTAATTAAAGAAGCATGACTAACTCATCAATAATAATCGACACCTTTCATCTTTGGCCACATCTCTACCATCTCAACTATGCACAAGCATTCTATAGCATGAATATCACCATTTTCTATAGTTGTAGTTAGTTGAAATAACTATTGTTATTTGATAGAACTGAAGACATTTTCAGTCCAATAGACTTATTCAAAAACATACTTGTCATGCTAACACAAATCATTAGCATAAAGTCACGAGGTACCCTCACAAGCCTTTATTGACTCAAGTCTTTAGTATCAACTCATAGATAAATCATAAAAGTATCAACTGTAGTACGAAATAATGAGAATTTCTCCAAGAGAACTCTCAAGTTTCAATTTATTCTATAAGAAAAATTGTTTCAATCCAAGCAATATATTTTGGAGTTTTATAAAAATTTGCCATTCTAAATTTTGAAACAGTTAACAACCAACGTAATAAATCAAAAGAAAAAAAAGAAAAAAAAAAAAAAAAAAAAAAAAAAAAAAAAAATCACATCTAACGGATAAACTGCAGAGAGAAAGAAGAACAACTCAAGTAGAAAAATATCGAAAATGAGATTTTGATATATTTCCTCTGATTATATGCGCATTTTCCAATAATAACTCAAAAGCCGAATATTCAAACTAAAAATCAAGAAGGGTCAGATCAACATATCAATCAATTAGAAGAGTGAACTCAACTTAACTTTTCAAGGTTTGTATCAAAACTAAAATAACCAACATACAATTGGAACAATTTCAAGGGTGTATAATAATTTATCGTATTTGAACGAAAATCAAATCAAGCATTCAATACCTTCCACATGCATTTTTTCTTTTTCACTTGGTATATAAACCAGTAGTAAATGTCAGTTTTTATATTGGTCTCAGAGCTGAACTGTGTGCTTCAAGAGCAAGTACCAAGAAAAATAATTAGGCTTTTATTGAAAAATAATAGATGAAATGAATCGATTTCTTAAATCGATTTTTGATTTATTTTGTCTCTATAAATTCAGAAGCTCATCATGAGTTGTTGATCTGAAAATTATAAAAGGAAGTGTCAGTGTTCCCCTGAAAAATTGTTCTTTTTAGACTTGAATTGTTTTTCATCACAATGCAGTTCAACTTTTTGATGACTAAAGCAGAAACTAAGAAAAGAAAACAAAAAAATTAGGTTCTCAAAAGGGAGGGGTGAACAATTGAGACATGTGCTAGTTTAGCAACATCCCGATGCTTGAGATGGGGGTTTGGAACCAGGAGGAAGGTTTGGGCTGCTCGGGGAGTGCTGAGGTCCTATCTTGATGCCATTTGCCTGAAACAATAGAATACCGATGCTTTTTCAATTTCATTTGTATATTTTGTTTTATCATACTTTATTAACCAGTTTTAGTTGGGGTTCAGAAGTAGCAGTGGTCCTGTGCACACGTGTCTTATCAACCCTCAGCTCTGTCTTTGACAGCTTATTTTAGTGTGGATGTAGGTAACAGTAACTGTTGACAAGTGGTTAGTGAACTACATTACCGTTAAGACAAGTTCTGCATAACAAATTAGGCTGTTCCATTGCTAACTAAGCCTGTTCAGAGGTAAAATATTTCTTGGAATCGTGACTTGGACCCTGGGAAGGCGTGCGTGCGGAAGGTGACGTGACTTTGGGACGGCTGGACGAGTGGGAGACAGCTTTAAGGTTAGTCATATTATCTCATATGTGGTCTCCCCCTCCCACTATCACTCCTTGATCAGTCTTGCGATCGGTGGAGGATTCTCGGGAGTCTAATCAGTTTGCCCCCAGATGGGTCACACGAGCGTTTGTACGGCCTTTTTCTTTCCTAATTTTACAGCATATTATACACGCGTCATTATGCCAGTCTCCAATGAGCAGATTTCTGAGCGTCTTACCATTCTCGATAACACGAATACACAAATTTTGAATAAAGTAACAACATTGAGCACAATGAAGGAGAAAATCAAGGAAATCTGAATTTTCTGAAGAAACAAGTTTCTGAATACAGGAAAGAAAACAGTGCCATAAATTCAAGAATTGATACGCTGGAAAGGGATACAAGAAAGAATAATATAATAATATTTAATGTATCTACATTAAATGTTATTATATTTTTCAAATAGTTTCTAGCGAGAAACTAAATGGCAAGAATTGAGGGATCTCCTGAAATAATTTTTCGTGAATATGCTGAAAGTGGATATAGGCGTGACCAGGGTAGATAGTGTTTATCGTTTGGGCCATCAAAGTGGTCACGTTCCTAGGCCTATCAGTGTTATATTTGCTGACATGCAAACCCAGTTCAGTGTCCTTTCTGCGACTCTCAATCATAAGGGGTCTACAATAAGTGTGAGCCAGGATTATACGGAAAAAGAGAAGAGGTCTCCTGTACTATCGGCGGAAGATGAAAGAAGAAGGTTCACAACTCCAAATAAAAGGTTTTGTACTATTTGTGAACAAAGAAGTGCTGACATTGGAACAACTAGGCAAAAAGTATGGAGAAATAGAAACAAGAAAGACGGGGTTGGGAAGCCCGTTCAGTGTTGTTAATGATAAAAAGAAAAGGGATAGAACGCTATAGCAATCAAAATATGTCAATGCTACTCCCATATTGAACGAAAAATTGAAATACACCAATGTTGAAACACTGATGATGCCAAAAATTAACAAAATTTGGAAAAATTACACACTAGAAGATTTTAAAATTTGCTTTTGGAACTTGAATGGAAAATTGAACTGTTAAAAAAATCATGAAATTGAAAACAATAATTTTTACATATTTTGCCTTTCAGAAACTTGGCATGAAAACAGTAATTTCAGTAACTAACCTAATGTTTGTTTCGATTTACCAATCACTAGGTAGGGATAGCAAATATGGTCGAGCGAGCAGTGGTATATTAATATTTGTGAGAAAGTCGCTCGCTGATGCTTGCACTGTGTTAAACATAACAAAATTTTGGATCATACTGAAAATTACTTTAGTTAAAGTTATGCTGGCATTGGGGGTGTTCTACATGAGCCCATCTCTTGCTTATGATGCAGCAATCACCATGATAGGGGAACTATTCTTTGAATTGTCGGATCCCTTGTCATTAGACAATGTGTGGCTGATGGGAGGGGATTGGAACGCTAGATTGGGGAAGATGAGTGAATTGGGCTGGAATCTGATCTCGGGATAATGATGGATATATATATTTATTTATTTATTTGTGGACAAAATGTTTTGCTCACTGCTCCTCCGAAACCGCTGGTTCGATTAGGACCAAATTTTGATATGATGTATAACCATGTCGGAACGTTTGCCTCGCTGACTTTGGTGAGGATAAATTGACCACTGGCCGTAATATCAATCATGATGATGACAAAATCTTGCTCAAATCTCTCCTATTTACTGTGGGATGACGAAATTAGTTAGGGAGCCTCTCTGCTAAGGGAGGCTGTTAGGGAGCCGAGTGAGCTAAAATCTCCCCTGTTCACTGTAGGACATTAAAAATTGATAGTGAGCCTCTCTGGGATAACAAGAGACTAATGACCTTAAGTGGCACATTCACGATCCTACTGCAGGAAGTGAGGGGAACCAAAAACTTCCCTCTCTTCTTGCACAGGAGGCGTGCAGGACGTGTGCAGTGAGAATAGAAGATACTAGAGTGGCCCTGTGCGCCCGCACGATGTGTCACGCTTCCCCCACCCTCTGGTTCCCCAACTTTCTTGGGCCTCGCTGCCTACTACCCAGTATCCGCCACTTTGCCACTGTTTTCGTGCTGTTTTTCGCCTCGTTTTCTTTGGTTCTCGTTAGTGTCGTTTCTTTTCTTTTTCTTCACAAGAATGGGTGTTTGCGTAGCATATGGATGTACCAATAAGGAGCCTAAGAAGAAAGCATCAGGCGTTAGTGAAGAAGTACATTCCTTACCTTTCTATCTAATTTGTACAATGGCTATTTATGTCGATCATTCCTGAGTTTGCTGCGACAGAGGAATGAGGAGTTGTTCGTTGGTGGAGGATTTTGTCACTGATGTCACAAAGGGATGTGGAGGGGTTTAGCTCGTCTCCATTACTAGATTGTTAATTTTTGGAAATTAATGGGAAATTGGGAAAATGTCAACTGACGCACATGAGGATCGCTTTATACAAAAGATCATACAGTTAGTACTAATACTCAAAATGTATTGCATAACATTAAATAAATAAAAATAAGTAAATAAAGGTGTCACTTGCGTGATACTAATTTTTTTTTTCTTTCAAATTTGTGAAAACTCATAGAAAATTGAGAACTTGTCAAGCTGTGCATAGACCACAAAAGCGAATAATCGCGTTTTGTATTAGTACCATAAAATTGGGACAAAAATCAAGAAAAAACTATGGTTTAGGCCTTCATTCGCGCGATATTAGAAAACTGTGTTTCGAATTTTTGAAAATTTAGGTAAAGTTGAAAGTTAGGTGAAAGTTATATTACGCATACATATGGGGC
Organism: Adelphocoris suturalis; assembly: GCA_030762985.1. NCBI lineage: Eukaryota > Metazoa > Arthropoda > Insecta > Hemiptera > Miridae > Adelphocoris > Adelphocoris suturalis. Next base: position 59,258,803 of record CM061045.1, read on the forward strand.
CTGGGCCAGATTCGGTGAACTTGAGTTTTCCATGTTTTATTCTTTTAGACCACGAAAAAGACATTTATATGATAATGACCCAGTTAACAATTTCTACGCACTCAAAGTGCACACATTTTCAATTAAAAATCATTCAAATCAACATTGAAATTAATTTCATTAATTAGCTTTAAGAGCCACTCATCTGATCCTGACCCTGAGCACCGTCAAGTAAATGTCCTAAAGAGGCTACATACGAAATTAAAGCTTCCTAGAGTGTAAAGCATAGAAATTAGCTTTAAGAGCCACTCATCTGATCCGGAACCTGGGCATCGTCAAGTAAGTGTTCTAAAGAGGCTACATACGAAATTACAGCTTCCTAGAGTAAAGAAGCTTCCAAGTATAGAAATTACCTATTGAAATTATTTAACCGCCGCTTCACAAATCAAACCGTTCTCGCAATATTCGGATCACCTGCTATGAATCAAATAATCGAAACACCAGCTCAATGAAATCATCAGAAATTAACAAGCGGTTGCAATCATGTTCACAATATCAATTATTGAGAATGATCACCTGAGTGTACATAATTATTCAAATAACTTTGCTCGTAACTCAGCTTGTTGGCCACGCAATTCGCAGTAGTTAACATGATGTGGTTGGATAAATCGAGAGCTTTCGAACGAATGGTCAACGAATTTTGTGGGATGAAAAACGACGAAGTACTATTTCCCTAGCAACGACTCGGTTGTAAGCGGAAATCATCAGAAAACCAACCGTAACGTTTTTTGTTAACGCTTTTTTCGTTTATGTGCCAAAGTAAAGATATAAAATGTCAATAAATTGATGTTGGTTTTTACCGCGAATGTTGTTTACAGTTCTTTTAAATCGGGGGTAAATCTCAGCTTCGTCCATATTTACAGCGGTTTCGGCAGTATATAATTTACGCATGAATTGAGGGGTTTTCAACAAGTGGCGAACGATTTTCGTGGGATGAAAACTGACCCTAGAAACGGGTCGGTTGTAAGGTGGTAACGCTCAGCAGGGCGGGGTTGGGGAACCAAGGGGTTGGGGGGCAGAGCACACTTTCGGCTCGGCGGCTTGCACGAGAAGGGCCGCTCTAGTATCTTCTATTCTCAGTGGACGTGTGTGGAGACCTTTCTGCTGCAGGTGCCTGCAGAGTTTGTCGGATGGGTTTCCCATCGGACCATCCTGCGGCCCGGAGTCCCCCACCCTATCAGCCTGTTAGGTCCTAGCGTGTGTAGTGCTGCCGGAAGACCTGAAAACCTTCTGGAGCCATTGAAGAATGGAGAACGCAGAAGGTAAACACAGAATACCGTATACTGGCGGGAAACCATCAGTTTGAGCTGGGGATGACGGATCGTGTATGAAGAACACACTCTAAAGCAGGAGAGCGAAGAGGGGAACTTCGTTGCATTCCTCACCTCCTGCAGCAGGATCGTGAATGGGCCGCTTTATAGGCGCCATCCTGATCAGCTGAGTGAGCTGAAATCTCTCCTGTTCACCGTAGAACGTTGAAAATTAATGAGCAGCCACTCTGGGATGACAAGAGACGAATGACCTTACAGGCCCCATTCTGATATGCTGAGTGTGCAAAAAGTTATGTTGTCTGTCTGATTACAACGAAATTTGATAGGGAGCCTCTAGGACATCAAAGGACGGGCTCCCCTGGGGGGTGTGAGAAAATTATGCTTGACGGAATTTACGTTTGCGTATGCACTGAGTCAAGTATTGATTTGGGAACAACGAAAACCATGGGGGACCAAATTCACCCAAACCCACACATTCCATGAACATTTCATAAAAATTGGTTGAATATTGTGACAATTAAGCTTATTACAAGGATTTGCGGACATACACACACAGACGAGCAAACACACGCACACACACACACACGTACACGCACACAGAAAATTATGGAACAAAAGTTAATTAGAAAAGTCTAACATGAAAAATGTGAGTGGGAATGTTAGCACTGTAAAAAAAAAGTTTGATTTTAGTGGAGACTACAACTTTTCCATCTCACAGAAGTGGAAACAATGCCACTACCTATAGGTAGACTTGGGAGCAATTTAAGGGATGAAATTTAGTATTGAGGTACCAATACTTCACTAGTAGGTACATGTGCACGGACAATAGTTAATAAACTCGATTTCGCAACAATGAAATAAAGTCCATTGGAACTATATCTCCTAATAATTCCATTATTGGTATTATATCAGCTGATATTTACAAGGCAATTTTTATGTATTCCAGTATCACTATCCAGTGAACTTTAATAGATTTTATAGCTTGACTGTTAAATAGATCCACAAGCAGCGCGCGATTTCTCTATCTTCTCGCACAAGGAAATTCGAAGGTTTTTTTTTTTTTTTTTCGATATTCAAGCCGTTAGGGAAAGTGAAACGTGCAATTTACAGCGTTGCGGGTGGTTTTAATCGATTCTTTGGGATTAAATTTATCATTGACAAGCAAAAAATTATTACTTTTGGCTAGAAAGGTTTTGAGATCTCGATTTTTTTAATGTTTAGCCCTTTAATACAACCCTTTAGGGTTGATAAAAATTGATGCCAAGCTTCTAGGACCATCTAGAACCCAAATGTGATTTTTAACACACGTTTCATATAGTTTGGTCTTGTATTTTCGGAGAAAAACCGCGGATGGCGGACTGACGGATTTTGGTTTATTCGATTTTTGGATTCTACACATCTTTAAGCGTAAACCAAAAAATTTCCAAAGGGGGTTAAAAATTTTTTTTCCTGGTTGATTACAAAGATCCATTATTGAAAATAATAAACCAAAATACATGTGTGTCTGCCTGTCTGTTAAATTTATTGTACGAGTGTAGGATGTAATTGGTTTACCAATCGAAGTTATGTCCCACTATCCCGGAATTCACGAATCAAAGGACATTCGAGCTTCATAGAGCAGTGCCTCAAATAAAAAATGGGGACAATATTCAGCTAACTGCTATACTCGTCAACCTACCTCGTTGTTGATGTCAAATACTCCTTCCTGAATCTTCTCGTATATTTCTTTTGCTGTATTTATGAACGCTTCTTCTACATTAGCAGCAGTCTTGGCTGATGTTTCCATAAAAATCAATCCATGCTCTCGTGCAAAAGCTTCTCCTTCTTCTGTCTTCACTTCTCTTCTTGATTCAAGATCACTTTAGCGGAACAAAAATTTACCAATTATGAAATATGAAACAATAAATATTCGAAAAATATAAAAGTTTGTCATTAATTTAAATTGAGCAATATTCAAGATCCTATGTAAATAATTCTTGATTTTACATGCACATTTTATGCCCAAGTGCAACGGTTGTCAATATTATTACAATATTTTACTTCATCCATTATTCCAGTGAAGTTATTTAAACCAAATACCTAATTGAACATTTACTAATCTTTTTAATCACTGAGAAATATACTACTTTTGAACAGTTGTGTGCTTTGGCCTGAAAGGAGGAAAAACCAGTACTTCCCAATGGTTAAGGTATAGCATGAAATTGGCCAGAGCAACTTGTGTCTGTAACTCCCCCAGAATCAGAGAAATATATTTATATGAGCCAGCCACACTGCCAGTAGTTAGTGCAGATCATTCTGACCCCCTTGGAACGACTACGAAACATGTGCGGTTAGGCAGGAGGAGGAGAACTCTTTCAATGCTTTCTACGAATCACTATTGTTCTTGTTCCATTTAATTTATGGCTTTGCTTTTTACCTGGTAGTTGTAAACAAGCTGGAAATTATTTTAATCGGCCTTAGGTCACTAAAATATGAGAAAAATAACGTTTGTAACCATTTCCCACTGAGGTTTAACTTAGGGGGACCAAAAAGCCTCAGAATTTCACTATTGTTGGTGTTTTGCCATTTTGACTAAGAAGAAAAAAGTGTATTGCAAAAAAAAAAAAAAAATCTCCTTTGTTGTATAGAACAAAATCATGCGTCATTGAGAGCTGAAACGTCCAACTCTATTAGTGGTTTAGTCTCGACCGTCAAAATTGGGAATAGTTTTCCAACTTGGCTTGAAAATGAGACATGCGCTCTTTGACTCCCAAATCATCCGTATTCGTCCATGAACTTTTTTTTTTTTTTTTGACAAACCAACAAATGTGAAAATTTTGTTATAGCGTTGCTTTTTATTGTAGACTTGGATTTTTTGCAAAACAACGAAAAAAAGAGCCATCACTCGATTTATCGAGTGAGAAAAATCGTGGATAATGAAAAAAAATAAAATAAATTAAAAAAAAAAAAAAAAATAATAATAATAATTTTCTTGGGAGGTATTTTCTGGCTATTTTTTCACACTTGATCAAATAATGGTGATTTTAGTTTTTCATTCATAGAAAAGAAGTTGAAATTTTTTTAAATTTAACCATTCAACGATTTGCCATATAGGTTGCAATAACTCATTGCACCATCGGATTCTAAGTAAAATTCCAAGCAAAATTGACTCATTTCTCGATTTTTTGACAGCTCAGAAACAATCGCAATGGCAAAAAAAGTCTAGTTTGTGAAGGTACAATAATGATAGGTGATGTTAAGTTTTGATTCACATAACACTACTTTGAAAAAGCACCAACCAACTAGAATTTGCTCGTAATATCCCCCTCCCCCTTATACTACACTAGCACGTTTTTAGAGGAAATTATGAAAATCATCAAATCAAAATGAAAAGACCATATTAGAAATTATATGAGAATGTCTAAAAGTTCTTCTGGGTTAATAAAGAATAAATAAATGACTAAGTAACATTGCCACAAGATTCTGTGGGGAAAAAATCTCTATAAACTTTGTTTTGTTAATTTATTTAGCACATATTTGCGCACTTACGCAATGAAGGGTCATTCTTGCATGAAATTTTACGAAAAACCCGAAACTAAAATGAAAAGTGGAGGATCTCATTCGAAAAGATTAGTTTCATTGTGCACAACAATGATGCCCTTGAATAGTATACAAAAAATTAAAGTGGATTACAATTTGTATTTATTCTAAGTACCTTTTTAAGGAAGTTAAGGGGTGGGGAGGAGAGAGGTAATGACCTGAGAAACCCTGAGGTAGATATATACCATTAAGATAGAAGGGAGAGAGGAGTGCTCAAGGGCTAAGGAGTTGACCGGGAGGGCAGAGCTAACAGAATCCTTGGAAGGACGTGAAAAGACGAAAGTAGCAAACACAATTTCAACCCAAAAAAAATAAAATTAAAAAATCGAGAGTCTCTTCAATGCCTATTTGTAGAGGATATACTTCGTAGTTCTATGTGATGTCCAGGGGCGTGAAAATAGTGAGTTTTCACTGACTAGGGAGAAGTTGGGAAAATTTGGGAGGTGGCAACAAAATCCTTAATTTAAATTAATTCAATAATCAACAGAAATGAACGACAATTCTAGTAGTATGTTACATACCTCTTGTTACCAATCAGCATTATCACCATGTTTGAGTTTGAATGCTGTCTAGCATCATCCAACCATGTAGTAAGGTGATTGAATGTCTCTCTCCTTGTAATGTCATAGACCAACAATGCTCCGGCAGCTCCTCTATAGTATGATCTAGTGATAGAGCGGAAAGCTTCCTGCCCCGCTGTATCCCATATTTGAAGTTTTATGTACTTGCTATCAATGGTGATCATCCGTGCTCCAAATTCAACACCTGCAAATAACCAAGATGGGAGAAACTCAATTGTGCTTGAAGATCATATGACTAACAAGAAAGTGTCACTTAAAAAGCACTGGCCCAAGGAAAACTGTTGCTGTGAATGCTATGAATAGCGAAGCTACAAGGAAAAAACTATTCTATGATAACCATATGAGTACAGGCAATTTCGTGTGCAGTGGATGAGCACACGAAGGCACTACCCAAGGCAGGACACAGCATGTGTTTAGATAGTAGATTTGTAGTATCTCTAGATCTTGTAAATGCAATCTTATTCTTGAGTGGTGAAACGTATTTCAATTTCACTGATGAACACAGACAAAAAGAGTCAGACTGATGATGGTTTGGCTTGACTGATGAAAACAGTTTGTAGCTTTTAGGTCTTCTTTAAATCCATAGACTCAACTTTAATTCAGGAAAATGCTCATCTATAGTCCACAAACGTGATCCTAGAAGAGAGACTGCCTATGAATTGAGAGGGCAACAGAAAACAGCAGTCAGGCCAGCTAGGCGGCTCTCCCCTTCTAGATTCGCAGAATTATGCTACTGGCACCTCGGGATCGAGACCAGGGCTTGCCTTGCTGTTTGCCTTACCATGTGAACTTCAAGTGGAAATTTTGATTTTGGAGGAAAACTCGGTCGCTTTCCGCTTTGTGACTTCGGCTAAAATGCTAAAACATGGAACATGCTTTCTTCCCGCTAAAACTACGACATTAATATTGGAGAAGACCCTCAAGAGCCATCTAGCGGTTGAAATACTTGTGACGCTGCTTCCCCCTTCAGCAACATAATGTCGCCATTCGATCGCCTCTATTCATAGTTGATGTACTTGCTGCTGCTATACATTCTTGTCGAGTATTCATTGAAATCCTTGTGTTTTTTCATTCATTAAACTCAAAATCAGTCATTCAATAGTAGTTCATTCAATTCACCATTATACAGTCCACTTGAACTATCGAAATCAATCATTTTGGTCCTAATGAACCGGACTCCCGCCTATGTACTCCACCAATATTTGCCTACGTTTAAGAAGATTTTAAGGAACTTCCCAGTTTTATGAACTTTTGTAAATATTAGTTAGTTTCCTGTTATGATTTATTTTTTGCCGTTAATTCTAAATCAATATTATATTTTTCTCTACTGTTGCTCCTTCTATATATTGTTAAATAACTGGATTGGTGTATTATATTTTGTAATTGGGCTTGTCTCGTAATGATAATAAATAAATAACTCCTTGAGTTTCACATATTTGAAGCTACAAATGACTATGATCATCAACAATAATCAGTTGAGTCACTAACAAGTCGAGAAAAGATAATTTGATTTAGATAAGTTGAAGACATAACTAATCTTTGTCATAACCAAACTGTTGCAAAGGAGAACTTCGAAAACTGAAATAGATTTTTGCAAGTTTTCCGCAAGATAAGTACTGATGACTCCATGTTTTACTGCGATGTTTTAGGGTTGAGATAATGCTGCCATTTCTTGCGATTGTAATATCATATACAAGAACACTGTAGGATTAAATGTTCAGTTCCAAACATTGTAATTATACCGATGGAAATGAAAACGCCAACCAACCAAGAATACAAAAATACCGTTCCACAAATGAATGCGAACTGGGGGAAGAGAATGTTTCAGAATGGGAATCACCTACCACTACGTCAGAAGGGAATGGTGTAACAATGGACTAGATACACAACAATAGAATGTAATTGGCTGAAAAGAAATAAATATTTACCAATAGTGAGATCATGAACGGGCTGAAATCTTTTGTCAGTGAACTGCAGAAGGAGACAGGATTTCCCCACACCTGAAAAAAGGGAGAAATCAGGGCTGCAATAGAGAAACTCGTCGAATTATATATGGATGGGGATATGGTTTCCAGATGGAACGATTCTGTTGAAGATAATGAAACGTCAGAGGAAAAAAACTGCTTCAGAATGGTCTACAATATGAATGACAATTTAAACTAACGGACAGAACATAATAATGCGTCTTAAAATATGCAATACAGACCTGTATCCCCGATAATAATATACTTGAACAAATAGGCGTAGGACATGTTGAAGGCTTATGCGAAGGACGAAAATTAGAGAATAATTAACTCTAGGTGGGTTGAGCTTTTTGAGGATCCAAAAGACTTATTTCCTTAGATCAGGTTTAGTTATGCGAGGGAAATCTAGCTCTAATTGTCATAAACACAAAGATTCGAGATCAACTGCGAATGTAACCAACTAATATTTTGATAATTTATCCAACTCAATGCTACCAACATCACACTGACTGATAAAGGTATGACATGACACGTACGACAGTCTGATCATGGTACAACGGAAGGATTAGAAAACCAATGGAGGGATACTTGAAGTTGTACAATATACCCAATCGATGTCGCTGGAGTGGGGAGCGCCAAGAGCTGTTTCTGCCTTCATTTTGTGTACGACCTGTTCCTCCAAGCTCCAACATCCTCCATTCTATAATGAATTTGGTTATTTGACTGCAACGGGCATTTGTTCAATATTGTGGCTATAACAAAATCATAATAATTCAAGCAGAGAAATTGAATGGAATTATGTAGTTTTATTACTTACACTGTACCTACCATCACTGGAGGAGAGTTAGGACGGTTTTCGTTCTATTTTACTATCCTTACCCTTAAAAAATATCGTTGATAAAAAAGTGATAGCTTTTTGGAAAGAGGGAACTTCAGGCTGCTTTCCAAGGGTATTAAAGCCCCCCCCCCCCCACTCCCAGGAAGTTTTTTTCCCGAAGGCTGTTCCCATTCACTACATAGGAGGGGCTATGTTGGGGATTCGACCTATCAACCTTATTTCTAGTCAAAAACCCCACTAGGAAACTTAAGAACACCAAGGGAGTTAAAAACAAAAAACAATAGGACCCATTTAAAATGCAAACAAGTTAAAAGTCAAGCATTGCTAAGTTAGAAGTTTGACTGGTCCATCTGAGCTTGGCAATATCAAGGACTCGACGGTAGCCATACACCGGCCCGTGGTTCCCTCCTCCACCGCGCAGCGGCGCTAGTCTCCCCTTTTATTAGTCTGGGCTTGTATGATCGCTCTGACCAGTAAATCTACGGATTTATCCGTATCCCAAGAAAAAATAGGTTTATCGGTGAGGAGATTGTGTACCAGTCAATCCCTTACAAAAAATGAAGATTAGTTGGGCATGTAGATCAGAATGATGTGTATAGTTTGGAGGTCTGGATGCTCGCATCTCAAAAAGACAAAACCAAGTCGTCAATCCCTTAGTAAAAATGCAGATTAGTTGGGCATGTAGATCAGAATGACGTGTATAATTTGTTGGACTGGATGCTCGCAAGCTCGCATCTCAAAAAGACATGACATCAAGTAGTCAATCCCTTAGTAAAAATGCAGATTAGTGGACATGTAGGTCAGAATGAAGTGTATAGTTTGGTGATCTGTATGCTCGCAAGCTCGCATCTCAAAAAGACAAAACCAAGTCGTCAATCCCTTAGTAAAAATGCAGATTAGTTGGGCATGTAGATCAGAATGACGTGTTAGAAGTATATTTCGGGAGTTTTACAAGCAAAAAAAAAAAAAAAGATTTGAATCGAGACCGTTAACCTAACCTATGAGCTGCGATTCATCTATAGTTTCAGGAGACAATCACAGTACTTCACCATTTAGTAGGAGGGAGATAAAAGGGGAGACTAGCGCCGCTGGGCGGCAGAGGAGGGAACCACAGGCCGATGTAAGGTGTCGAGTATCAAGAGCTTCGTTCTCAGTGCGCGTTCTGGGAGTTCGGAATGGTTCTGGGCAAGCGCAGTCAAGTTCTGTCGTTCGCAGTGCAAGAACGCCCAGTTCCGGAACGCCAAGAACGCCGAGTTCTGCGTTCGCAGTGTCTTCGGAACCCAGTTCCGAACGGTTCTGACAGTTCCCGTTTTTTTTCGGAACTGTGAGAACTCGAACGCAAGGACGTAGTTAACGCATGCGCACTTCACTATTTTTCGGATCTCGTGGAATAAACAACTTTCGTCTTCATCGACTTTATTCATTAAACAACCTTATATCGTTTTATTTCGCTCGTTTTATTTTGCTTCATCGATCATAACAATTTCAGCTTCATTCTCTTTCTTTCATTTCATTCTCTTTCAGTCTCTATACGTTACCAAACTATTCTATAATTCAAAATGTCAACTAGCTCGTCAAGTACAGATAGCGATAATTTCGACGATGGTGTTCCGTGGTTTGTAGACGATGAGGACGAGATCGAAGTTATAGTTGGATCTCGTCTACATCCAAGAAACTCAAATTTTTTTGAGAAAATCGTGCCAAGGTTTGACGACGAAGAGTTCGTTTACCACTTTAGAATAAGCCGTGGGCTCGCGGAAGAGTTAGCCCACCGTTTTCAGGCCAGCACCCTCTACCATCACCACTTCGGTCCTTATGGCAAGGTATGTCAAAAAAAAGTTCCAGTCATGCAGCATGATCGTACAAGCGAATCTCGTAAATTATCTTAGTACCTATATTACGTTAGGTACCTACATAGTTTTGAAATTAGAACACTTTGAAATCGTAATAACCAACATTATGGCAACAAAATTCGTTCTAAATAATAATCTGCGACTCAAAAAAGATTTGGGAATTTTAGCTTTTTTGGGGAGCTTTTATCGATTTTCAGCAAATAATAATGAAATGTAAGTAGTAAAGGGATTTTTATCTCAATCCTAAGGATAGTTATCTTCTGGAATGACACATGCGTGTATACATATAAGAAAACGCGTTAAACACTAGGATTCGTTTCAGAATGTCTCAAAACGGATTTCAATGAAAAAAATTTTCAAACATTTTTGGACCCATTGCAATAGCTTCATTTTCTACGATAATTCGCTAAAATATGTACTTGAAGGTAACACGAGTTGAGTGAGGTTACAAACAACACAGGTTATTCCACTTCCAAGTTCTGAAATCGTTCGCAGTGCAGAACGCGGTTCCACAAGTTCCGGAACTCCCCGGGACTCCCCGTCCCAGTTCTCATGAGTTCGAGAACTGTTAGAACGCGCACTGAGAACGAAGCTAAGGTAAACACCATCAACCTGATAAGGTTGGCCATTCCCGCGCTTCAGATTGATAATACATGACAACATCGGGAAGGTATGGGTGACCCATTAAATCACCTTCAATATGCTTATATGGAAGGTAAATCTGTCATAGGGGCTCTACAAAATTTAGTAGGCCACATTGAAAAAACCATATTCACTGGTGATTGTGCCACGGCAATATTTTTCGATATTGGCGGGGCCTTCGACAATCTGTCGTGGCCAGCTATTCAACTAGGGCTTGAGACCAAAGGAGTTGACTCCCCGATTATTCACTGCTGTAAATCGTATCTACTAAACAGAAAGATCACCTGCTCTCTAGGTAATACTTCCAAAAGATATAAAGTTCAAAGAGGCACTCCACAAGGGGGATCACTATCTCCCCTCCTCTGGTCCTAGTAGCTGACGACCTACTGAATGCTTTGCTCACTCTCTGCCATCATGCGCAATTTTTTGCGGATGACGGGGTAGTCCTAATTAGGGGCTCAAACCCGATGGATATCACAAGAAATGCCAACACCATACTGAGACTCCTTGAACAATGGTGTAGAAATAAGGGACTATTCATTAATCCCAACAAAATTGGATTTACTTTCTCAAGGACTGGATTCCAAGCTCAATTGGAAACCACATATTGAATGGAAGGTCAAAAAAATCACCAATAGCCTTTTCTGTGCCAGAAGAACGATTGGAAAAAAGTGGGGACTTTCCCCCAGAATAGCCCACCGGATCTACCAAGCCATCATTCTGCCCAGACTCCTATTTGGAGTGGTGGCCGAGTATTAAAAACAGCAAACACCTGGGCAAAATCGAAAGATTAGCCTGCATGCTTATTAGTGGAGCTTTCCGTACTACCCCAACTAGGAGGTACTACCCCAATCCTTGGACTCTCACAATGGTTTATTCCATGCAAGCCATGGTCAGGCTGAATATTTTGGGAGAATGGGTGCATGACACAAGTCATCTCTCTCATTACACACAAGTAGGACACACCTACATCAAACAAGCTACTAATGCTTATGCTCCAGAAACCCTCATGCCCTCCGATGAAATGAAGAGGAGATTTTCCCTGTTGACACTATAGACACCATACATTGCTACACTGATGGTTCTTAGATAGGGGATCTGAACCTTCCTCTGGTGCTGGTGTGTTCATACCCAGCCTTCAAGTAGCAGATTCTTACAGCCTTGACAAACATGCAACTGCATTTCAATCAGAAATATATGCTATCAATAAGTGCCTGGTCACCTTACAAAACCACAACACTTCTAACAAAAACATTCACATTTTTACTGATAGTCAGGCCTGCATCAAAGCACTCCTGAACCCCCTCACGACCTCAAAACTGGTCTGGGAAACAAAGAAATATATTAACAATTTGTTTCTTAACAACAACAAAATATCCATAAAATGGATTCCTGGTCACGAGAATCACGAAGGCAATGTTAATGCGGACGGTTTAGCGCGAGCTGGCTCAGGACAACAGTTTCTAGGCCCATCTTCCCCCATCTGCATTTCCAAAAAATGACTGTAAAACTAAAATTAAAAACTGGGTCACACAAGACCTCAACATTCTCTGGAGTCGGGAAACAGCTAGATATAGACAAACCAGAATGCTTGTTACGTCTTCCGATCCCAAATGAGCATACTGGCTTTTAAGTAAAAGTAGAAATTCAATTAGAACCATGATTGGCATCCTCACTGGACATTATGATTTCCGTAGGATGCTAAATATTATAGATAACAATATCTCACCTATGTGCCCTTGTGGACTCGAGGAGGATTCCGCAGACTTTCTTTGCAGATGCGACCGGTTCTGGAGATCCAGAACGGAGGCATTTGGGCATCATGTAATTGAACGTGCTTTCCTCAGAGATATTGAGTGGAAAATAATAAAAAAATTTGCTGATCTAAGCAAAAGGTTTGCTTGCGACGACTCCAACTCGGGGTAACCGGCGGAATCCTCTTTTAAATTAAAGGGGCCTCTTTTTGAGGGAGAGTATAAGCCGTTCATGGTGCCTGAAACTCTTTTCCAATGGTAACCCCGAGCAGTGAGTGAGGGTATGGGTGACGCCGTGTCCTACGTGGACGACCAAAGACCGCGATAGACCTCAAGTTGTGCCACAGTAGGTGCTGTAAAACCCCCTAAATAGGAACGGTTTTAGACGTTTTTTTGAAATAACTCTTGAACCGTTCAAGTTTTTTGTTTACACTTGTTCCTCTTCCAATTCACAGTTGACGTCCATATCCGCCATTCTTCCTAACGTTACATGTTATTTTATTTTATTTTTCAAAAACACGTTCCTATTTAGGCGCGTTCCCCTAAATAGGAACAGACATTAGTTGTCAGCGTTGTTCTTATTTAGAGTCGCCTGTTTTTATTAAGAACACAATTGGACTTTAAAAAAAAATTATATTTATACATAGTGAGTACAAACAAAATAGAAAATTACATTTTCTTTATAAAATTTAGCTTACACAGGGATTATTCAGTCATTTTGTTGACTTTCAGTCTACAAATTACAAGGTAAAACCCAAAGTACGAAGAACAAAAAAGGAAAAAATTGAGACTACTAACACTTGTTAACATTAAGACATATAATTCAGTCATTTCTTTGACTTTAAGACTACAAATCACAAGGCAGAGCGCCCATAAAATAGGGAGACCAGTATAAAAACAATCAACTAGTCAATCAAAACTGTCAATAAGTCAATAGTAAAATTAAAAGAATGAAAAATTTTACCACTCTCTAGAATCAACATCAAAAATTAACAACTCAAACATCTAATTTTAAATTGTCACATTAACAACAAATTTTAAAAACACATTAACAACAAATTAACTCATTCCACTGTTCAGCATGTCTAATGCCCGCTTCATGACGCCTTCATCATCTTTGTATGAACAATATTGTTTTTTTCCCGTCATCTGAAAGTTGAAAAATGCACCACTGAAATCACATAAACTAATGAAAACCAATACCACACTAAAATACGTCATTGCAGGTAGATGAAACTCGACTAAAAGAAGCAACAAAACAGGGTACCGTGGTGTTCCTATTTAGGGAATTTTCATGCTTGAATGTGGCATATTTACTTTAAAAAAATATTGTGACGAAACTAAGCTACAATTTTTTACATTCATTGTGTTGAAATAATCCTTGGATATGTATCTTAAAACAAAAATACACTGCCAAGGAAATGGCACATGAGCTTCCTCGTGACCTTCACAGTACGTCACCATTAAACTCCAGAAAACTAGAAACGACCGGTTCTGGCATCAGGGAATTAATAAGGTGGGAAATTGGAAGCTGAATGGTACATATAATAAATGAAATTAATAAGGAAAATTTTGATTTTAATATGGGACCATCCAGGATGTAGTCCGCATGTTCCTCATAACAACTAAGCTGTGACCGTGACAAAAACATCACTTTTGCGCATGCGCCTAGCGTACCGCTGCTGATGATCGCGAAGAATGTGATACGGGACCTCAAGAAATCTTGCCTGCATCATCCCTGAAAATCTGACCGAAATCCGTTCACAATTGCCTGAGTTATGACCGAAACAAGAAATTTTGTTTGCGCCTGCGCAGAGTCTACCGTTGATTCGATCATGACGGAACTGATAAGGGGATCATGTAGAGCTATACCCGCACGATCCCTAAAAATTTGAAGAAAATCGCATCAAAATTGTGGAAATTACGGCTGTTGCAAGGACCGTAACAAGAATATTTTGTTCACGCATGCGCAGAGCGTACCGCGAATGCAATTATGATGATTGTCCTATGGGACCTCAAGGGACCTTACCCACATCATCCCTGAAAATCTGACCGAAATCCGTTCAACATTGACCGAGTTATGACCGTCACAAGGAATTCACGTTAGCGCCTGCGCAGAAGCTACCGATGATTCGATCATGATGAAGTTGATAGGGGACCATCTAGAGCTTAACCCGCACGATCCCTGAAAATTCGGTTAAAATCGGATCAAAATTGTGGAAGTTATGGCTGTTACAAGGAAATGTGGACGGACAGACAGACAGACAGACAGACAGACAGACAGACAGACAGACAGACAGACAGACACGGAACCAAATTTGTTCAGGAGGCTCTGAAACGCAAAATGCGAGTGGAAATTTTGATTTTGGAGCAAAAAATTTTTTTTCATTTCGAAAGTGAAAACAAAGCTTCCGCTGCCTTGCAGTCTCGGAAGCAAAATACCTCACTTACCTTGATTGACATAGGCCGTCACACCAAATGACATTTGGCGGGCTAGGTGAAAACATAAAAATTGTAAGGTTCTTCTTCTTCCACTTCATCTTTTTGATTAGTTTTGTTGTTGTTGTTGCCGATTCGTATTGTCAATGTATTTGTCGATGAAATGAGGCCAAAAACGCTAATGTTGAATGATTTTTCGAGCTCTATTTCAGATTTTCCCCCTCATCCTGTTCCTATTTAGGTATCTGTTCCTATTTAGGGGGTTTTACGGTGTCCACAGTACGCGGCTTGAATCCTTGCGAGTTACCTTGGCTTTGTGGTAAGTGTACAAATTTTTTCTATTTTTACGCGATATTATTGTTGTGGAGAAGGGTTAGAATAGGTGGGTTAGTCTTACTGAACATTGCAATTATGAACAACTTATTTCTTTCAAGTAAGGCATCAACGCTTTATTACTTGACGAAAAAGAATTCGTCGAGACGGAAGCCAGTTTCGACTATTTATTCAATGAGGGAACAATGGAGAGTTCCACCATTTGTTCCCGCGAATCAGGAAGAATGGGGCGGCATTTTTTGCTTACTCCAGGATGAAAATATCCATCTTCGATTATATTGTTGAACATATTGAAGGAGAATTCAATCTTCAAGTTACCAATTTTCAAAGGCCCATAGGAGCTGAGGAAAGATAGATGTTGAAAATCAGGTAAGTACCCACGTAATAAATTATAAAACATTCTATTTTTAATTTAGTTTATTAATCATCAAGGGAGTTCTCTTTTCGAGAAAGGTCCCTTATCATAATACTTTGGAACTCATTCCTAACTTTTAGTTTTTCAATGTCCCTCAGTTTTTGAAGTATGGGAGAAGGGAATAAAAAAAACGTGTGTCTTCCTCTTCTTGTCTCGCTGTCCCAGCCATTTCCAGGGAAAAAAATGAGAGGAATACGGGATCACAAACAAAAACTGGAACACAAAAATGTAACCTCCCGGCTGAGCCCAGGGCCTCAGCCCAAATCGCGGTGTCGGGAGGTGGCACGTAGGACACTTCGTTGGGTTTACCTTGTTTGAAATCAGCTGGTCGCTCGCTCGTGCTGTTGGTCGTACACGTAGGACACGGCGTGACAATATGCTCAGAGGGAGGTAGCTCGGTCTACTGCAGCGCTCCTCATGACCTATAACGTAACTTTTAAGCCGGTTTCACATGGAGCGGTACGAGCGTAACAACCGGAAAGACGGAAGGCCGGAAAACCCAGTGGACGGGGCGGCGGCAGGGTGTTCACATGAAGCGGCACCTCGCTAAACGGAATCATATCCTTCCTACTGAAACCCTCTCTGATCTGAAACCTCTACTTGCGGTTATCAACATTCCTGTCCAATGAGCTTGCGCAACGCTCGATGGAAAGCGGCAACGGTATAAAAATTTCTACTGCCGACCGCCCATTCCCGCAACATGGCAGCCACCATCCTCAACTGTTGTCCCAACAGTCAATCACATTGCGTTCCATCTTTCCGTCTCCGGACATACCGCTCCATGTGAAATTGGCTTGAATGTGAATTCCCAACTCTCCTACCAATGCAATGGGGCTCCGGACGTGAGAAGCTTGAGGTAGAGGAGCCCGTACCTAACTCTGTGGGTAGAGGACAGTTTGTTAACAAGGACCTTTCCGATTTGCTCTTCCTATGTTGCCTATAAGGGCAGTCATGACGAACACACATTTTTTTTTGCCGGTTTTTGTCTGTTTGTGTGTTTCATAATTATAATAATTTATTATTAATATCATTCTCATTTTTGACCAGTGTAGATGAGATTGATGGTGCGGGGAACGAATTGTAGAGCGAAAAGGGGTGAAACGAAGTTGGTATCAACAAGGGGAAAGTCATGTCAACCACCATGTTCCTTAGGTCCTTCACCTCCTAGCGCTCCAAGTGGCGGACCTTGTTGTTGTTGGTTCGGAGCATCATTCCCAAAACACTTCCAGCGACGTTATAGAGCCCAAAAAAATCTACGGTAAAAATGTGCACAGAGGCTCGCCGTGAGGAAGGTGGTGAAGGCTAGCCAAAGTTGCCAAAGTGACTGTACCACATTATCTTCTGTCGTTGCAGCCCTTATTTATTGTGTGGTTGACGCCCGGTTTGTTAATATCGAAGTGGTAGTAGAGAACTGCACTCAGCTTTCGAAGTTCTGGTTCTATTTCAATTGTTTGTATAAACGTAAAAGGTGTATAAACACCTTCCTTGTGTTGTTAAATTTGGATTTTTTTTCGGAATTCTTGTAGTTTCTAAGAGCTGGGCGTAAAACTTAAAGTGATTAAATTTGTTTAGGTAGGTACCAAGCTTGGAGGTTCCTTAAGCCTTAGTGGTCCACCTTGGAACCACCAAGGCATTAGGAACCTCCAAGCTGGTCCTACCTACCTAAACAAATTTTTTCGGAATGATCATTGTTAGCGAATTTACAAAGAAAAAATGAGCTATTTAGATGGCTTCAGAATTTTAAATGTGGGGGGGGGGGACACACAAATCCGTGTCATACATTAAAGAACACAATTTTAGATTTTAACATCATAGATATGTATTTATATATTAAAGTACCTACTCAATATTTACATATTTGGACGTAGATATGCAATGTGGATCCAATCCACAACCAAGTGATTTCGAGAAAATTCAGATTTTCTGTTTTTGGCTGTCCTGCACAGGTTGATGAACTATAATTTTGAAAATGCATGTTATATGAAACAGGACTACCATTCACGATTTACTAGTATGATAACAAATGGTTAAGAAGAGTCTTAATATTTTTTAATACTATTTTTAGTATGGTTCTTTTTGGGTAAATTGCCAAATTGCGGGTTGGATCTTTTTTACAATTTCCATGAAACGAGGAGATGTAAATAACTCAAGTACGCAATCAACGTCAATAATTCAAGTACATTTTCAGCATAATTGTGAACATCAACTGGGCACAATGGGGCTCCGAACAACAAGGCCCGCCG
Organism: Adelphocoris suturalis; assembly: GCA_030762985.1. NCBI lineage: Eukaryota > Metazoa > Arthropoda > Insecta > Hemiptera > Miridae > Adelphocoris > Adelphocoris suturalis. The sequence continues at coordinate 59,276,754 of CM061045.1, forward strand.
CTAGGAGCAGTAGGGGGGCAAAGGACCTAAGAAATATGCCGGTTGACATGACTCACTCTACAATTCGTTCCCCTCACCATCAATCACAGCAATACTGATCAAACATTAGAATTATATTATTATAACATAATTAAAATAAAGAAACACATACATCAACAAAACACCAAGAACAACTTGTGTCCGTCACGACTGCCCTTATTGGCAGGAAAGAAAAGCAAATCGGTAAGGTCATTGGTAACATGCAAACAGCAAAATATCGCATTTTTGAGGAGATTCAATTGCCACATAACAGTCCCTACATGATTTTGGGGTATATTCACATGCTGAATCACGTAGTGGTGTTCATTTATAGATATTCACAATATCAGCATAGAAAATCACCGGAAAAAAAAAAAAAAAAACAAGAAATCATAGTTCACATTACACTGTGGGATCACACTGTGTAATTCCTGTCGTGTTTAGGTCAATATCCTGAAAAGGTATAATTACATATCCAGGCACATTTTCTCCAAAACTGTATATACGAAGGTCGTAATTTTAAAAAAATTTAATTGGTCTAGTCATAGGCAACTCGTGGTTGTCATTTGTAAACTTCTAAACCCAGTGTAAGCCTATAAAAAAAAAAAAAATAAATAAAATAAAATAAAAAAGAATAAATAAATTTAACAAAATGGTGGAACCTACTTTTGTCCCTCCCTCGCCATTTCCTTACCATAAGTTATAGTGTTCGATTGTTAATAACCCAATTCGGAAAATTGGGAACTATTCTTCTTAGAAACCTTTCAAGTACTGAAGAGAAGTTGTACTGGAATTTTATATCAAACAGGCTAATTATCACAAGAGAGAAAAAAAAGAAATCTTTTATCCATTCAAAATTGTTTGTGTAAACGCAGACTGTCTTTTAGGTTGTTTGATATACCTTGTTAACTGATTTTTCGCCTTGGTATGGTACCTTCCTTGTGTTGTTAAATTTGGATTTTTTTCGGAATGACCGTTTTTTTAGCGAATTTCCAAAGAAAAAATGAACTATTTAGATGGTTTCAAAAGTTTAAATGTGTGTGTGTGTGTGTGTGTGTGGGGGGGGGGATCCGTGTCATACATCAGAGAACACAATCTTAGATTTTAACATCATAATGTATTTTTGATACCTACTTAATATTTACATATTATTTTATAGGTTGTATTTCCAGACGACATGTGCCTTAAAATATGGCATGTAAATTTCGTTTCAACGCAGAAACATCCGACTTGGCAAAAAACAAGTCGAGCTTGTTTGGCCAGCCCCATCACTCCAGAATTTCAGATTCTCATTTATAATGTAGTGGCAAAAAAAAAAAAAAAAAGTCGGTTTTTTAACTATAGGGCTTGTGGGGTGTGACACTTGAAGTTTTTTTCAGCGCTGAGTTTGATTGCGATCACTTGCAGATCTCTAAGATTCATAAATAAGTGAGAAAAATAGATTTTTAGCTGAAAAATGTCCATAATTGACTAAAATTTTTTAGTTTTCGAATTGTACTGCGTGTTCTAAAATTGTCTTTGTGATCTTGTCACACGGCTTTCTCCTCAGTTTTTTCCGTCATGATGGAATCTTCTGCTAATTGAAAGTTACAAACTCCTAATCCTTTTCAGTCCTCCTAATAGCCTTGGTTGCCCTTGACTCATGACCCGAGAGGGAACAGGGAAATTATGCTTTAGTAAAATCTCTCCACTTTGCCATAGTGTGGCCCAACAGTCGAGAGGGGGCTCGACAATGGGCAGAGCCATGCACATTCTAAGATCTCGGGCACTATAAAAATTTTTTCAACGGTGTCCTTTTATGATCCTCATATTATTTTGACAGTGATGCTAAGAGGAACCATAAGGTACTAATCACACGAAATATATTAATTTTTAATTACTCGAAAACAAAGCGTTTAAAATAATTCTCAGGAGGAACTTTCATTCAGTAAATTTTGGTAACACTAGGAAACAAGACAGACACCTGCACAACATTTTATAGGTACCACCAACGATCAAGTTAACAGTGTAATATGTTTTGCTATATAATTGCACAAAACATCTTGTGAAATATTCCTCCTAAAATAAACAAACGTGAACTAGTCCTAATTTGCGACTAGATAGAGAATCATTACCTACATCATTAGTTATCATTTAGTATTTGGGAAACGCCTCTAAGGTACCATTTCAACTTTTATTCCTTTAATAATTATATTAGCTTTCGTAACATAATATTCTTCCTTGAATTTACGGATCGATATGCAAATAATGGGGGAAAATTTGTCTTTAGGAATTTCCCCCAAACATGTTAAAGCACACGGAAGAAAACAAAGTCTGTCGAGTTAGGTGTGGCACATAACTTCCTCGTATCCGTTTTTATGAATATACTGATCATTGAAATGTTTAAAATATTACCAAAAGATAAATCATTCAATCCCTGAAATTGTTATCGAAATCAACTGAAATGTGTAGAAGACAGCCTTGTTCAACATATAGTAATGATTATGATCGTGACGAAACTGGGCCAATATGCCTTGATATTACCGATGTTGTTTAATTGTACACAGCACCAAAAGAAAAAAATCTACATCCAAACATCATATGCACTATTTAGCATCGAATGACCTGTTAGAGATAGAAAGATGGAGAAAAATCCATGGGTAGAGCGGGCCGTATTCAAGTTATGGACAAGAAAAAGCAATTAACGGGATTTCTGTACCCACCTCCCGCCAGCTTCCGTACACCGCAGAGGTGAGGACTTTTGTAGGTTCATTTAGCATCCCTGATGAAATAAATCCACCCGTCCTAAATTTCATCTAACCCTTCATTGACTGGAACATCGCGCAATGTACTTTCCTACAGTTTACTAGTCCTCTTCCCATTGTCCAAGCCATTCAACTCTTTGATCTCTAATTAAAAAAGGATAAGGTAGGTACCTCGAAGGTTTGTTGCTTTGAGGGGAACCGGTACCTGGTACCTGCGTTACCTATAAGTCTTTCGACCAGGAGTCCATGACTCATTATTTTCACTAAAATAATGTGGCGGTACCAGTAAGAAAAGGGGTGATGAAATTATGAATAATTAATTATTAAAAAAAAATCATGCACACCGTTTAACCTACCAAGATTAAATTTTGGGAATAATTCTATATTTAAAATTTGACTGTTGAGAAGAAGAGTTTTATTTTCTCTAAATGCCCTCCAAATAAAGTTGAATTCAAATTTTAGGGAAATTTTAAAATTTGCCGTCACCTCAACTTGTAAAATTAACTGACGAAAAAGACAATCCCATAGCTATTTTTCGATCAGATTGAAAATAAAGGATATAATCAAACAAAACGCAACAGCCCAGGTGCAGCAGGCCCTTAAGCATATTGGGTAGTTTATTTTGTATTGGATTGCCCCCTTCCTGCAGGGATTTCTCTTACTCTTCTAGCGAATTTTCGTAGAAAATGAAGGTATCGCAATGACTCGGAAAATAAAAAAAAAATAAAATTTTTTTTGAAAAATTTCTTCATTGAAATCCGTTTTCAGGCATTCTGAAACGAATCGTAGAGTTCAACACTTCTTCATAAATATATATATTCATGTGTCATTCCAGACGATAACTCTCCTTAGGATTGAGATAAAAATTCCGTTCTTGCGCAAAAATATCAAGCTTTCCAAACGAAAGGATGAGTTTGTTGGCCATAACTTTTTGAGCACATTAAATTGGTCAACTTTCAAAAACTGTACTAAAAAATCACTAAAAATGGCTACGAACGGCTAAAAATTGTCAAATTAATATTTTAAAAGTAAAATTTAAGTAAGTTAAGTTAAGTTTATCAACTATAAAATAGAACATTCAAAAATTTATGTACAAAATTTTGCTGAAAAATGTACTTATAATTCATTAAAATTTACTAAAAAAACGACAAAACCGCAAAAAAAGTTAAAAATTCACAACCCATGCTACAGCATGGAGGGGGGGGGGGGGGGGGCTCTCGTGCCGGTGCTGGTTAAGATTTTTAGGGCCAGTTATACGCTGAAGCACATCCCTAGGATGTGGAGGAAGGTCAGGGTGGTCTTTATTCCGAAAGCAGGCCGACAGGGCCATGCAAAAGACTACCGCCCCATCAGTCTCATGTCTTTCCTATTGAAAACCATGGAGAAGATTGTGAACCTTGTGATCAGGGAAGAGCAATTAACCCAGGTACCACTCCAGAGGGCACAACACGCGTATCAGAGGAGGAAATCTACTGAGACTGCTCTGAATGAACTAACGGTGTTGATTGACAGGAGTCTGGAGGCCAAGGAAGTAGCTCTCTGCTGCTTTATGGATATAGGTGGGGCATTTGACAATACGTCATATGACTCCATCATTAAGGCAGCAGAGGATCGAGATGTCAATCCGCAGATCACCAAATGGATATGTACCATGCTGAAGGGCAGGGTTGTATCCTCGGAGTTGGGGGGAGCAACCGTCAGTGCCATTCCAAGTAGGGGATGTCCGCAGGGCGGTGTGCTCTCTCCTCTGTTATGGCTACTCGTGGTAGATAGCCTCCTACAAAAACTCAAAGACAATGGCTTTGAGGTGGTAGGATATGCTGACGACATTGTGGTCATTGTCAGGGGCAAGTTAGAGGAGACAGTACGCGAACGGATGCAGATGGCGTTGGATGTCGTACAGCGATGGTGCACGAAGGAGGGGCTATATGTGAACCCTGATAAAGTGACCCTTCTTCAATTCACCAGAAGACAAAAGGTTGACATGCAGATGGTCTGTCTGGGCGGCAGGCAACTTCCCTTCTGCACCAGGGCCAGATACCTGGGAGTCACCTTTGATCAGAGGCTAACCTGGACGCCTCACATTAAGAGAGCCGTGGATAGGGCCATCTTTGCTATGGCGTTGGGCCGACGCATGTTAGGAAAGACATGGGGCTTGAGCCGGAAGATGACCATGTGGTTATATACCACAGTGGTCAGACCGATGTTGACCTACGGGGCCCTTGTCTGGTGGACAAAGGTCAGCCAGGCAACGGCTGTGAGTCAGCTGGCAAGGCTGCAAAGGATGGCGTGCATTGGGGTTACAGGCTCCATGCACACGAGTCCTACAGCTGCACTGGAGGTCCTTTTGGACCTTCCTCCTCTGCACATCCATGTAAGGAAGGTTGCCTTCCTGCAGGGAGTGAGGTTGTGGAGGAATGGCTTTTTAAAGGACCCTCCAGACTCCAGCGGAGTAGCCCGAGGGGCGAGAATGTGTAGATGTTCCTCGTCCCTCCCTGTCCTTCCTCGCCTCACTCCGTCCGACTTCACAATATGGCTGAGGAGCGAGAATATGGAAGGGGTTCCTCCGTCTTCCTCGTTACTTCTCTCCTCGCCTCGCCTGAGCGGTTCAAGAGCGGCTTTTGTACCCCTAGTCAAATGGACACGAGGAAGAGGAGAGGAACCCAATCATTCAGTTGTCAGTGTGTTTATTTGTTCGGGGCTATAGATTATCAGTTCAGTTGTTGTGTGTTTATTTGTGATGGGTGATAACAATAGTTGGTCTCAACAGCTCCAGCTGGATTTTCTAGAGGCTTATCAGTCTGAGCCCGTGATATGGGATCCTAAACATGGTCCACATAAAGATAGGAAAAAGTCAATGATGTATGGGGGAGGATCGACCATCCACGCATCCACCATCTCTTGGGTTTCCACTTATTCATAGTTTTTTTCTTTTTCAAATAAACATTGACATATTGATAATATCTATAACTACACAGAGCTACAGCAGTAGCTACGTCGATGTCGTCAGCCATGGTGGGACTGTGGAGGAGTGAGCGAGAGTGTGGATGCGCGTGCTTTGCTTTGCCCAATTTCGGCGAGGATACTCCGCGAGAGTCTGGAGGGGCTTAAAGGCCGATGAGAGGTGCTTCTACTAAGAGGGTGGAACTGCTGAAGGCAGCAGTTGTATTATTTTTCTCTCCTATGTCCAAAGATCACATAATTCTTCCCTCCTTAACATAAAAATGTAGGAAAATAAAAATAAAACTAAATTTTCACAAAAACAGAAGAATTAAATAGCAAGACCTCCAAGTTCCCGTTGCGGTTACCTTAGTTTTGTGTTTACAATACGTTATTAAGGTATGAGTTAGAAACATAATAATGAGTAAATGTAAAATTACAATCCAACAACTTGGAATAAAACGTTTGCTTATATCTAATGGCTCTAGATGGATTACTCTGTAGAGTTTGACATTTCTGAAACTGAGCTTCTTTACAGTAAGCGTAGTACCTATTTGAAATTTTGTGGTGAACACTCAATTTCAAAATTTAAGTCGGTTAATAATTTAAGTTGGATTAATCATTCACTTTCTTAATGAATGGGTTGCCCCTTGTAATTAATTTTACTTTTACCTTCCAAAATTAAAAATAAGCCTTTTAATTCCACTATTTCAGAACCATGCCTATTATTTATTTCTATTTTGTTTCCGAAGGGGAAGACTGGATAGTTGGTTGGATTCTGAATGGTTTCAATCCAATTGTCCTCAAAGTCTATTACGTATTCACAATGCTCTGTAGTATTGGAACTACCTAAGTATTTCTTCTTCACATTTAACATTCTGATTTGATAATAATTTTTCACCACAATTAATAATACTTCCCTTCTCACAATATTCTGACAGGGGTATAGTTGCCTTATTTGACTTAGACTTGAGAAGATAATTTACCTTAGAAAATATAGCAACATACCGATTTTACCTAAGTGAGGATATTGGTTGTAATATTCTGCAAGTAATATTCTGATTCATTGGACAATGGTAGATTATCGGATGGATGGTAACTTGAATGGTGGATTCTATATCTAGAACATTTTCGTATTTTATTACTAAAGGTAATTTGGAACCGTAAATATCCGACAATTTTTGGAGTTCTACAAATAGTTGATGAGTTCCATTTATTATTGAATTCTCAATATCTTGGAATGCTGTTAATACCACATTAAATATTAGTTGTTGAAAGTTGAGTATTTCATTCATGGAATAAGCTGTTTATAACTAATTTTCATGAAATTATCAATTTCTAACAATTTGTTTTTTATTTGCTCATTATTGAAACGAATGAATGTCTTGTATAGACGAATTAAAGTCGGACATTAGATCTGAAATGATTGATAGTTGAGAAACCAATTGACCCTGAACACTTATTTCATTATTCTTAATTTGAGTAAACAGTTGTTCATAGCATTCACCGTCAGAGGCATCTAGATTGCCGGTTACAAATATAATGATATTACTATTCAACTAGACCCCTCTTTTTTCTACCTTGATTAACAAGTAGGTGAGTAATTTTTCCCCTAAATAATACTAATTGAATAATTTAATAATTTACAATAATCATCGGTCTGTCTGACCTGAGATCGATTCACTTTGATCTTATTCAACAATTTTTCGTACTGGTAAGTTAGTTCGTAAAATTGCTCAATTAAACTGTCAATTTTATAATGATGAACCAAAGTATCTATGTTGAGAATTTATACGTCGGGCTGGACCTAATAGAATAGGCAGCCTTTGGTTAGTCGTTATATTTCTCACCTCAGAGTTTCCATCTATAAGAGATACTTATCTTGTATCTCTGAAGATCCTAACAGATATACAAAATTTAATTCAAATTATCTTGGAAACCAAAGTGAAAAAAACCTCGTGGCTTTATTTTGATTCCTTTCTTGGTTTTTATAGAAATACAGGGAGCAACGTAACACTTGGCAAAAAAGTTTCAGTCATTCAGTATGATCGTATGAGCGCATTCCCGTAAATTATCTTACTGTATAATGTTAAATTATTGCTCGTAGACCCAGATTGACTTTAACCACTCACAGCCCACGTTATGTTATTTAGAGAGCCAGCGCTTGAAAATTCCTCAAAACTTTTCGAGATCCATATACAAAAATACATACTAACCTGGTTAATAAAAACTGGATTTATGCATATTGAATCATTATTGAATAGGTCATGTGTTCACCAGAATATGTATTTAATTGTTAGTAGTTTTGATAATAAGCAATTCAATAGTATTATAAGTCTGTATGTAAAATTAAAGTTAGATACCTATATAATTACAATTAAAATTTAATTTGTAATATTACCTAGATACCTGTATACTTATCAGGCAGCACCTTAGTTTTAGGAGTCCTTATTAAGAATGTATTTCGTACTATTTTATATTGTAATATTCATGTAAAAAAGGATGCTAATAAACTATTCTAGTATATTCTATTCCATCAGTGAAGCTGATGAGTACTGATTTAGATTCATCAAGCTTCATTTTCCACTTTAGGTCTATTCTGAATCCTTATTAAAATATGTCTGTAGTTTTTGGGTTGGAGCTTCTATGTCATCCCAATAGAGAGAATAACCGTGTCATCTGCAAATGTGGCAATGGTTTTATTTTTTTCTTGGGGTAAGTCTCTAGTGTACAGGAGATCGAGTGCTGACCCTCAGGCACTCCCATACAGGACCCCTACTTTTATTTACGAAGATCTAAATTGGAAACCTCATATTAAATATGCTCACGATAAGATTAAGAAATTTAAGTTCATTTTTTATAACATTAGACACACACTCCCGAGAGATACGATAAAGCTTATTTATTACAGTATGCTACAGTCTGTGCTTCAATATTATATAATAGCGAGGGGGGGGGGGGGGGGGTTACATACCCATCACATTTAAATAAATTACACGTACGACAGAAAATCATTTTGAAAATAATGTTGTCATTACCACCTAGGACGCTATCTCTAAATGTGTGTAAGATTGCAAAGCTATTTACCATCAGGCAGGGGAGGTTAGAAATTTATTTTTGCAATTCCATAAGAATCCACAAATAATAGATACACACCGTAATCCAACATATACTACAAGATGTTTAGTCGCACTAGTGGCAAACGCAAGGGGGGGATTGGGGGATAGATCTATCCCCCAATCCCCCCTTCCCCCCCCGAAAATTATATTTACTAATGTCTAAAGGCATAGATAAATATAAATCATGAGTAATTATATACATTTCGTTAATTTTCAATAAAAACTTGAATTGTAACAAATGGAAATTGAACTATTGATGGACCCTATTTGGATGTATTATCTGTCAGAGGTGAATATAGTTATTCATTCTATATTTGTATTACGGGGATGGAATACAAATTTCTGGTGTATGACACTTCAAAACCACTTAGAATATTTAATCAAGTGTAACATAAATTGTTTCCGGTCGAATTACAGTATCAATAATTTATACTCTATTATATTCCCAACTGTTCAATTGTAAAACATTTCCCCAGTAAGAATTTCCTGGAGGCTAGCCAGATCAACTTATATCCCCCCCCCCCTTCCACAAAATAAAATCCTACGTTCGCCCCTGTCGCAGAGAATGCGATTGCACCGAGACCGAGATTAACTCTGTCAAAAAACAGTCCAGAATTTGTAGTTTTGTAGTTTTCAGTAGCAGAACTTAAGCTACTCACCTATCTTACTTGTCCAACAGTAGGCTTGGCCCGTGTTGTTGGATATGGTCTTGGCGATTTGCCCATAATTTTAAACATAGCACCATACGTTTGACATAACTTCGCACATAGATAGATAGATAGATAAATGATTTATTGACATCACAGAAATAATAACGAAAACAATACACTTTATAATATATAGGAAATTAAAAACAACATTACTTATATTAGTGTTGTCAACTTATTGCCGGCGTTGGGCAAGCCCGTGCTGCCGACAAGAGTCGGAACTCAGCTCAAAAGCAGTTCAACAAACGACGATTCCTCAAAATACAGTAAAAAGAAAAAGAAAAAAAAGAATAAAATATTTCTATAAAAACTAAAGTAAGTACATAATTGGAATGCTACGTGGAACCAGGTTATTTTGCTACATAGGTACTAGCCATAATATTTTCTAAGGGGATGTAACCAACTGAAATCAACCAAGAGTATACAAGCTTCTTGTATCCATCTCGGTTACTATTGAAAGGTGATTTAAGAACTCTAGGTAAAGATTTGTGCACTACATGTATTAAATAACGAGGATTTTTTGTAAACAGAGTTGTTTTTGTACGAGGGTTTGTAACATTACCATCCAAGCGAAATCTTGTTGGGTATGGGTGTCCTGTTGGGTATGGGTGTCATGCAGAAATTATTTCAGGATGTTTATAATAATATAGCAACAGGTTTTTAACGAACAACTGCTTAATTGAGAAGTTTTTGCTTAAATTGAAAACTTCCACCGAACTGAATGTTTTGGGCTTTTTTAAGCATACCTTCAATATAAATTTCTGTAATGTAACCAGAGGTTTCAATGATGTTTAATATGTGCCACCCCATACGATAATTCCGTGTTGAATTATGGATTGCACTAGACTTACATATACCATTTTTATGTTTGTGGGGGATACCATCGAACGTAGATTGTAAAATATACCTATGTATGAATTTCTTTAATTTTTCCACTAAATACGATACGTGACCCTTCCATGAAAGTTTATCATCAATGATGACCCCCAGGTACTTATGCTCATGAACTCTTTCAATAGGAATGCAGGAGCACCCTCCTGAGCAGGTATGGATTCGGAATCTGCGATCTAGCTGTGATTGCGTCATATCATCTGCATAATTAATAAGTAATTTGTTTTTTTAACATTTAATGTGAGCAGATTGTGTAGCATCCAACCCGCTAAACTCGAAAGGCTAGCATCCGCTTTAAGAAACACTTCCTCCCAATCCTTTCCAACCACTAGAAGGGCCATCCGCAAATAGGAAAAATTTACATAGACCGGAAATGCAGGGTAAAGAATTAATATAAATCAACAATAAAATAGGCCCAAGAGTTCCCCCCTGAATTACCCCGTATTCATTGGTAGCAACATTACTAATACAATCATCAATCGCTACTACATGTGTCCGATCCATAAGGTAACTCCTAAACCAGGCAAGAGCTCCGTCCCTTATCCCATATGTTTTCAAAATTTCAATAAGCAAACTTCTATCAACGGAATCAAATGCCTTAGCTTGATCCAGCACAAAGAGTGCTGCCTTTAAATCAGTATTTTTAATATTATGAAGCTGATCTACCAGTTCAAAAAGTGCGTCGTCAACTCCCCTTCCGCTGCGAAAACCATATTGAGCATTACTCAATAATTTATTGTCCTCCAGATATAAAGATAAATTTAATTTTATCCATTTTTCTAGGATTTTTGAAAGTGCTGATAGCATTGATATGGGTCTATAGTTACCAGGCTTCAACTTGACTCCTCCTTTATACAATGGGATTATTTTTGAGAGTTTAAATTGATTAGGGAAGACAGCTTTCTTTATACTTAAGTTGAAAAGATGCAATAGCGGCTCTATCAGATAGTCTATATTGTCCTTTATAATGGAGGAGTGTATGCCATCCACACCCGGAGCCGATCCCCCGCTCAAATTACTCACAAGTTTAATTAAATCATCGCGTGCCATAAAGGGAATTGCAAAGTTGTTGTTGGTCCTAGGAAGAAGTGTTGGCATGTTAGGTCTTCATTGTTTAGCAGAAATTAACGGCACTACCAAATTTTCCCCAACTGTAGAAAAATAAGAATTTAACACTTCACATGCTTCTTTTATCGCTTCTTCGTGTGTTTTGCCGAATGTTTTTCTTAACACTGAGACCAAAGGACACTCATACTTTTCTTATTATCCCTCCCTATCAACGAGTTCATTGTGGACCAAAGTTTGCGTGGGTTTCCGTCAGCTCTCCTCAGCACGTCACTATAGTAATTTTCCCTAGCCTTCCTCAACAATGTTTTTAAAAGGTTCTTAAACTTGGAAAAATAGGACTTCAGTTGCAAGTTGAATGGTTGCCTTGACACCTTGCGACAAAGTTTATCTCTCTGTTTCATTGATTTGATAAGTCCTTCCGTTACCCATGGGATCAACTTTATTAATACATAATCTTTATAAAATACGTTTTATAATATATAAAAATTTATAAAAGACATGCGTCTACATAATCTACTCATAGCTTAAATAATACAACGCCATTGGTTTAAAATGTCCATATCCATCCAAATGTCCATATGTTATAAGTAGATAATTTTTTATACAAGAATTATTGTTTATATTATTGTACATAAATGCTGTAATCATTCGCATTCCATCACAAGCCACAATAAAACTTGCTTTTCGTAGTTTGGTCTAGCACATATGTCTTTGAGCTCTTTTTGATATGACTATCTAGCACTCTGTGAATAATTATTATGAAATTGTAAAATTATGGGCAAATCGCCAAGACCATATCCAACAACACGGGCCAAGCCTACTGTTGGACAAGTAAGAGGTAGCTGAGTTGGTGAGTAGGTGAGTAGCTTAAGTTCTGAGTTTGTACTGTCAACATTTATGTATGCATTGTCTTTATTGAATAAATTCTATCATCTATCTATGAGCTTCAAGCCAGAGTATTCGTTATCAAGCTTCACCCTTAAGTGTCTACTCACAGGGTATGATGATTGTATTAAAAAGTGCTACCTTGGTAGGTCCCTTTGCAGTTTGTACTCAAGTCTCTCGTGCCAATTCTTGCTAAAAGTCTGAGCCATATCCAAGAAATTGCTGGCACATATTTATTTACCTTCCGGAACATTTTTTATTTTGTTATCGATTCTGTGGACTTGATCTATAGTAGAACGTCGTTCAAGGAATCCGGATTGATGATTTGGAATCGTATTAGCCCTGTAAGCAGAAACTTTTCGAACAGTTTTGACACGACAGGGAGGATGAATATTGGTTGATTCTCCGTCTTTTCGTTTCGCGACTTCCCTAGTTCGGATCATTGTGATCTCCACAATTTTTCACAGAGAGGATACATGTTTCAACCTAATATAATATTGATGGTATGAAGTAATTTCAGCAATGCCTTTTCTGGAAGCTCGTTCACTATACGTACGACTATATTGTATTGAGTCGTATTCACTATATTGTACTTACATTTTCTGTTATAGTACAAAATATTATATAAATAAAGGAAAAATTGAATTGAATCGAATATGACTTGAAGAATTTTGAATTTGACGTACTTATGCGTTGACCTTTGGGATAGTTGGAATTAAAGCGGTTGACGGAATTCCCCTCAAAATCGAGGTTTTGGGGGCGGCAGTGGAGGCGGTAGTGGGGGCGGCGGACCAACAGGTGACGGGAGACAGCGCGAAGGCTCGAGCCGCCAGTGGCCCAAGCGCTTCCGCCCGGTCCGCACCCCCTCGAACCCACGTAAGTATAGCCCTCAACTACTTCGCGTGTTTCGGCGGCCTCCCGAGCAACGCACGGGTCATCCGCCGCCCCCGCCGGATAAAGTCCCTGGCCTCCCCCGAAACACGTGACCCCCACAGTCAGTCTCAAATCCCTACCACGAAGAAATAAGAATTGGTTTTTCAAAACTACGATTTTCCTCCATTCATGATTATACGTTCTAATAATTTTGGTCAAAGGTCTGAAACCTTAAGTTAATCGTCACATACCTCGTGTTACAAATTGAAATTACCTGGCGTACAAAATTAATGAGAACTGCAGAAGAAACAATTAAAATCAAAACATTTGGTAAATTCTTCAAGGTAGATTTTAAATCATGCAATAACAATTACATCATAGTTTGGGAACTTGGTAAAATAAGAATGAGAAAATAATTGAAATACTCAACTAGCTTGATTAAAATGATCAATAGTTCGATTTCGAACTAATTTTGTTATGGCTCAAGCACTCAAAACAATTGTTGAACAATATTAATCAACTAATAATTTCGTACATAAAAATGATTACGAACCTGAAATAACTTTGAGTAAGGAATTCGATGTAACAAAGAAAGATAAAAGACAAAAAGCCTCCTCCTTTCATAAGCTTTTTTCTTGTTGGTTAAGAATCGCTGCTACTTACATAAATCCTTTGTTCAAGTACCAATAAAGTGTTTTCATATTTTTCATAAAGCACACATTTCTGTGGAATTGACGTGAAATTTCACACCAAGCAAACTGTCAGATTTACAGCTCGATGGAAAAATTACAAGGAATGAAAGCTAAGGGTGCATCCGCATAACTTTTCCATTTTCCATAACATCACGTACTCCGAGAGCAACAACAGTTATATAATATGGGATGACATATACATACGATGATATATTCAAGTCGAAAGAGTTAAATCACGAAAATTTGACATCATCGTAATTTTTATAGAAATGTCGATAAACTTTGTTTTTCAAGCAGCGTAGAGCAGGAAGAATTGCATAAAAACGTATTAAAATTATCGACTGCTTTGTGAGTTCGCGTTCAATGTAACAACATAGACCACAATGAAAATGTTCTATAACTTGAAAAATTATATAAAATAAATGAATAAATAAAAGTAACTATAGGAATTAAGATATATCTAAATATACTTGAAATGCGAAACACTAAACATTATTGACTATTTCGGTACTTCAGTAAATGTTTCCCGAGTGAACTGGACAAATGAGGATTATCAGCAGTTTTTTGAACTTTTTGTCTAGTTGTTCTCCGTATGATAGTGATGACATTGTAAAAGCAAAACGAAAAACTTGAACCTTCCATAATTTTACGTATACTCAATTAGTAATTAATTGTATAATGGTTTATTGGTCGATTATATTATCCTTGAAGTTTGAGAATCCCCGTAATTCATTAAAATTTTGAGGTAATCAAAGTGGTTGAATAACAATCTTGAGATTAATTAACTAGGAGTTCTGAAAAATTACCAACAGGTTGACGCGGAGTTTCATTCTAAATGTTTCATCCAACTGAAAATTTTCGATATAGTAGTGGTACATCAAGATACCTCAGAATAACATCATTATTATTTGTTACGTAATTGGGCTCTCGACGGTATAATCTTAATAAAACAATAAACCTTCCATAACTTGACATAATTTTGAATAAGGGAATATGTATACATGGTTAAATCTATCTAAACATACTTGAGATTGAAATTATAGTAATTCTTGACGATTTCAGTAGGGATATAATAAAGTTGCAAGGAAGTATTTTGAAAATGAAAATTACCAACAGTTTAGTGTTCACTCCATAAATGATGATATATTTGGAAAGCACTATAAAAAATATTCATCGAAGAACAGGTACATTCCAGATATCTCTTGAACCTGACGTAATTTGATGGATATTCCAATAAATTATTACGTACGTAATAATCGATGAAACTATACATGAAATGAGAAAAAACGTGGTTTATTGAAATATAGAAAACTGCCTATTGATTTCGTTAGTACATTTTTCCAAACTTTGTTGAAATCGTTGAACTTAAAATCACGGAAATTTACCATGTGTAATGAAATGAAATTTATTTTTCTTCGTTGAATAAACACATCCAAATTTTGAATATCGAACAGGTACTATCGCGCATCCTGATAGTCCTGGAACATGTCGCAATTTTAAGCACAATCCAATCAAAGATAAAGTAAGTATATAATTGTATTCAAGGTATATGATTGATCCAACTATAGTTAAAATTTGTCTTGTCGAAACCCTCTAGAAATAATTTTCAATGGAGATGTATTGAACATTTTTTTCCTAAAAAATACACACGTATTTCACACATATTTTCAATAAAGAACAGGTACATTCACATAAATCTTGAACCTGTTATAACTTGATGAATATTCCAATCGATGATTAAGTTTATTATAGTTCAATAATCGTTCAAACTCTATTAAAAATTTAAAGATGAAAGTTCCAGTCATGCTGCAAGATTGTATGAATGACTTTCCGTATATTATGGTATTATATTTAGGTTTGTTAAACAGTTTTTATATTTGAGCATTTTGAATGCCAAGAAATGGCTAACTAGGTACCTATATATTATGGCAAAAACTCGTTCTAAATAAAAATCTGCTGTTCAAACAAAGATTTTGAGCATTTCTTGCCGTTTTTAATGATTTTCTCAGCACATTTTTTGAAATTTGACCAATTTATTGTGCTCAAAAAGTGTTGCCCAACGTACTCATCCTTTCTTTTGGAATGCTTGATTTTTCGCCGAAAGATCGGATTTTTTAATCTCAATTCTAAGTAGAGATATCGTGTGGAATGACATATACAGGTTGTCTACAGTAATTATGGGACAAACTCAAGGAATCAATTTCAGAGCTCATTCCTGATCGAAAGTTACTCATAGAGATTTCTTTTTAATCGCTTTGTTTTCAAGTTATTCAGTTTTTAGGATTTTGTTCGTATTTTGTACCTTATGACAGTAGAATCCACGGTAAACTCAAAACTAAGAACACCTTTGGAAAAACCGTTAAATTTCCTATAACCCTGATATAAAGTAAAGTTGTTTTAGTTTTAATTGGTCAAAAAATGGCCAAAGTACAAAATTAGAAAACATATTTAAAATCGACGTTTTTCCATCCGTTTTTCTGCTATCGGTATGGGGATTTATCGGCGTGCGTTCTTCGGAAAAAACTTCCTTAAACAGTCAGCTTTTGAAGGGTATAGTCGATTTTACTTTTATTTTGCTAATTGGGGAGAAAAGAATGTTTGTATTTCGAAAAAATGGGGTTTTCCGTGAAATCTAGGGTTTTCGTGAAAAATGAACGTATAAAAAAACTGAGTTTGGGCCGGTTTCTACGAATTTTTTCACAATTAATCGAATGGTTACACTTGCAGATCTCCCTGAATTCGTTATAACAGAGTTTTACACTTTAACTCACTAGTTTTACCTTTAAAACACATGAAATTGAGTACTAAAAATATCTGAAAATTCGAGAGTTAAAGGGTAAAACTCGGTTATAACGGAGTTGGGGGGATCTGCAAGTGTCACCATTCAATTTAGCGTGAAAAAAACGTAGGAACCGGCGCGAAACTCGTATTTTTTCATAGAGGGTCATTTTTCTCTAAAACCCTCGATTTCGTGGGAAAATACATGTTTTTCAATATACAAACGTACTTTTCTCCCCCCATTAGCAAAAGAAAAGTAAAATTGACTATACCGTACAAAAACTGACAGTTTGCGGGAGTTTTTTCCGAAGAATGCACGCCGATAAATCCCCATACCGGTAGCAGAAAAACGGAAGGAAATCGTCGATTTTAAATAACATTTTTTCTAATTATGTACTTTGGCCATTTTTTGACTAATTAAAACTAACTAAAACAACTTCACTTTATATCAGGGTTATAGAAAATTTAACGGTCTGTCCAATGGTGTTCTTAGCATTGAGTTTACAGTGATCTGAAGGGAGTTATGACCGTTTTAATTTCATAAGGTACAAAATAAGGAAAAAATCTTAAAAATTGAATAACTTGAAAACAAAGCGTTTAAAAAGAAATCTTAATGAGCAACTTTTGATCGGAAATGAGCTTTAGAATCGATTCGGTGAGTTTGTTTCATAACTATTGTAGACAACCTGTATATGAAAAACTTCAAGAACCATTTCAGAATGCCTCAAAACGGATTTATCTTGCAAAAAATTGAAGTTTGAAGTTTTTTTAAAACTTTTTTTGACCCGTTGCAATGTTTTACAAAAATTCGTTAAAAACGATATTTATTGCAATTTTGAATACGAGTTAATACGTAGGTACTGATATAAAAACTTTGGGGGAAATCACTGAACTAAAATGGTTTACCATGAGAATTATCAAGTGAACATAGATGTAAATCATCAATGCAATTTAGTTTTCTTCAAAAATATATGAATTCAATAAAGAACAGTCGATCGCACATCCTGAAATACCTGGAACTTTCCATTTCTTGACGTACGTTCTAATCAGACACTAATTAATTACATTAAAGTTTAATGATCCATCCAATTCTACTTGAAATACGAAAAACCAGTATATAATTTGTTGGATTTATTCAGTGATAGCACACTTTTCATAAACTTAAATACATCATGGAATCGGTACATACAAAAATGACGAGAGCAATGACACTTATTTTTCTTTCAAAATGAACTTGGAATAGATTTTTAAAAACTATGAGCTGGTGAATCCACATAACAATGTGTTACAATTATATTTGACTGAACTCGTGTACTTTTTGCAAATTCTCGTAGAAAATTATGCTCTTGTGATGGTTCAAAAAATGTTAAAATACATTTTTTCCTATTTTTCTTCATGGAAATCCATTTTAAGGAAATCTGAAACGGTTCCTGAAGTTTGCACTTATATGTCAGCTCAGACGATAACTCTTCTTACGATTGAGATTAAAAAATGTGTTCTTTTGCAGAAAATCAATCATTCCAAAATAAAGGATGTGTTCGTTGGACAGCACCTCTGGAGCACAATAAATTGGTTCACATTTCAAAAAATTTGCTAAAAAAATCTCTAAAAATGGCGAAAAGAATATAAATAGTCAAGTTTACATCTGCTACCGGAACATTACTCAAAAATGTTTACAAAATAAAAACTAGAACATCCAATTATTACACTAGAACAATTTATGCACCAAATTATGCTGAATAATTTACTAACTTTCAGTAATATGTGTTGAAAATCTCAAAAAACTGCAAATTATACTTCATATCCAAAATCCTTTTTTTGAATTCAAGATTCAAACAACAGAATAAAAACAAGTTTTCTATTTATCATGAAATTTATACTTAACCATTTCATTGCGCTCAAAGTTCTCAAATCCTGAAAAAAAAAAAGTTTTTATATAATACGTCAATTTACGAAATGGCTGGAATTTTTTCAACTTGTATATTTTTCCATGATCAATATTGTTTCCGGTTTTATGATCGAACTGGAAATTTTGAAAATTATAGAGTGGAAAAAAATAACACTAGTGAGACAAAACCTTGTTTTAGAAATCGGTCAATGAAAAAAGAAGTTATTTCCATCAAAAAATAAATATTTATTTTGCGAATTGTTTCGTAGAAAATCGTCATAAATAGATTTGACGTATTAGATTAAATTTCACTTAAAATTGCGAATAACGACCCCCACACGATAGAATCCACCGTGTTGTGTGGAGGTGTCCATTCTCAAATATCTCAAGAACTGTTAGAATTCTCAAGAAACATATTGAGTTCTTAGTGTAAAGAAAGGCCACAGACATTCTTTATTGAAAATTCATTTTTGGTAGGAATGTTCAAGGCATTTTTTGCATATTACCTATATTTATAATTATCATAGCATGAATGTGGGATAAATAATGCAAAAATATATCATATATTTGAACTATTTTCACCGGTTTTATTTCTTAAACGAAAATTCTGTTTGGTGAACCCCTATACATAACAAGAAAAAACATGCAGCAAGATCGTATGTGCGAATTGTATTAATATTATCGTATTGAATTTAAGTTAAATTGTCTTAAAATTTGGGAACTTTGTTTGCACGAAAATTGGTAATACCTATTCAATTTTGTGAAAGAAAAACTTGTTCTCATTAATAAATTGATATTCAAGCGACTATGTTGGATTTTTTTTCTTCAAGTTTTTATGGATGTTTCAGCACATATTGATGACACAATTAAGCACATTTTTTAGCATAATTTTGTGCAAAATGTTTTGGATGTTCTAGTTATAATTATATAAACGTTTTTGAATAGTATTCAGGTAGAAAATATAAAACCACTTTTGTGTTTTTTTTTGCCATTTTTAGTTATTTTTTTAAAAGCACAGTTTTGGAAATTAGCCATATTTACTGAGATCCAAAAGTGCTGTCCAAAGAACTCATCCTTTCTTTTGAAATGTTTGATTTTTCGCGAATGAAAAGATTCATTCTAAATTCAAACGGATTCTTTCTTTTTTCAATATATATATATATAAAATATATATAAATAAATGAAATATATATATTTTTGGTGATGGAGATGACTAGTCCAATATATAAACTTTGGTAAATGGGTTTGGTGAATGACCAAAACTAGTCTGGATGTGGATATTTTTTTATATTTGGTGCGACGTTTCGGTCAGGATCTGACCCTAATCATGCGGATATCTAAGGCAACAATGAATGAAAATGTGTTAGTAAATGTTATGTGCTTAAAGTAGGTAACAATGGTAAATCAAGATAGGGTCACAAAGTACTTACAGTTGTTGCTTCAGTTTTAAAAACAAACAGTGAACCGTGCGTGAGATGGTAAATTTAAATTATTTTAGTGCTAGGTACTAAAAGTAATTATCACAACAAACACAAGAAATCCGTACTTGCACATCATTTTGCGCAATCACAAGAAATACGTTACAAATCTCTATTATTTATAAGAATGAAACTCCGTCTGTCTGTCTGTCGTGTCTATGCACGGCCAAACGGCTGAGTGGGGGGAGTCTACGAGTGGGGGGATGTTCTTGGGATTTTCCGATAGGGTGTATAAGCGAATTTAAAATTGTCTAATCCCACCCGAACCATGGGCCGTAGGGCGGGAGGGGGGTCGAAGTAAGAATTAATGTGCGCTTTTTGGACTTCCCCGCTTCCTCTACCCCTCCAAACGGCCGTTGAAAATTCCGGAAAAATACCGATTTCGTAGGTTTTTGAACGAGGAAGACGACGGCGTGATCGGATCGCGAAAAAAGTATCGGGAAATGCGTCAAAAAAATGCGAGAGTACGGACCCGTTTTCTCGAAAAGTCCGACGAAAAACTACGTTTTTTCCCATTAAAATATACCCCGTAAAGGTACGTTTTTCGGTACGGTTTTCGCGGGCGAAATAAAGGTTTGATCCCGCCGAATCTGATTCCGAAATCGGATATCGAAAAAAGTGACGTTAAGTTGGTCAAATCGCAAGCGGAAGCGAGGAGAAGCGTTTAACATCAGAAATTAATTTTGCCGTGTTCGCGAGAAGGCTCTGGGAAGACGTTTGGGGTTCGATGACAATGTGGCGAGCAGGTACACCTAGGTGTCCTACTCATATACAGGTATACCTTGCGAGGGAAGGGACTCGAAGTTCGCTCTTGGCCTCTTGCGAGCTATTCATAACGGTCGCTAATGATGCCCTAACACCCTTTGGGGTTCCAAATCCCAAGCGGTGCAAATTCGTAGGTAGTTTTTAACTATTCACATGTCGGAATATGCAGCACCATTCAATAACATCCCCAAATAAACTTTTTTGTGGTTCCACGTAGTTTTATATGATTTATTTTGTTTGTAAGAATTTCCAACAGAAAAAAACGTCTGCCAAGTTGGGTGGGCAGTATAACATCCTCGAGCAAGCGAAGCGAGCAGCATCCCCTACAGAAGTTAAACCTACCCTTAGAGATCTACCGTTTGCGAGCGATGCCAGGAACATCCCCCACATGCCATACTTTGCGATCGAAGCGAGCAACATTTCCCACATGCCACACTTTGCGAGCGAAGCGAGCAACATCCCCTAATAAAATTTTCGTGGTTCCACGTAGTTTTATAAGATTTAATTTATTTGTAAGAATTTCCAACAGAAAAAAACGTCTGCCAAGTTGGGTGGGCAGTATAACTTCCTCAAGCGAGCGGAGCGAGCAACATCCCCTATAGAAGTTAAAACTACCCTTAGAGATCTACCGTTTGCGAGCGAAGCGAGCAACATCCCCTACACGTTTCAATTGTAGTACATCGCATGTATACAGCCACACTTTGCGAGCGAAGCGAGCAACATTCCCTACACGCCACACTTTGCGAGCGAAGCGAGCAACATTCCCTACATGCCACACTTTGCGAGCGAAGCGAGCAACATTCCCTACATACCACACTTTGCGAGCGAAGCGAGCAATTTAATGGGGGGTCCGGGGGGCTTGCCCCCCGGCTGGACGTGGAGGCGAGCGCAGCGAGCCGGAGCGGCTAGTAGGTAAGGTTTGCAATGGGAAGGTTTACATATGGGTGGTGGTTATTGGTGTAACAATACCAATAACCACCACCCATATGTAAACCTTCCCATTGCAAACCTTACCTATTTGTAACGTATTTCTTGTGATTGTGCAAAATAGTGCAAAATGATGTGCAAGTACGGATTTCTTGTGTTTGTTGTGATAATTACTTTTAGTACCTAGCACTAAAATAATTTAAATTTACCATCTCACTGTTTGTTTTTAAAACTGAAGCAACAACTGTAAGTACTTAGTGACCCTATCTTGATTGACCATTGTTACCTACTTAAGCACATAACATTTACTAACACATTTTCATTCATTGTTGCCTTAGATATCCGCATGATTAGGGTCAGATCCTGACCGAAACGTCGTACCAAATATTAAAAAATATGCACACCCAGACAAGTTTTGGTCATTCACCAAACCCATTTACCAAAGTTTATATATATATGTATATAGGGTGTTCACACTTTTGGTTACTAACCTCCTTAGGGTCGATTCTACAACTAATTTGCAACAAAAAGTGCTCTTAGACTTTTTTTTTAGAGGCACTGTTTTCGAGTTATTCACGATTTAAGATTTTTTTCGCGTTTTCAACCTTACAACACAAAATTGGATATAATTCACTTCCATAATTAGTTAAATTCAAATATGAGGATACCGTTAGAAAGAACGTTAAATTTCCTTTAAGATAGGTTACCCAACGTGTGGAAATATGCGCATTCAGTAGTCACAAATCCACACCAAAGAGAAAAAATTTTCAAAACTAGAAAATCTTGTATTTTTTAAATCGCCAGACGGCATACATAATCCCCTGAATTCCCGCACACGTTACGGGAAAAACTTGGCCCGAATTTCACCTTTCCAACGGTATAATCAATTTTCATTTTACTTTGCGAATTGAAGGAGAAAATTATGTTTTTATGTTGAAAATGGGGTTTTCCATGAATTCGGGGATTTTCGTGAAAAATTACCCTCTTAAATAAAAAAAAAAAAAAAAAAAAAAAAAAAAAAAAGAAAGAATTTTGGCCGGTTTCTACGAATTTTTTCACGGTGAATCGAATGCCAACATTTGCAGATCTCCCCGAATTCGTTATAACAGAGTTTTACAATTTAACAAACTAGTTTTACCCCTAAAAACAAATGAAATTGAGCATAACAAATGAACTGAAAATTCATGAGTTAAAGTGTAAAACTTTGTTTTAAGGGAGTTGGAGAGATCTGCAAGTGTCATTCGATTCACCGTGACAAAAAATACTTAGAAACCGGCCCCAAACTCGAATTTTTTTTTTAGGGTCATTTTTCACAAAAATTCTTGATTTCATAGGAAAAATCATGTTTTTCAACATACACACATAATTTTCTCCTTTAATTCGCAAAGTAAAATAAAAATTGATTATACCGTCGGAAAGGTGAAATTCGGGCCAAGTTTTTCCCGTAATCTGCGCGGGAATGCAGGGGATTATGTCTGCCGTCCTGCGATTTAAAAAATACAAGATTTTCAAGTTTTAACAATTTTTTCAATTTTGTGTGAATTCGTGACTATTAAATCCGTATATTTTCTCACGTTGCGTAGCCTATCCGAACGGAAACTTAACGTCAATGATTGTGAGGAGATACCGTTTTCAATGTGATGGGGGAAAAGGGTCTGGTATGTCTATGTGAATATGCTCTATTTTTTCTGCGTCTGAAGAACGAATTGGAGGATGAACGGACGGGATTTCAACCTTTAAAGTTTGGCAGCCAAGGTATGATATTACGAATAGCTTAATATCGTGTGCAATTGGGGCCAGAATACTTTGGATGAGATTAGTTTGCGAGATGCACGGGGATGAGTTGTATCTTGATATATTTTAAAATATGTGGCTTTTAGGGATTCCGGGATGTATGGGCGGGGGCTGTGTCCCGTTATTTCAAACCAAACTGGAACACATCGGATATTCTTTGTTCGAAGCGTTTGAAAGAAGTGCGCGGAATTTCATGAACGTTACTTTGCAATTTACTATCTTTTTGTTGGGCACGTCTGAATTCACAGATTCTGGATATTACGTCTGGAGCTATGTTCTATTCCTGATCGGTGTATAATGGAAGTTGTAAATTCGCTAATAAAAGAGAGTTGTCTAATTCTTCGAGGACATGCAATTTTTTCATTCGTTTTGATCGCGTGGACTAATGGTTTGAGCTCAGTTTCGACCGAGAATATTCTGCCTTCCAGTTGAGGTTTGAAGTATCTGGTACTTTCAAATATAACCAGCAATTCCCAGTCAAAAGTGGAATATTTACGTTGGGTTGGAGTCAATGCTTTTGAAAAAAATCCGAGGGGTTGTTTTTGTGAGTTTACCATCTGGTATAACGTACCCCCCATCGTGTAGTCACTGGCGTAGGTACATTGGGCATGAGGGGTGGGGGTGATATAGTAGTTGTCTCTTAATCACTCTCAAGAAGAACAAATATAGAAAAGAATAATTAATTTTGTATTTATAAAAACTTCAACTTAAAGGGTTGGTTTCAAATTATTCGCTACGAAATCTTGATGAGAACAACAATGTATCCAAATTTTCTGGTCTCTTGCTAACTCGCAACGATCGTCGATTGTCTCATATGAAATAGAAATAATAATGAATTCGAAAGATTGTACTCGTAGAATATTTACTGTCGTCGACAGTAGTGTTGCATTTTTTAGGGCTGATTTACAATTTGAAAAGGCTAAGCGTAATTCTTGAGTCCATTCAATGGGAGTTTTGTCTCTTTTTTTACTGTGGCCGAATAGTGCAGACAACTTCCGTTGTTAGTGCGCAGCGTGGGGAATCGCACGTTTATAAAAATTGATCATGCCTAAAAAACGACGTAACTCACGAATTGTTTTGGGTTCAGGGAAAGACCTTGGGTGGTGGGCTTTCTGGGGTGAGTCAGGGGCGGCATGTGGGGCAGGGCTGTGTGAGCGCGAGCGTGGATATTTGTCCGTGATTGCAGATGCCGTTAGATTTGATGTTACTGTTAGAAGTTTATTGACTGTCACTTCTAGAGCTGAAATTTGCAAGTTGGAGGCAGGTGAAGGCGGAGTGACTAGGGCGGATGCTTCGGCGATCTTATCTGTGGCGTGTGCCAGGCTGTTCAAGTCTGATGCGGGGTATAATGTGGGGTATAATTGTGATCTGTATTGTGCTGGTAGGGCTCTTAGCCATAGTTGGTGGAGAAAATTGTGGGGGATGGCTGTTCCGGCGATATATCTCATTCTTCTCAACAGCATTGAGGGTTTTTCGTCGCCTAAGATTGCGCAATTCAGTAGGTCGGTGATTCTGCAATCTTGAGACTTGGTATAGAGTTCTAGGAGTCTATCCTTCAATGCTGCATACGTAGGTCTTGTGTCAGTTTTAGATATTAGGCCACTTGCTTGTGGTAAAACGGAATGTGGTAATTGTGCGACACATTCGTTGAGTTTCGTTGTTTCTGAAGCGTTTACTGCAAAGGTGGCTTCTAACTGGATAAACCACAGCTGAGGGTCTGATGCCAAAAAGTCTGGGAGCCTGTCGTTTATCACATCGACTATTGTCGGACATATTTCCGGAGATGTTCGTTTTAGGGCATCCATGGCTCGTCTAGGTTGCTTTACGACTTTTGACTGATCGAAAAACTGAATGTTAAAATATCGGGGTCACCACTTGTTACGACACTCGTACCACCCTTTAATTCCTAATCTATCAAATTTTTGGTAATGTACTCTGTATCTGTTCTGGTATGCTGAGATTTGGGAGAGAGACTACCTACTAGTCCTTCCAGAAACATGCTCGCGAGTTAGTGTACCCAGGCAGAGCTTAACCGGCGGGAAAGACTAGGCTTGTATGGAAATTTAAAGTGAAATGTATATATGTTTTTCGTGGTAACTTTTTAGTTATAAAATTTGGTTACCTATTGAACAACGTGCTCGCTACCCTATGATTTCTGCTTCGGGTCATTCTTCAGGCAGTTTGTCCGCAAGCATACAAAATATGTTCGCGGCTATACAGTTTTTTAATATCAGCAATAACGACTTGAACGGGTTGGATTTTGTCATTTTGACTTGCTTCCTCCACAGAAACTCACACAGATGTGTGTGAAGATACTGGATACCTCCTCCGTGTATCATGCGTTTCATGGCTTGCCAGTCTGGGTGTGCACAAGGGTGTCCGGATTGATGAAATTCACTGGATGGTTAACCGTCAGGTGAGCATATTGCATTTGAGACAACCTGCTATACGCTTGCCATTGGTCAGAAAGGGTTTTCCCTGGTTTAACGCACGTCAGTATAATTAAGAGGAGGGTCTTTGCGCCTCTTTTATTATCAGGACACTGTTCAAAACGGAAATTTCTTGTTCCCCTTTCGATTAATCCAAAAATCCCTACCTCCTCCCTTGGTTTGATCAAATTCACCTATGGAACCCGGACCACCAATCTATTCAGAAACTTCCTGTTCAGCCCAGTGCTCGCGAATTTCAAGGCAGTACAATTGTGGAAGTAGACGTTATAGTCGACTCGTCCAAAGTCTTACGGACGAGGAAATCATAATTAGTGATTTTGTGACTGTAGTAGAAAACGATTGTCATTATCTTTTTGTAGTGCCTCATATATTTAGCGAAAAATGAGCCCCTGAATGTGGAAACAGATTTTTCATGGGGTTTACCCTCTTTCATGGCATCAGAATTCAAATGACTTACGTTCGTCTTGTCGAAACCTCACGACCATAGCTCCCTGACTTACCGGGTAGTTTGGTGTATTCATTATGAGTCCTTGGTCCTGGAACCACTTTACCACACATATTCGTTACTCTGTAACACTGCTGTTCTAGCTTCATTGCAGAAACGATACTGAGCCCTACGAAGCACAAAGCGAACTACCTACATAAAATGTAGGTTTTTCGGTGTTTTCCCAAGTTGGTGTTGCAAATATCAATAAATGAACCCCATTACGAGGTTCAGCACGAAAAAATATTCCAAAATCATGTACTACATATGGCAATTGAGTACCTTCAAAAACTCAGTATTTTACATTAATTGCACTTTTAGAGCGGAATCGCGCCCGTTTGCGCGCTGCGCAATGCCCAATTTTGTCATTTTTGAGATCCTAAAAAAAAAAAAAAAAAAAAAAATTATTTTGTTGTCCGATTAACGATTTTAGCATGGGAGGGGGGGGGGGGGACGTTTTTAGGGACACCCTATATATATATATATATATATATATATATATATGTATATATATATAAATTTTCGTTTGAGATCTGCAAGTGGTACCATTTGATTCAGTGTGAAAAAATAAGTAGAAACCGACACCGAATTTGTAGCTCCATAGAAAGTCGTTACACTCAAAGTTCTCACATTTCAAAACAAAGTAACGTACTTATAGAATTACAACAATTTATGAAAATTCGCTCATACGACCATGTTGCATGACTGTCCCTTTTTTAAAAATTTGATTGTTGGAATCTAAGTATCTTGAAATGCGAACAAACAAATTTGAAACGTGAAGTGGTGGAATTTGTTTTTCTTGATCGACTGCAAAGATTCATGTTGAAAATAATAATCCAAAAGTGTTCAGGCTGTTACATGACTTTTCTTTGAATCTCAGGGTGTTGGGAAAGGATTACATATTACGCATTTCGCGACTAACAACGTCTGTTTCCTCGGGGGGTGAGAAGAAAAGAATTTCCCCCTGAAATCTCGAGGGGCAGAGAGACAACGGTGTTTGGCGAGGGAGCGGAATTGCGGGCGCGGCTAAGGCGGGATCTGTTTGCGGTAAGGAGCTCGCGCGAGCTGCAATCCCATAGAATTAGTCGGAAAGCTCGCGCCCCGACCTCCGCTAATACCTGATCCTTTTATAATTACAATAGCGGAGGAGCCCTGATTAGGTGGCGCCGCGCGCGTTCTCGGTTCCCGCTCTGCAACGCTGCGAAACGAATGGAGGTAGGTAGGTGAATTTTAGTCGGAATTCAGTATGTTCAACCAGCTACCTCAGACCAGGGTCTGGCACATGTACACATAGTGCAAAATTTACACTGGCCCAATTTTTAATGTTCGAGAAAAACAAAATTCCATCACAAACCCATTTCATATTATAGAATTATTTAATTTTTCTTGATTCATAAGATCCCTTGTTGTATAGCATTCTGCAATGCATTTGCACTTTGATGTTACAAGACGAATCACGTGGGTGGCACCGCGTGTTTTTTGATCCCGGTCTGTAACGATGCGAAATGAATTTAGGTATTCATCGTCTACAACAATGGAGGTAGGTAGGTGATTTTTTTGTCGGAATTCAGCGTTTTTTTTTTTTCTTTTTCAAGAATTTGCTCCCCTATTGTTTCAGAATGCCTCAAAACGGACTTTAATGAAGAAATTTTCGGGAAATTTTCATTTAAAAATTTTTGGAACCATTGGAAAAGTTTTATTTTCTACGAAGATCCACTAAAACTTAAAATTAAATACTAAAAATTGATTAGGTAATTTTGAAATATCAGCATATGCTATCCCTTGATTGTAATACGATCTTGCTGCATAGGACCTCAGAGGATCTTTCACCCCTCTAGTTCGTTCTAGCGACGTAGTTATACAGAAAAAGTTTGCCAGATTCCATAAACAAATTACATAGGCGTTGGCAGAAAAGTGGAACAATCCATGTTTAAAAATTGGGTCCCGGTAAAATTGGATATGGCCGTTATTCGAGCTTTCTCTTTGCGAATAAAGCCTAGCTCACACTGTCGACTAGATCTTGCGAGGACGGGAATAGGCGTTCATACTCCTAGAGGTCAAATCTCAGCTCGCGATAAGGTCTATTTACTCCCGAAGGAAGATGCCCGCTGGACGTATGATCCCAAAGTTCGGCATGATGGGTTCCGATGTCCTCTTAGCACCTGGTCTTTGGACGTACAAAACATCTTCATATTCTTCATCTCGTAAGCTCTGCCTGTGTGATAGGTACTTCAGTTTGTCATTGAATCATGGAAGAGTAGGTAGAGGCACTACTGAGTTTGGAAGCCAAAGGCCAATGGCTTCATTAGACTATTGGTTTGCCATACTGCAATGCTGACGAAGTTGGAGATGCCTTCTGCTGTTGGATATTAGGGAAGTCAGATAACATAGTCTGCCAACTACTTTTGGAGAACCTTGACGACACATACGGTGCAGATATCTCAACCTTCCTTGCAACTCTATGGGACACCAAAACTGGTGATGTTGACCGCATGCATGCGAGTCTTTCCAATCTCACTCACCCACCCACCCACCGTTTCTTGATGCGGTCCAACGAAATGACAGTTTGGAGAACTGTTAGGTTTTCCGCTGCGCCATCCGCTGGCCGAAATGCTCTCTGGACGTCACCTATGACACCAGCCACTTGGAAGCGAGATGCCAGAATCATTTGAATGTGGTGGAAAACTACCGACGATATTAAAATTGGGTGGTAGCCTCCAGGCCCACTACCTCCTTTCTTTGGGATGAAGATGGTCCGGGCACGAGTCAACGCTTTCGGGGGCCTTCCCAACAGAAGTAACAGGTTGAGGATGAACAGTTTGACATTTTTCGGGTTTTATTCCACCGTCGGGCAGAAATACCATCAGGTCCAGTAGACGCGGAGTTTTTGACACCGCACTGATGTGCCTCGTCATGAGGCACCGCCGTGCACATAATGCTGCACACACAAACACACACAAAAACACACACACACACACACACACACTTTTTTTTTTTTTTTTTTTTTTTTTTTTTTTTTTTTTTTTTATGAAACCTCCCCTCAAAGACGGAGGGGGCACGCCATTAAATTGAAAAATAAACAAATAAAATAAAAAAGTGGGGAGGACGCCCAGGTTTACCCGACGCCGGCTCTAGGGATAAGGGAAGTTGTAGGACGAGGAGGAAGAATGGGATGAAAGGATGTGCCCCTATAAAATGACCACCAGTTCAAGTAAGAACCCCTCAGGACGCGGGTGGTGATACCACGGAGTACTCCTGCCGAGATGCCCAACTCGAGTAACTCCGTGGCGCTTTTCCCACACCACACCCCGCGCCATGACACGGTCGCGGCAATGACCTTGATGTTATTAGGTGCCACTCCTTTTAGCACAGATATCGCTTGGCGCAGATCATTTCTATCATATTTACTTTTCTTAGCCCGCCAGGTCTGCTCCATGTCCACGCTGCCACTGACAACCTGGACATCCAGGATTATGGCAGACCCATCGGGCTTGATCGCGACGATATCTGGCTTCTTGCCCCGGTCACTCGGCATGTGGTATAGTCTCTCCCTTTCGACATCCCAACCGCTAGATGACAAAGCACCTGCTATCTGCTTGGCAACCGCATCGTGACGTAAAATGCGGCCACCGTGAGTACGAGGACACTGCTGCACCACATGATATAGATTCTCATTTTTACCCCGACAGGCACGGCAAAGGGTGTCAACTGTCCCGCGACTACTCCTCGAACACCTCACCGAGGTGGCTAACGTAGCCACCCAGACGGCGTGAAAATGGCGATAGTCGCGGGCCCCAATGCCCTCTGAAGCCCATTCCACCCACTGAGTAGAAATGGGGGATTCAGAGCACTGTCGGAGTTCTTTACCATCTACTGACTCATGCAGTGCAGCAGCGAACTCAGGAGATGAGCTGGGCTTTGGAGTAGTTGGTGTTGCTCGATCGCACCACAACAACTGCTGCCGGACAAAGTCCAGGTCAGCAGCAGTGCGGGCGACCTCCCAGCTCGAGCCCCTAAGGGCAAGCAGGCGCTGGCGGCGTAATGATGGGATGCTGGCAGAAAGAGAGACAATACCGAGCCCACCGGCCTTGACCGGTGCGTGGATGTAAGCACTTGGGACACCAGGTGGAAAGCCTAGCCAAGAGCGCACAGCAGAGCGAACTTCACGATCTAACTCAAGCAGCCTCCTCGCAGTAAGCCTGCCAAAGACTAACCCATAGGTTAGCTTTGGCAGTAAGTACGTGCGAAGGAGGCGCAGCTTCTGCTGTGGCTTCAATGGAGCCTTAGTGACACGAGCTAATGCTCCACTAAGGTCCACACGGCTTGGGCAATGGTTGCAACACCCATGAAGTCGACTCCAAGGTACCGCCAGACCTCCAGCACGGATCGGGCAGGGATGGAAGTTTGTCCTAAGACAAAACACTCCTCATCCACCACCTTCACCTTATGCTGGCGACCGGACGGGACCAAGGAGACCGACCCACACTTAGCTGGGTTTACCACCAAACCACACCTGGCTAGCTGCTCAGCAACTGCGTTGAGGGAGATCTGCAAGCCCTCACGGGTTTCTGCGAGTAGGATGACATCATCAGCAAAAGCCAATGCACCTACTCGCACCCCAGGGGCGAGATCAAACCCTATTTCAGCTGGCAGCTTACCCAAGGCCGTATCCACGACCAGGTTAAAGAGGAGTGGCGACAGAGGATCCCCCTGGCGTACCCCGCACCCAATAACAACATCCCCTGACATCTCACCTCGTGCCTCGAAGACCGTCACGCCTTCGTGGTACAGGCAGGCAACATACTCAATCAAACGAGCAGGTGCCCCGACACCACGAAGACAATCGGTCAGGGCAGAGTGGCTAACTGTGTCAAAGGCCTTAGCGACGTCCAGAGCGGCAAGATGGAGCTGCCGTTTCTTGATACGGGCCAGCGAAATGACAGTTTGGAGAATTGTTAGATTCTCCGCTGTGCCATCCGCTGGCCGAAATGCTCTCTGGACGTCACCTATGACACCAGCCACTTGGAAGCGAGATGCCAGAATCTTTTGAAAGTGGCGGAAAACTACCGATGATATTGAAATCGGACGGTAGCCTCCAGGCCCACTTCCCCCTTTCTTTGGGATGAAAATGGTTCGGGCACGGGTCAACGCTTTTGGGGGCCTTCCCGATAGAAGTAACAGGTTGAGGATGAGCAGCCTGACATTTTTTGGAGCTTTATTCCAGCGTCGGGCGGAAACACCATCGGGTCCAGCAGAAGTGGAGTTTTTGACACGGCACTTATGTGCCTCGTCATAAAGCACCGGTGTGCACATGATGCTGCGCAAGGAATCCCTGGTGGAAGCTGGGGGTACCACTGGCTCATCAGGGTTGTGGCTGGGAGCACTCATAAGTGGCTCCCAGTAATCCACAAACTCCTGGAGAGGGGGCATGACTTGTTCATCCCCAGCTCCCTCCAGTACCTCCGCAGCTGCACGAGCCGGATGCTTCCTCCACAATCTCTGGACACGCTGGTATTCCCGCCTTCTCGCTTGCTTAGCTGCTCTGCAACCTCCACGAGGCACCACATTAGGAGGAACTCCTCCCTGGTGCCTCGCCACGGTCGCTTCCTCAACCTGCGGGAAGATCCTCTGCACATAGGCCGCGACCTCGTCCTCCAAGCTATTTGGCCCCTCAACAGCCCGCCTCGCCAGACCCTGCAGGTAGGCACTCTCATAACCAACAATGTTGCCTACCTGCTCCCCGAGCCTCAATACTTCGATCTTCAAATCCTCAAGAAGACCGGAGGTCCCAGGGGAGGATTGCTGAACGGCGGGCTGTTGTCCCACACCTGTCGGAGATGCGGAGGAGGCCCCACTGCTATTTGCCAGGATTGCATTTGCCTGGACAAGCTGCTTATAGTGGGGCCTCAGGCGAGAGATTGTATGGCAGAAAGCGTACCCTATTACGCACAGCCTCTGCCTCCTCTGCTGCCATTTGCCGCAAATCCTCAGAAGCATACCTGGGCCGCTCTCGCTGTATATCAATTGCAGCGTTGGCCTGTGCAGGATGCTTCTGCCAGACGTGGGCACTGAGGCCACGTGTTGATCTGAAGAATCTTTCACAGTGGGCACACTGGTGGGCATTTACAGGGGTCGTGGAAGAGGATGAGGGATAGGAAGACGAGGATAAAGAAGAGGGAGAGGATGGCCGACGCCCCTGCCTGGGGCGCCCCCGAGCGCCTCCCCTAGAACCCCGCGAGCCAATGGGCCCGGGGGGGTTATGAGGCTCGGCTGTATTTCCTTCCATAACGGGGAGACGTAAAGAAAGGGTCGGGAGACCCGTTGACACGAGCCTCCCCCCTAATCGCCATTGGGTCATTTTGCCACCCTCCAGTAACCTGGAGGGTGCCCGGGTTGCACGACGGGGACGTATGACCTTGACTTGGGTAGGGATGTGATGGAGCTCCGTAGAGATAAAAACACCAACAGTTACCCTACCCCAGCAACACACACACACACACACACACACACACACACACACACACACACACACACACACACACACACACACACACACACACACACACACACACACACACACACACACACACTCACTCACACACACACACACATACACACACACGCGCGCGCACACACAGGAAAAATCGTTAAACTCTAGGATTCTTTCAGAATGTCTTAAAACGGATTTCAATGAAGAAAATTTTCAACAATTTTGAATTTGGAATTTTTGGAGCCATTGCAATAGTTTCATTTTCTACTAAAATTGGCTAAAAATTACCTATAACCGAGGATATTGTTGTATTTCGAGGTTCCCAACGATGACCCAAGATCATTCTCATAAGCAGAGTAAATAACATTGGTAATACAACATGATTACAAGTGTAATTCAATACACATACAACTAAGTATTATTGCAACATTATTAATTTACATGAGCAACAATCAAAACTGCAACTACTTTAACCAGAAGTATACCTGTGTAGTTTGCAACAAGTACAAGTTACAAGTACAAGTAAATATAATTTCACTCAGGAAGACACAATTATATGTGAAGGTACTTGTAATTATATTCAATGCTAACAAGTACAATTAGAACATGAACTTGTACTTCCAATGTCAATTAATTGTTCTTGCTAGAAGTATAATATCAAATACATCGTATTTGTACTTGCAACTTCTTTTGAGGTAGGTACTTGAGTAATTTAAATCAATATTCTATCCTCTCCCTTTTCTTACCGATATTTCTGAAATGAAACATTGACACTTTTGGTCTATATGGCAATGAAGAACTTAAGTACAAGAATAATTAATATTACTTCCAACTCTGGTAATTCCACCCCACTAAAGTGGAACAATTTCACACTAACTTTGCCTCATCCTTTCATTGGAACACTAATCCTAATCCGAAAAGTATGTGATGAACATAACTACAAGCACAATAACTCTGAGCGCGCTCAATTATTTTCGTCAAACAGAATACAAAACCCATTAACTCGACGGTACGATGGCGATAACGCGATGCACGGGAAAATAGTTGTGTTTTAGGTCCATGCGACAAATATGGGGAATCCAGGAATAACACGGATCGTGGGAAATACGAAAGCAATCGCTGAGAGAGTCTAATCAACGGAGCACCGAGCTACACACGTTCTCTAATTGATCTATGAAAACTCTTTTTTCCCTCCGGTATACCGATCCCTGGGTCAACTCAAACAAATCTCCTCAACCGAGCAATGGATTCTAAAGGAATTTCAGATTTCATTTCGTGAGCCGAACGTTGAAGGCCGCCATCATTCTCGAATGTTGGGTCTGTTTGCATTGAATTTTTGACGTGCTGCTCACCAAGAGGGGTGGAAATGCCTAAAATGACCGTCTCTCTCAGTTTATTACTCAAATCCTTTGAATTTGAAGTTTGCGCTTCTTCTCTTTCTTATATACATACATGTCATTCCAGACGATAACCCTCATTAGGATTGTGGTAAAAAATCTGTTCTCGCGCCAAAAGACCAAGCTTACCAAATGAAAGGATGAGTTCGTTGGCCAACAGTTTTTGAGCACATTAAACTGGTCAAATTTTGAAAAATGTACCAAAAAAAATCACTAAAAATGGCTAAAAACGGTCAAAAATGGTTAAATTTGTAATTGTTTGTAGAATTTTAGTCAAAACTAAATCGTCAACGATTAAACAGGACATTAAAAAAAGTTTGCACAACATTATGCTGTAAAATTTTAGTCATGCAGCATGAGATCGTATGAGCGAATGATTAAGTAAATTTTTATATGTTTATTTACCTGTTGTACCAATAAAGAATCATGTATCCTGATTATTTTCAATGATTCACTTTTGTAACCGAAAAAAGTTGGAAAAGGAAAAAAGTACGCCAAATCGGCATTGTGGGGCACATTGCTACCTCGTATTCGTAACATGAATGTACACTTGTACAGATCATTGAAATAACTCGAATAAGGGTGATTCTCTCAGTGAGGGGCAGAAGTGATGTACAGACCAGTTGGGCGACCCAATAAAGATTAGAGAGATGGAAATGGTCTTAGATTGTAGAATAGGCTTTTATCTAGAAACTTTTTTTCTCATTCAAGTTATTGTTATTCCTTTATTATAGACAATTAATAAGATATAGTCATCGACCTGTCCTGTAACAAAGCGACCTTCCCAACTTCAAGCTTTAGTTAAGGTCTTTCCATTTTTGAATTTGGATTTTATTCCATTTTTTCTACATTAATGCAATCCTTGAGATGCGTTTCTGATCGTTAAAATAAATTTAGAACCGCTAGAAAATTATATCTGGACGGAAATATGTCTGTAACGGACATTGCCGTCATCGACCTGTCCAATATAGTTTTTCGACTTTTCGCGTTTTTTCTTAGTCCCCATACTATTTGCGCGCTTTTCAGTTACCAGAAAACTCGCCATTCGTTTTCATTAAGTCAACACTCGGTCGTCAGCGGAAACAGACGTGTGCTGGATCGTGGGATGGTCAAACACAATCGTCAAGGACCTATCTAAATGAGTACTTGAACTCAATTTTTTTCTTATGCTATTTTTATTGTGCATCGAACGGTCTAGTTTCATTTTATATGCCGAATTTGAGAAAGAGCTTGCTACAACATTTAAGAAAAACTGACGTACCATCATCCACCTGTCCATCATTAACCTGTCCTCCACTGAAAATTCGAGGACCGGACGATGAGGAAGAAGGCAAATCAATTGTTTTCATTTTTTTTCTAGTATTCCCGTATTCTTGCATTCACATTAATCTTATATTCTCGTACTGACCAACTAAAAATATTGAAGGAAATCCAGGACAGGGCGATGAAGCCAGGACAAGGTGATGAACAGTTTGAGAATCTAAGGGATTTTATGTCAAAAAGCGTGGCTATCCTGATTGAGATAGAATTGTGGCGGGTGGCATTCTACCCCATTCCCTGTTTACTTTCACGCCATTAGTTATTTTAAGTTACGAGGGAATCACTATATATATATATATATATATATATATATATATATATATATATATATATATATATATATATATATATGTGTGTATGTATGTGTGTGTGTGTGTGTGTGTGTGTGTGTGTGTGTGTGTGTGTGTGTGTGTGTCATTCCAGACGTAATTTCTCCATAGGATTGAGATAATAACCCCGTTCTTGCGCAAAAAAAAAAGAAACCAAGTTTTCCAGATGAAAGGATGAGTTCGTTTACTTTTTGAGCACAATAAATTGCTCACATTCCAAAAATGTGCCCGAAAAATTATACTACAAATGGCTAAGCACGGATGTAAATTGTTGAATTTAATTTTTTTAGCAGAACTTTAGTCACTAAAAGTTTATCAAGGATGGACTAGAACATCAAAAAATGTATGCACAAAATTATGCTGAAAAATATAGTTGAATTTCGATAATATTTCCTAAAAAATCAATCAAATCTGCAAAAAAAGACCTAATTTGTTTTTGTATCGCAGAATATTATTTAGAACGAGTTTTTATTGCCATAAAGTTGGCATATACCAGTTTCTGTGCACTCAGTGCTCTAATTTCATAACAATGTAACATAATATAATACGATAACTTTCGATCATTCGATAATGCTGCGTGCTAGAACTTTTTAAAACTAGAAGAAAAAAGTTACCTCCTAAGGGGAATACAACATTACATATACAGGGTGGCTCACTGACATAGCACACCTCAATTGTTCCTAGAAACAATGCATTTTATAGAAAATGAAAAATAAAATTTGAATAAAGTTTGAATAATAAAATTTGAAAATAAAGTTTGAATTACTTTGAAATGTCATCACTATACATAGTGATAGCATGCACAATTCACACCAATTTTGATTAAAAAAAAAAAAAAATAAAAATAAATAAATAAATAAAAACCCACATTTTAGCGAATGTTCGTAAAAATTAAGCTATTTGAATGGCTCCAAAAAAAATTGTTTTAGCAAGTTCATTTACTGTAATCATGTCGACACAGTGTATACTGACTACTAAGGCGTTTGATAGGCTCTCTCTCAGTCATTTATATAACAAACTAATAGCTTTTGGTTTTCACGTTGGTATTTTGGATTGGTTGATGAGTTATTTAAGTACCTAATCGCTCCCTCATAGTGAAAGTGAGAGACTGTAAATCTCGCCCGTTTATTGCCCCATCAGTTTGCCCTCAGGGATCTCATTTGGGGCCTTAGCTGTTCCTGATATTCATCAATGACATTAAAACTGTTTTTGATGACAAAATCAAGTTTTTGTTATTTGCGGATGATGACAAAATTTTCACTAAGATGAATGATCAGTCTGACTGCCTACTTTTACAAACCAATCTGGACAGATTTAGTGCTTGGTGTTCAGCAAATGGTTTGACATCCCAAGTGTCAGACATTAACGTTCTCCCGGCGCGAACCTTTGCAGTTCTTATATTATATTGATGGACACGTTCTTGATCGTCAGATCGCGGTGTAGGACCTGGGTGTACTATTTGATGTTCAGCTGAGCTTTTCGAATTATATTGATTCCATTTGCAATAAGGAATGAGAATGTTGGGCTTCTTGAAGAGAATGACATCAGATTTTACTAATGCTATGGTCCTGACTCTTCTATACACCGCACTTGTCCGATCCACGATTGAATATATCGCTATAGTTTGGTCTCCTTTTTATAACAGCGCTAGAGTTAGATTGGAGAAGATCCAGAATAAATTTCCAAGATTTTTAGCATTTAGATTGGAAGTGCCTATCAGTGGTGACTCGTTACATGAACCGATGATGGACATAAGTGGTTTGGCTCCGGTAGAGACTAGACGAAGGTGGATGGATGCAGCATTCGTTGTCAAGCTGTTCAATGGTGGAATTGACTGTCCCTCGCTTTTATCCTTATTTAATTTAAATGTCCCCTACTACAACATTCGCCACCACTTCATTTTTTCTATTCCTCATATCACACCAACAATTACATATTGTAATTGGGCTTCACCCGTTTCTATTCAAATAAACAAATCAATTTCAAAATATTGTAAAACCTATGTATATTTACTTTTTAACCACCTGTAATCGTAGAGGGTGCACGCGTGAATACAGTTATTTAAAACATACTCACACAAGAATCATGACAATTGAGAAATGACAATTTCATATTTAGTTTGAGCCCAAACCCATGTACTAGTTACTCGTACCCCTGAAGTTATTTCCCAGGCTAATTATAGAACTTTCCTTTCGCCATTGGGTGTTAGAAAAAGTAATAATTGTCTCTCTCTGAAAATGTGTCGTAGCTATTGGGCGAATAACCAAACGAATTTATTTTGTTTTCAGTTGATCGCGTCGATGGTGTACGCCGGCTGAAGGTGAGTTTAATCGCTTTTCCTCCCAATATTTCTTTAACATTCCTCAACAAATACGTTGAATTTCACCTCTGACGCACGTGTTATTATTTTGGACGGCGGTAGAGTATTTATCATACGTGATTTTTCCTCGCTTGTCGAGCAGCTTTCCAATATTCACACCAAGATTATTTGTTCTGTCGTTCCAATCTCTGTGTATTGGGCGACAATGAAATTACATTTGTGACGAATTAACTTGGAATTCTGTTGAAACGAACCCACGCCATCGGGGTTCTGAGTTTATTGCATTGATCCCGGAAATGTGCATTTCTCGTTGCCTACCTCATAGTTTGAATTTTATACCATGGTAGCATCCTTGTTAGAGAGAAATAATGAGCTAAAGTTGAGAGTTACTCTTCTTAGTTACGGCAATCCAATTTTTTGACTTCCACAGATTGTAGATATGTTGAACATACATTTCAAAGTGATACATTTATTTTGTTCAAAAACACGCTACACTTCTATACCAATCACACTCACCACAAAGAGTTTTCTCATTTACACTCTTTCTATTTATACTTTATTGAATTTTCGGAGAAAATGGAGCAATTCCTTACAAATCGGACTAAAACCTGGTATGGTTAGTGATAAGGATTCACCACAGGCAGACGGATATCAGCTATACAGTCTCAGAACCAAAAAGTTCCAATTATGCAGCATGACCATATGAGCTAATTTTTGTAAATTATCGTATTATACAACGATAAATTTCTTTGAAATTTGAGCTTTTTGAGTTCAAAGAATATGTTAACCATTAATTTTATGGCAAAAAACTTGCTCTAAAAAATTTTGTCTGTAGATTTTTTGCTTTTTTTGCAATTTATATAATTTTCAGCACATTTTAATGAAATTTAAGCATATTTTTCAGCATAATGTTGTACATGAGTTTTTTAATATTCTATTTTTATAGTTGATAAACTTAATTCAAGCAACAGTCTGCGTAAAATTTTAAATTATTTTTAGCTGTTTTTTGCAATTTTTAGTTATTTTTTTCAGAACTTTTTTTGGATTTTGATCAACATTAAGTGCTCAGAAAGTGCTGGCCAACAAAATCATCCTTTCATTTGGCGAACTTGATTTTTTGGAGCGAGAACGGATCTTTTATCTAATTCCCAAGGAGAGTTATCGTCTGGAATGACGTATATATAATATATATGAATATAAAATATATGCATATGAAAAAGCGCAAACTTCCCATGAAGAAAATTTTGAAAACGTTTCATTTTTTAATTTTTGGAGCCATTAAAATACTTCATTTTCATCGAAAATTCGCTAATTGATAAGCAAGCTCTGAAACGCAAAAAGCAAGTGGAAATTTTGATTTTTTATGACACTTTTTTTCGATTCTCGCACCGTATGTTCGGTCGTAGGAAAGCAAATATTGTCCGAATAATTTAAGGATAAACACAGAAATTACGCATTAATCACATAATTTAATGTAGACAATCCTTCAATTGGAATGCACCTTCTCTAATAAACACTGTCTTAAATAAAATAGCTTAGATTGTTTTGATACTTGTTAGATATAAGTGAAGCAAATATAAGGTTTTCTGCATAGAGTTACTCAAACTAGTTTTAACCAGCTAGTTTAGTTCCCAATGGACATTATGATCTTCAATGGCATAAATGGATGGTATGCTGAATAATTCGAACTATTTTTATTATTCGGATATTTCTTAATTCTTAATAATTATACTTCACGATGGTGAAACTAGATTGAATAAACCTCTCACCTTTATTTTACCTGTCTAGCTACAGATCCCTCCTCCCCCCTCCCCCTCCCCGATTATCTCTCTTCACTTTATTTGCAGTTGATTGGTTTTATGTCCCAGCCCTTTCCTTTCTATCCACCAATGGGATTCAAGCTCCTTTTCACCTGAGACTACATAAGGCTACGTTCACACTGAACGTTCACCGAACTCAGTCAAAATCCAGCTTGCCGATTCAGCCGATTGAAGTTTTTACATTAGATCCAATTTTTCAAACAATTCTACCGGTTTAGTTAGTTGTCCCGAGCCCTGAAAATTTAGAAGAGTTGGATTTTCTAACTGTTAACTTTCTGTTGAGACGTATATTGTTGGTTCTGAGTAGGGCATAGATGGATCAGATTTTCATAGAAAGGGTAGCCTGGCCTGCAACCTTACTCGAAATTCTAGGAAAAACTCTTGGCCCGTTGGAAGAAAACCGCTCGTGCATGGCTAGTTATTTATATTTGCTAAAAAAATCGATAAAACTGCCAAATAAGGCTAAAAGTTGAAAATCTTATTTGAATCGCAGAATATTATTCAGAAAGAGTTTCTTTTGCCATAAAATTGGTAGTTAACAATTTCTTTGTATACAAAGTGTTCAAATTTCAAAACAATGTAACATAATATAACACGATAATTTACGAAAATTCGATCATGCTGAATGACTGGAACTTCTTCAATGTAATGGGTTTCCAAAAATTCATCGCGGGTGGTTTAGTTCGTAACAATCAGCGACTGGACTCCCAGCCGTGGGTTTTACCAATTTATATAATTTTAGATGGTAAAGCACCAATAGCAAACATGTAAGTTGGTTATGTTCAGAAAATGGAACGAAGCCTCGCACTAGATGTTTAAGTACTATTGGTAACGAGATAATGCAGTAGCAAGGACCGTTTCAGATAAAGAGGAACGTGCTGCAGCACCGAGGAAAACTATTATCGTAAAATGTTATGAAACTGTCTCACGTTTCGTTGACGATATGAAACACAAAAGGAAGTGAGTAATGGTACTCGGCGTTTGTTCAACTCTGATTGTTTATGTAGTCTGAGATATGGGATAAAATGTTGGGGTATCTCCCAGTAACGCGTCCGAGAGTCAAGCGGTGGGAATGATTTTCAATTTCTTCAGTTTCTTGTTGTTGCCGTGCGCGGTGGTGGATGCGCGGGGCGCTGCGCGGTATTTATTGGGATCACCGTCGCAGTACCCACCAGAACCCTCGATTTACCCGTCCGAATCGACCAAAACAGCCGCATTTCAATTGCCCCTTCGCTCTTTGGCGTTCTCCGCAAATTCATCAAGTGCAACCATCACTCCGGATGCAGACATTGTAGCACCTAGCTCACAAAATTCTCCATCACCACCCACACTGGTGGACCAGCTTTATATCTTATACGCCATAATTGTGTCATTAATTATATCTGCTGCTGTGTTATACACTCTTTGGAATGTGTTCAAGTTTGTTTATCCACTAAGATACCGACGAATCTGTTCGCACGATCCAGTTGACTTTCCATGCTCAGCATCTGTAGAGACTCTTCATAATCGTTACCGGCGAAATACTTTGTAATGGAGAGGTGAAGACTTTTTATAAGTGAGATTTATTAAAGACGCCAAGGAGTAGAGTGTACATTAAGGTGACGATTATGGACTGCAAGATCTTCAGACTGAGATAATATTGAAAGAACAAACTTTAAAAACGAAAAATTACGATTTTGTAGTTTATATTTTTTGCATAATTTATCACTTAAAGACCTACTTAACTTGTGAAGTAAACCTACGAATTTCGGGGGTTGCGTATTCAGTAGTGGAACAAAAACTTGCTATAATTTGAAATCAACCTGTTGTCATATACTTTAAAGATTTTTATAATTAATTTTTTTTAAAGTTACAACCTGCACTAGCCTAGTCATTACTAGAGACGAGATCGATATGCTAAAATTCGAGCCCGTTTATGCATTCATTTATGCGTTTTTTAAGGCCAATATATTCTTCAATATATTCTTTCTATGCGAATATATTCTTTTTCAAGGGTGACAATATTCTCTTTTTTTACCATAATGACAATAAAAGTTTACGATTTTATTGTCTCGGCGCCGGAAAACGTGTTTTTATAATGTGTTTCTATGGATAAATAAGTCAAGGCAAGACACTGTTTCATTTCTTATTTGAGTTTCAATATACAATGAAAATAATACATGGCATGAAATACGGCGTGAAATATGTAATTCGTTTTAATACATACATGAAAAAATACAAT
Organism: Adelphocoris suturalis; assembly: GCA_030762985.1. Lineage (NCBI taxonomy): Eukaryota > Metazoa > Arthropoda > Insecta > Hemiptera > Miridae > Adelphocoris > Adelphocoris suturalis. The sequence continues at coordinate 59,319,152 of CM061045.1, forward strand.
CGACTTCGTGAGAATAATACATTTTTACGTCCCACTGCATACAATTACCAACATTTCTTCCAGGTTTTCCAATGTTAAGTTCCGTCTTTTGTCGGTTAAAACGTTCTTCAGCATGGAAAAAGATCTTTCCACTTCACATGATACAATAGGCAGGAATTTGAGGGCAGGTTTTTCCCAGGTCAGTGTCCCTAATTAATTTTTAACATGGATATGTCTTTGCTCTGGGGGGATCAACCAAAAATTTCCATGACGCAAAATTTGTGTCACAATTTCAGTGTTTTTCACGTACAACCCAGCCGTTGCTAGGGGAATGGAACTTCCGCAGTTTTCATCGCACAGAAATCGTTCGCCACTCGTTGGAAAGCGCTTGATTTATGTGATAAATGTTCACATCTCAAGCTACCAATTTCCCCCTCCTTACGTACCTGGCTACATTCCTAAACTAAGTTGATTGGACTATAAACAATTTTAATAAGCCGGTTACAATATTCTTAACGTAAAGCAATAGCATCATTTACTCCACTCCATAGGAAACATTTTCATACTCTTGACAACAGTCGACTGTTAACAACAACTCTTTGTAGTGGCTTCTCTCCACAGTTATTTTCAACATTTCTATAAGTACCTAAACCGTTGTTTTGTTGGAATTAGTTATGAAATCCCCAATCAAAGACATATCCATGTAACATGGTATCTGCTTGTAAAGCAGATTGTGGAACTCGTTGGCCTTGGCCCAGGCATTGTTAGGGGATTTACAGGACATTCCTACTTGCCACCTTTCACATAATGGTTGAGGCAGGCGAGATTTAGATGGTACGAGGGGTCTGATAGATATTCATGTAAATTAGGGAGGTATGCAATGCAGCTATTCTTAGTTCACAGGAAGCATCCAGCAGTTTCACAAAAATAATTTCCCGGCGATTTTTTTTCCTTGAAACTATCCAAATATTCGAAAAATATTCGAAAACCTAAAATTATGCTTTGTGGTACCAAATATGCAAAAATATGTGAAATTTAATTGCGTTTAAATGGTTGCAAACCACTTAAAACTCCCCAAAAGGGATTCCAATGAACGCTCAGGGCCTAAAAACTGAATATGCAAAATATGTAAAATCTCGTCTCTAGTCATTACATCCCACATTCGTAACGAAGTTGTGCCACGAAATCACCAAATCGCATCAAATGATACGAAAACTGTAGCACCAAGGATTAACGCATGCGCAACAGTAACTAATGATGTGGTATTCTTCGAGAATCAGAAGATACAATTCTTTGAGGGAATTCAACGCTGATTTCGAAATATGGTTAACATTTTGGTTTACATGATTAAAATAGTTAATCATGGGTTTTAAATGCAAAAATCGTAAGTTTCTTGAAAAAATTTAAACATATATCTTAACGGAGTGAGATGGAAAATGACGTCCCCGTTTTCGAACTAGTTTAACTCAAAATTTGTTCAAAACTTATCAGGATTCTCCCAGTCCAGCAGAAAGTGATGTTTATTGGAACATACTGGTAATATAAACATTAGGTCCAATTTGGAAGGGTAATGAACATGGTTTTATTTTATTTTATTATGTTATACTTTATTTTTAATGCATATGGTGTTTTATTGAGTATTACTGGTCTCCCCCCCCCCCCCTCCTCCAATGGCTCAGACTACAGAAATCGACTCTAGAGCTCATTTATGATCGAAAGTTCCTCCTAGAGATTTTTTTAAACGGTTTCTTTTCAGGTAGGTATTTAATTAGCAAATTTTTGTAGAATAGCGAAGCTATTGCAATGGCTCGGAAAAGTGTAAAATCAAAATTTTTGAAAAATTTCTCCATAAAAAAAATCCGTTTTGAGGCACTCTGAAACAATTCCTGAAGTTTACACTTTTTCATATATATATATATATATATATAGGTATATATATATATATATATATATATATATATATATATATATATATATATTTATATATATATATATATATATATATATACACATATATATATATACTCGGCCCTTCGGCCTTTTCTCTTTTGTACTTCGTAGAAAACGAGGATAATTTGCTATGCAATTCGTCTCACGAGAAAAAAAAAAAAAAAATTTTCAAGCTTGGCCGGGATTCGAACCCACGACCTCTCGCTTCCCATCTCAGGACAAAAAACGTTACACAAAAAAAGTGGACATTTTAAAAAAATTATTGGGGGTCGGCCTAAGAATTGCATAACAATTAATATATATATATATATATATATATATATATATATATATTAGAGATGTCGATACCAAAATTTATCGATTCCCGATACCGATACCTAAAAAATCGAATCCCGATTCTCGATACCTAACTTACCTGTGTAGGTGAAAAACAAAAATTCCTCTTGAACTAGTAATATATTCAAATTTTTTTGTACAACAACAAAATTTTTATTTTGTACTTATACTTACAAAAAATTGATCCCAATGATATAATTGGGAGCTAATATATTTTCCATCTCTATTTATTGTCATTAGGAGTTCTTGTTCCAATGAAGCTTTAATGCTTTAGTCACTTATTAAAATTAAATAAATTTTAAAGATTAATTCTTATTACAAATTCTAAATTTCAGATTTATATTTTCATTCAAGGCTTTAGTTAATTTGATTTGTGCAAATACAAAATTTGATATTTTTTTGTTATCTATCAAGTATTAATTAATAGGCAACTTTTATTGCCTAGGATTGATTTCTTTCTGAATAAAACAAGTTGAGCAGACTGACTTGGTTTTTTAGTTTTTCGTCGGTAACTGTAAGGTATTTCCAAATAAGACTGGCTCTAGGCTTTTATACTTGGAAAACATAGCTTTTTCTAATGCTTCTGTTGTCTCAAACAAGATAACACAAGCCTACTTTTAAACAAAGTTATAATTGTAAGTTGTGTTTTCGACAATTCATGTTTCGCAACTGCTAACATCACACAACGGTTGCACGGTACAACCATCTTCGTTGTTAGATGGTTGCGATAGTAGGTAGAGTAATAAAACGCCCATCACCGGGCGGTATCGGTATCGGCTTTAGGCGATCGATTCTCGATACCGATACCAATGCCTAAGAAACTAAGAATCAGTGGTATCGAGAATCGGTATCGGGAATTGACTCATCCCTAATATATATATATATATATATATATATATATATATATATATATATATATATATATATATATATATATATATATATATATATACACAATATATGGTGTTACATATATATAATATTATATATGTTACAATAATACAATACTTATACATGTTATATATGTATCATTCCAGACGATAATTCTCCTTAGGATTGAGATAAAAATCCCGTTCTTGCGCCAAAAAATCAAGCTTTCCAAAAAAAGGGATGCGTTTGTTGATCAGAACTTTTTGAGCACATTAAATTGGTCACATTTCAAATAATATGTTAAAAAAATCACTAAAATTGGCTAAAAACCTCCAAAAATCGTTGAATTTATAAATTTCAGCAGAATTTTGGTCAATACAAAGTCATGAACGATTAAATAGGACGTTGAAAAAATTTTTGCACAAAATTAGACTGAAAAACGTACTTAAATTTCATTACAATTTGCTAGAAAATCTATAAAAGCTGCAAATAATTAAAAAACTCAAAATCTTTTTTGAATTGCCGAATTTTATTTAGTATGAGTTTTTTACTTTCCTTACTTAACCCGAACATCAATTTCTGGAACGCATGCTACGAAGGGTATTTTGTTCAACGTGTATCTACACGTTTTATGAAAATCTATGTATGTGTGAATGTAACTCGTGTACACGATTGCGACCTTACGGTACGACATACGATTTCAGGGTTGGGTTTATACACCCAAGAGACTGGTTTCTACTGTAGAAAACTCAGCTTAAAATTATCATTTTTAGGGGGTTAAAAAAATCAGAATACGTGAAAAAACGACTTTTTAGCTTTTTTTTTTTTTGCTTTTTCTCCAAAATGGTTCGAGGGATTTAGATGGAACTCACAGGATTTACTCGTCTCCCGGATAGAAATGATATCCCATATCCCTCATACCTGGAAAAATACTCTGAGGGCGGTAATTAGCTAAAAACCTTCAAAAATCGGAGAAAAAAATGCAATTTTTTAGCTCCTTTTTGGTGTTTCCTTTAATATGGCCACTACATGATGCAAAAGAACTATCTTTTTATCTTGTCAGTGTTTTGTTCCATTTCCGAAGGGTGAAGTCGTAAATAATCTGAATTAACGTTTTTTCACTTTCTTTACTTAACCCGAAGGGTGAAGGGAAAGTCTTGCAATCACCCTGAAAATCAATTTCTGAAAATCATGCTAGTTTTGCCGTAAAATTGGGTTTTAGCAATTTCTTTGTACTATAATTGTTCAAATGTCAATACAATTCAACATATTATAATATGATAGGTAATTCAAGAAAATTCGCTCATTTGATCATGCTGCATGACTAAAACTTTTTTTTATCTTATGGCATTATTACTACCATAACTCCCCTTAGGATCTATGTAAAATCAAATATAAGGGCACAGTTGGAAAAAGCAGCAAATTTTCTGGCTCTCTAATCCCAAATAAATCATTTTTAAGCCGACCCAATACGTAAAAATGTTCCAGTCATGCAGCATGATCGTATGAGTGAATTTTCGTAAATTATCGTACTATTTATTGTTACATTTTAATTAAGGACTTTGAGGGAAAAGAAAATGAAGAGCCCAGGGGAAGAAGGGTATCAGTTCATTTTTGGTCGATTTGTAAATAGCGGTGCCATCTGTTAGAGTTTTAGGTGTACCTACTATGGATTGGCAAAACAATTGGAAGCATGATGACTTCAAGTCACGAGATATAACATGAAAAAGATTTGCCGTGCAGGGGAAAAAGGGAGTCCGCATATAAAGCCCCTGTTGAAAAATTATCAAAAATGGACTTCTTCCCCTGGTCTCTTAAAATGTTAACTACCAATTTTATGGCAAATAACCCGTTCTAAATAATATTCAGCTATTCAAAAAGAGATTTTGGATTTTTAACTTCTATGCAGTTTTTATCGATTTTTTAGCACTTCCTAATGAAATTCAAGTACATTTTTCAGCATAATTTTGCACATAAGTTTTTAATGTTCTATTTTGTAGTTAATAAACTTTATTTGAGAAATATTCTGTAAAAAATATAGATTTAACAATTTTTAGCCGTTTTTTGCTATTTTTAGTGGTTTTTTCAGCTTTTATTTTTGGAATTTGACCAATTTTATGTGCTCAACAAATTCCGGCCAACAAATTCGTCCTTTCGTCTGGAAAGCTTGATTTTTTGGCGCAAAAACGGAATTTTTATCTCAATCCAAAGGAGAGTTATCGTCTTGAATGAGGAATATATATATATATATGTGATTCGTTTCAGAATATCTCAAAACGGATTTCAATGAAAAAAACGTTCTATGATTTTGATTTTAAAAGTTTTGGAGCCGTTGCAATAGCTTCATTTTCTACGAAAATTCGCCAAAAGGATGCTGAATCGTACATTCTGAAAAATATCTAGAATTTTCTTTGTTCATTTGTTATAGCGAATTTTTGTAGAAAATGAAGCTATATTGCAATGGCTCGGAAAATTTTAAAATTTTAAAATCAAAATTAGCGAAATATTTCTTCATTGAAATCCGTTTTGAGGCATTCTAAAATGATTCCTGAAGTTCACGCTTTATATATATATATATATATATATATATATATATATATATATATATATATATATATATATATATATATATATATATATATATATATATATATATATATATATATATATATATATATATATAATTCCAGAGAACTCTCTTTTGGATTGAGATAAAAATTCAGTTCTTGCGCCAAAAAATCAAGCTTTCTAAATGAAAGGATGAGTTCATTGGCCAACATTTTTTGAGTACATTAAATCGGTTAAATTTTGAAAAATGTACATACTCTAAAAATGGCTAAAAATTGCTAAAAATCCCTACTCGAAATTATAATTTTTAGGAGAGTTTCAGTCAAAACAACATTATCGACGATTAACTTTGGTTTGGGACACTCAACAGTGACACAGTGGCAGATAGGCAAGCCCGCACGACATGCATGTCTTGAGGTAGGGGTAGCCCTAATGCGCCGCATAGCGGAACGAATCTGAATATTCCACTGGAAGCGGTCTTTGATAAACGACTTATCAAACACGAAGATCAATTATTAAACCAAGAGAGGTGATTGACACGTAAGAAAAACTCCGGTGCTGAGCGTTACACAGGCCCCAGCGTATATTCCATAAGCATAGGTATTGTTGGTTTTTTCTTCAAATTTACCATCCTTATTAAAAAAAAGTTCAATTCATGGAGAATGACCATGTGAGCGAATTTACGTAGTTTTCCTCATCATATTTGTCAAAGCGTTTTGAAATTCGAGGACTTTACGCGCTCCGAAACTATTAAATAATTGCGAAACAACTGTTCATAAATATTATTGAGCTATATCATACCCATTTTAGAATTTAACACTTATTAGTATTTCAGTTTTATCGATTTTTTTTGCAAATTTTAATTAAATTTCGGTAAATTTACATTTTTCAGTACAACTTTATTTTTCAATGCCGATAAACTTGTTTTGAGTAATATTCGGGAAAAAAAAGAAAAATATTTTTAGCCGTTTTTCGTCACAGAGTCCCTTTTTTTCTCTTGGAATGCTTTTTTTTTTGAGAAAAAAAAAAAAAACGTATTTTTTACTATACTTTACAGTTTTAATTGATTTTTTTCAGCACATTTTTTCAAACATATCCAATTAATTGGACTCAAAGATTTCTGTCCCACAAAATCATATTTTCTTTTGGAGTTTGTTTTTTTTTTTTGCGAAAGAACGGATTTTTTATCTCAATCATAAGATTCCAGAGAACATTTTCAAAAAAAAAAAAAAAAAAAAAAAAAAAAACAGGTAATGTGATCGAATAAGAACGCGTTTTTAATATAACAGACATCTTCAATTCAGTCAACAAAACAGCACTGTTGACTGCCTTGGTTTAATTACAACTTATTGTTAGATTAACAGTTTATTCGTAATTATTCTTTTGCCAGTTTCATGTGAGATTCCTGAGGCGACATCAAAAATATTCTTTTTGTCTGAAAACTGAAAGAAAACTTTCCGTACAGCACGGAGGAAGATGGTTGACTGCATGAATTTCATAGAGGAATATGGGACTGGATGCGTGGGGGGAGGTATCAGTATGCCACACAGTCATCATAATTATTTTATTGGTTACTCTTTTAGGAAATTTTGCGCTGAAATATACCGCACGTTCCTACACCTAAAACTGCTCCTTAACGTAATTATCTTTTAAAAGCCTTTAAAAACACGTTTTCCAACATATTTTGCGTTCTAGCGGCTAAAAATAACGTTCAAAACAACTAGTGTACCCGATGAAAGTTGTAGAGAATCAAATTTTGCGTCGATTGGTTACCAGAAAAAGTACAAAGCACCGGAAAATAAGAAGGTGATTGAATTTAAAAATATTACAAAGCCGGGAAATACTGCTTATTGGCACATTAGAGATCAAACTTGACAATGAATTGAGTTCCTTAAACAAGAAAAGTTGTTACTAATCAAATTAGACGCCAAATAGCCACCAACAATTTCAAAATATCTTGCAAATTAAGGGTTTTAAGGTGTTCATAAGCTCCATCGTACGTGTTTTAGCGAATTTTTGAAGAAAATTAAGCTATTGCTCTCGCCTCAAAATTTGTAGAATGTGAATTTTTGAAAAAAAAATTATGCAGAAATCCGTTTCATGCTATTCTGAATCATATTCTGAAGTTTAACGCATTTTTAGCGAATTTTTGAAGAAAATTAAGCTATTGCTCTCGCCTCAAAATTTGTAGAATGTGAATTTTTGAAAAAATGTTATGCAGAAATCCGTTTCAGGCTATTCTGAATCATATTCTGAAGTTTAACGCATTTTTTTATGTATGTATGTATGTATATATGTATATATGTATATATGTATATATGTATGTATGTATATATGTATGTATATATGTATGTATGTGTCATTCCAGACGATAACTGTCCGCAGAATTGTGCTAGAAACTTCAAACAAATTTTAAAATGTTAAGGACACGAAACGAAAGTTCAAGTTCGTTGGCCAGCATGATCGGATTACATCTTCAGGTTGAAATTTTCAAAAACGTAGTCAAAAATTTCAAAATAGCCTGTTTTTTGCGATTTGTTGTGCGAAATAATTTTTTCAGCATACTAACATGTGGTATATTCGGAATCAGCGTAAAATTTCCTATAAGAGTATGTATCAAGCTTTCAAAAATTTCAAAGTTGAAAATCCAGTCAAAAATCGAAATAATGCCGTTCGCTAGTTGTAAAAATCGGTAATATTTGCATGAAACATTGTCCAAATTCAGATTGAACTACTCTTATGGAATAAGAGCGACTGAATGTCGAAGATTTCTTCAAAAATTCGCTCATGGGGTCATGCTGCATGACTGGACTTTTTATGTATGTATGTATATATGTATGTATGTATGTATGTATGTATGTATGTATGTGTCATTCCAGACGATAACTGTCCGTAGAATTGTGCTAGAAACTTCAAACAAATTTTAAAATGTTAAGGTCACAAAAAGAAAGTTCAAGTTCGTTGGCCAGCATGATCGGATTACATCTTCGGGTTGAAATTTTCAAAAATGTAGTCAACAATTTCAAAATAGCCTGTTTTTTGCGATTTGTCGTGCGAAATAATTTTTTCAGCATACTAACATGTGGTATATTCGGAATCAGCGTAAAATTTCCTATAAGAATATGTATCAAGTTTTCAAAAATTTTAAAGTTGAAAAATCAGTCAAAAATCGAAATAATGCCGTTCGCTGGTTGTAAAAATCGGTAATATTCTTCAAAAATTCGCTCATGGGGTCATGCTGCATGACTGGACTTTTTTCAACTACTTCACTGTTTACCCGGAACCTACTCGTCATAGAACCAGGAAGTTAAAATTGTTTTTCGTTCAGGGGACCTGAACATTCAACTATCTTTAATTTAGTAAAGTTTCGTCAAAAAGTGGGAGGCCTTACTGAATTACAAATCTAGTCAACAAAATAAGACTAAAAATAAATTGTTGTCTTGGGTTTTTTACAGGCTCAGTAGGTTTTTGAGGGCACTGATTGACAAAATATTTAGGTATTGGTAATCTGGGTCGTAAAAGAATAAACTACATTGATAAATAAATAGTTTTATTATAATATAGAGAAATTAGTGTATTTCATAATCAAATTGATTAATACCTTTCATTAGATGTGAAGTAATCATAAAATCAATTTATTTTTATTAATAATTAATTTAATTTTAATAAAAACGTATTTTATTATAATGTAGAGGCTGTACAGGAAACTTCTGTATTCTATAAACGCGTAAGTAATTAGCTTTCTTCAGATTTGAAGTACAAATAAATATTCATTAAATTGATGTTGTTTAGTTTTTTACGATTATAATGACCAATAATTGTCTTGTCAAGCAATCAGTGCTTTCAAAAACCCACTGTGCCGGTAATAAACCCACACAACAGTTTATTCGCTTTTTCAAAATAATTTTAGCGAATTTTCGTAGAAAATAAAGCTATTGCAGTGGCTCCGAAAATATTAAAATGAAACTTTTAACATTGAAATCTGTTTTGAGGCATTCTGAAACTAATCCTAGAGTTTAACTCTTTTTCATTATATATATATATTAATTGCTATGCAATTCTTAGGCCGACCCCCAACATTTTTTTTTGTAACGTCCGTGACGCGAAGCGCGAGTTCGTGGGTTCGAATCCCAGCCAGGCTTGAAAATTTTTTTATATTCATTTTTTTCGTATCGTGGGTTCGAATCCCAGCCAGGCTTGAACATTTTTTTATATCCAAATTTTTTTATATCCATTTTTTAAATGTAAAATGAACGAATAAAAATGTATAAAAGAGAAAAAAACTACTTTATTTTTTGAGCGTTTTCAGGCTAAGAATTGCATAGCAAATTATCCTCGTTTTCTACGCAGTACAAAAGAGAAAAGATCCGGGGGGTCCAGGGGGGCGAAGCCCCCGGGCGAGGCGCGAAGCCCCGAGTATATATATATATATATATATATATATATATATATATATATAATATTAGTTTGTAATTTTTTTTCATAAAAGAGTATCCAATAAAATAATTATGACCACTGTGTGGCATACTGGTTCCTCCCCCCACGCATCCAGTCCCATTTTCCTCTATGAAATTCATGCTGTCAACCGTCTTCCTCCGAGTAAGTTAATTTAGACTTTAGTTTCTTACGGGATTTTAAAGTTTTTTTGTGGAGTTAATGGTCTTAAAGTGCTTAGCAAAAAAGGTGCTATATGATGGGTATCTGACCAGTACCTAATATGGCTCCTGAAGTTCATTTGCACGATGATGTCACCATAACCGTCCGACTGGGGGAAACCCTCAGCTCCCTTGCACTACTACGTCACGCGTTATATTCCTACCCTTTTATTGACCAAACTAAACGGTCTTTTGAGCTGAAAATTGGTACTTAGAGGTTTTCAAGTCCGCTGAATCTGAATCTGAGGCAAAAGTGTGAAATTCCAACACATGTTAGTTTCTTATTACGTTAAGCAACAGTTTTAGGTATAGGAATATGTGGTATATTCAGAATGAGCGCAAAATTTTCTATAAAAATAGCCAATAAAATAATTTAGATCCAGCAGAATCGATTTCTGGTCCACAGTGCCGGCGTTTAGCCGATATAGCGCTCTCGTATCCGGCCTGCGTACGAGACCAACACTAATCCTGATTGCTGCTTTCAAGAGACTTCAATAATTATGTATTAGTATTTCAATTCCGTTTACCCCCACTCTCTCCTCTCCCTACGACCACCGAACCCTTTAAGGGGCCGATGACGTAAATCAAATCAAAGACTTCGCCGAGGGGTGGGCGCGGAGCGGCAGGAAAGTCGAGTGCTCGGCAAATAGACTTGTAGATCCCCGCGGATCCTACACCCTCTTCCTCCCGTTGTAGATGAATAATTTTCAAGGAGCCCCGTAGACCTTTTAAAGTGCAATAGGGGAACTTTTAAGGGCAACTTAAAGGCGGCTGAAGAATTCCATTCCGGAGCAGTGCATAGGGTATCATGGCTCCTTTGCTCTCCCCAACCCCCCATCACCTTCCTGTTTCCCTAATAAGACTGTTCTCTTGGATTACTCCTGCATTCCTAACTACCGCTTTTGCATTCAAGTCGTTTCTTTCTTCAAACGCGGTTATACCCTTTAACGCCCCGGTTATTTTACGCCCGAAATAAATTAGGGGTTTTCTCAGGGCCCCGGGTTTGCCCCGGGGTTAGCCCCATTACCCCATCAAATTCCCTGGTAGTTGCTACTAATGACACTAAGTGTTCCCGCTCGGAGAATCCCAATTCCGCCTCGTCCCTCACGCCGGTTTTCTTCAATAGTTAATCCGCGAATAACCGGATCGGCTCTCAGCTGCGCGGGCGGGCGGCGCAGCTGAATTTATGCAGCGTAATGAAACTAAAACACGCCCCCCTCCACCACCACTCCCTCACAATCCCACTCCAACCCCCTCAAATCCACGCAATCTCTACCGAAGGAAAGAAAAAATCTTTTTTTCTTTTCAACTCTCGAGGTGCCTATTTAATTTTTTACTAACCGCCCGAGCTCCCTCCGAGCTTTCCGAAAAAAAAAAAAAAAAAAAAAAAAAAAAACCTTGGTATAAAGGAATCATTGATTGAAAATTCGCTCAGCTCTGAAAAAAACGGCCCACACACAATATGAATCGCTGCATGTGCCCAATAACTGGACGGAAAAATTATTAGGGAATATTTTTATCGAAATTCGTAGAAAATACAGCTATTGCGATGGCTCGAAAAATGTCAAAATAAAAACTGTGAACAAACTTGAGGCGTCGCTTCTACAACTAATTTCCAATAAAAAATCCTCTCAGAGTTTATTTCTTTGAACACTTTGTTTTTGAGTAATTCTACATGATGTTTTTCGTGTGTTCTACTTTATCATTTCAAAACTGCCACTACTCCATTAGGTTCAATGTGAAATAAAAAATAAGAAACTTTTTAAAGAGCATTTAATTTCATAGCTCTGTGATATCCTGTAAAATCAATATTTTCTCATGCCATTTAATATTTATGCATTAGGCCGACTTTGCGCAGGCTTGTTTGCACAAACAATAACTCACATAACATAACTCTCCTTTGGATTGAGATAAAAAGCCCGTTCTTGCGCCAAAAAATCAAGCTTTTCAAACGAAAGGACAAGATTGTTGGCCAGCACTTTTTGAGCTCATTTAATTGGTAAAATTTCAAAGAATTTGCTCAAAAAATCATTAAAAATGGCTAAATATTGTTAAATTTATATTTCTTTGCAGACTTTTAGTCAAAAGAAGTTTATCAACGATGAACTAAACCATTAAAAATTTATGTACAAAATTATGCTGAAAAAGTTATTTAAATTTCAATAATATTTGCTGAAAAATCGAAGAAAAAACTGCAATTAAGACTAAAAGCCCAAAATCTTTTTTGAATCACAGTGTATTATTTAGAACGAGTTTTCTGGTCATAAAACAGGCAGTGGACAATTTCTTTCCATTTAAAGTGCTAAAATTTCAAAACAATGTAAAATAATATAATACGATAATCTAGAAAATTCGCTAACTCGATCATGCTGCATGACTGGAACTTTTTGAATATTTTAGCCACTTTAGAGTTGATCAAAATTGATGCTCTCATCAAAAAAATCTGGACGGCGGACGGACAGATTTTATTTATTTTTTATTCGATATTTGGATTCTACGTACCTTAAAACGTAAAAATATTGGAGAGGGTGGGGGGGGGGGGGGGGGCAAACAATTTGTTTAGTCGATTACAAAGGTTCATTGTTGAAAATAATAAACCAATAATACGAAAGGCTCTAAGTTGTTGTTATATGAGGTTCTTAACAATGTGGTGGGAAGAGCTGCAGGTGATTGAGTTAATACGTTGGTGGCTTGGGGTTCTTTCATGGTTTGGTGAAATTGTATGAAAAAAGAATCGGCCTTCCCAGGACACAACCCCTGTCCCTCTCTCCCTGCCAAACTTTCCCCGCCCCTTCGGTCCCTTACAGCGATAATTATTATCAGGCGGAGGTGGGCTTTTGTATAACCGGAGCCCCCTAATTAGCATGACTTAGTGCATAGCTTTAATTAGAGTCGGCCAACTTGCAACATCTCCTCTCGTGGCCGCAGTGCTCGGCGGGATATCTGTGAAGTCGGCTCACCCGAAGGCCCCAACACTCAACTCGACTTGTCCCGTCAATATTTCATTATAGAAACTCGGCAGCTGGAGGAGGGGGCTGTCTTTCATCTTCGGGCTCAACAGGTCCGAAATCCTTCGTCCCCTGGACCTCCCTCTCTGTCTCTGTAGAATTCCTAAGTCGGGTTTCGCTTTCCTTCCCTCATTCCCCCCCCCCTTCTCTTTCTCCACGCCCCTCCCTCTGAACTTGGCAACCAGCTGGAAATGCTGGACATGACTCACGAAATCGTTGACAGATAACTTTTCACGACAAATTTGTGTTTTAGGGTGCAATGGTAACTCTACCCATCCTAGGTGGAAAAAAGTCTTGGTACTTCACAAAATCTCAAAAAATGCCTGAGATTGTTGAAATGGCACATTCATGTTATATGATTATGTTATGAAAACATGTTGAAATAAAAGAATATTTTTAGAATATCTCATGACGGATTTCCATGAAAATGAAATGATGATTTTTGGAGCCATGGTTTTATTTTCCACGAAAATTCGCTGAAATAGTCTAATTTTTTTTTAATCGCCTTCCTGCACAATTCTATTTTTTTTTGTACTATTAGTAGACGTACTAGTTTGATGTGAAATCCTATTTAACACTTTTACGCAGCGCATTTTGGGTGGACCTTTTTGAATCTTTGCTACTGAGCATCTAGGATTTGGAGAAAGATCTACGTTGTATGGAGGTAGCTGCCAGAGGGGGGGTTGTTGTAAGTAGTGGACTTGAGGGTGAAACCGACTGAAACTGCGAGGAGGGTCGACCAAGTTGCAGTGGGCTCATCACTCAGCAGTGCGAGTAGTCCAACTACCGCACGGCGGTTGCTAACAATAAACGTAAGTGGCTCTGCTGATAGACCGCTTAGTGTCCTTCCCCAGTACTTATTCCTGTTTTTCGTAACGCTCATCCTGTTCACCTTCCCCGATAACCTGCAGTGGTGAAGAATATTACGAATTAGAGAAGTTGGAGCTGGGGTCCATTACAGTAGATGAGTGTGACAGCTCCGTGTATATCTGTATATACCATAATAGTGCATTATATTCAGCCATCAGTGTTTACCTTCCTCGGATGTCCAAGTAATGGTCCTCGCACACTAGGATGGAATAGAACAGGAGGAGGACGGGAAATAGCCGCGGGACTCGGGTCGTATTTTATAAATTCTGCGTTATTGAATGGAGAGCCGCAGACGAGGTGGGACGCGGCCGTGATGGCCAGGATCAGGCACAGGACGGGACTCTCCGCGACCGTTCTCGGAACGAGAAACGCCGCTTCCTGGCATCGGACGATTCCCGTCCAGTCCCAGCCACCTTAGGGGTCTCCCCAATCGCCACTTGAATTAATTGGGAACAGCACTTACAATCCAACAATACTTCGCACGGTAGATGCATTCTCCCGGTTGAGATGGGAACCGTCTAATTTCTCCCCTTAAAAACATACTTATTAAGAGAATGAGTATGTTGAATGTGGACGGAACGTAGGTTCCAATCCAGGAACTTCGTAAAGGTACTAATACGTAAAGGTATCTAGCTTCCTTCTTAAAGATACTATTTAAGTCATCTTACTGGCAGAGATACCAATGCTTCTTGGTAAATAGATGCATTGGCAATAGAGAATAATAATGTAGAAGTTAAAAATAGGATGGATTGTCAATGACTGAAGTTATCACGAAATGACATCTGAAATCTAGTCTAGGAAATGCCATAAGAAATTTTCATTGGGATACCAACACCCAATCAAAAGTTGAAAGAACCGGGAAATGCTCATCTTAAGAGACTTGGAAAGAGTTTGCTCTCATTGGGGACTTTGAATAAACGCGCTAGAGTTGTTACTGAGCCAATCACGATAAAATCCATCGAGCATCATCCTGAATCGTATACTCAACTACCCCCCGAGTTTGAATGAAATCGAACTTATAGATCATGGGAAATTGACGTTATGAAAAATTCACGCTTGTGTAAGCACTCAGTTGATCAATGACTCAATTGATCCAAAGGCAATACAATTTTTCCGACCAATCCCTGAAAAATTTATCAAAATGGAATTATAACTTAGCATAGTTTTGGGCTTGGGAAGGAAATACCACAAACAAACTTCGGTAGTGTGGTAGGTAAACTGTCTAAAAATACTCTGAAAAATTCGAAAAGTTGTTTGTAAGGATATGGGAGAGTGAAGTTACCAGAGATAAATCGTGTCAAAATGATCCATACGGACACAATAATTTTTGAAAATTTAATTTTTTAAACTTTTGATAGTTTATTTTCCACGTTAATTTTCTCTCCTTGTATGTACCCTGAACAAGTTTTTAGTATAGATATTTAATTTATCATTATATCAGTAGTTTGTTAATTTTGTCATCTTGCACTTGAATAATTTCCCTTTCTTCTATCAAATGAAAATTCGATCTCGTTGTAGAGCTTCCAAGGTCGGTGCTTCTCTGTGAGGAGCTAGTATTACCTTCAACGTCTTCCCACGCAATAGGCACTGCTGATATATATATATATATATATATATATATATATATATATATATATATATATATATATATATACGTATGTGCAAAGTATGATACTCCCTCTACAACAAAGGGCAAGTGGTTGCTACGCGCCTCCGTCTCGTTGTGTATGCAAGCCATGAGCGCTCCGTCTCCAGCTTGTTAGCTGCATCATCCGATACACGAAGGACCTACTCGTACCTTCTCCCTCTTCTACGAGACTCATACAATTGCGCCATCTGCGGTAACTGGGGAGAACGCAGTCCTATATGATACACGCGAGATACAAATTCATAATAAGCAGTTAGCGGCGTTCAAATGAATGAAACCAACCCACTTACACGTAATTAAATCCCAGTCGTTCTCACAGACAAGACTAACATCGAAACAACACATCACAATATCGAAAACAAATCACTATTTCAATTTGCTGAAATGGTGAAGGATGGCAATTTTCAGGACTCCATTAATGTTGTATAAAGCGGTTCAATTCCGAACAGTGTGGCTTTCCTTATTTCTTATCATTGTGGTATTGCAAGTTCTGAATGAGTTCTGAATGTGTTTTCGTTTTAATAATTATCGCAGTTTTTATTGTGTAGCTTGTTCAAATTAAGGATGAAGAAGTTTTGTAAATATCTTTCCTGCTTCAAAGGTAAACAGAATGCTTCCAAAATATAACATCCTGAACAGCAATACTTGTTTGCCTTAAAAGTGGGCTGGACGATCCACCATTAGCGAATTTTCGTTAAAAATGAAGCTAATGCAATGGTTCCAAAAATTTAAAAATGAAAACTTTCGACATTTTTCTTCATTGAAATCTGCTTTGGGCTTTGGAGCATTCTAAAACAAATCCTACGCGCGTGTGTGTGTGGGTGTGTGTGTGCATCAAAATTTTACTTAAAATCTTCAAAGAAAATCTCAGTTGGTGATTGATTTGAGATCAGCTCACAAATTTGGTAATCTTCGTTTCATATGATGAAAAACACAAAATGTAGCTTGCCGGTTCAATGCAGTGTGGACGCTCTTTCGGCTTCCGTTCGGGCCGAGATCTGCCGATTCCAATATGATATATGGCGGTGCAGATAGAAGAAATACCAGAAATTCCAGGAACAACAGCAATATATAATTTTTTGGGATCGTTGTTATAAATTAAGTTAAATCCAAATCAATCATACTCATCAAAGTCTCATAATCTGTGTTGCCCATTCGAAAAGAAAATTACCGAATCCGATGTTAAACCCGTAATCTAAATTTAGCTGATCGATGTCATTAGCTATCAAATCCAGAATCAGGTCCATAACACTATACATAGTGCCACGAATTAAGGGTAAGTACCTGGTGCTGGGCGTCCAAGCCCAAAATCCGAGCGACAATTAAACAGATGAGAGGTGCGACTGCCCCTTTCCTCTACCAGCGCATCAACGTGCGGCGCTCAGGAAATATCCTTCCCGATCAAACATATGAGACTATATCCCCAATAGCGGCAGCTCGAGAACGCGAGAGGAAGCCGCGCTTGACCAATTGAGCGAAAGGTAGATTCGCTTTCTTGGAAATGACTTAGTAGTCGGAGTGCTCAAATTTCGAAACAAAGTAACATATATATGATACGATAATCTAGGAAAGTTCACTCTTCCAATCATGCTGCATGACTGGAACTTTTTTAATGTTTCTGACGCTCTAATGGAATCTAGGAATATACTCGTACTTACAATTTAGGTACTGCTTTACTTTAGTTGTTCATTGTTGGTGTTTTGAATGGCAACCCGAATTGGTCGGTGACTGAACATTTTACTTTTTCAGTCACAATTATTCAAACATTTTACATTTTCAGTTCCTAGAATCGTAGTCTCGAGTTTAATAATCTTTCCGGAGGCGGGTGATTAAAATTGACGAATTCAGCAACTCCTGATTTACCGGGAGTCACTCAACTAATTGAAGTCTATCGGAACGCCATCGCCTCAAGATTAAACAGCTGGACTTGAGTCTCCCCGCTGGAACGAGATCTCTTCCATGACTAAGTTAGCGTGTTTAGAACCTTCCGGACGACCCGTTCAAGAATTTATTTACGTACTTCGAGCGGACGCATCGCCAAGAGCCCCAACTGGAAAGTTGATAAAGCGTCACCTTACCGACGTATCCTACCTTGTTCGTAACTTTCAAGTCTGGTCAACTGTCAGTGAGAAAATTTTCGTAATGAAATAGTAATCTAAAAGAAATGTAAAGATCCTAATGAAAAAGTAGTTAGAACATAGAACTGTGGACTTTTAAGCGATTTTTCGCGATAAAAAAAAACTTCAATGGCTCCAAACATTTTAAAATCAAAATTTTCGAAAATTTTCTTAATTGAAATTCGTTGTGAGGCATTCTGAAACAAATTCTAGAGTTTAACGCTTATCATTATGTATAATGATACACATACACATGTGACCGTGCAAGGGAAAAGGGAGCTTAACTTGCCAGAGGCCAAATCTGAGTTTATATATTTTTTAAAAATTGTCTCCACATTATGCTGAACAAAATCTTTTTTTCTATAATTTTTCAATCAATATATATAATTATTGTTCAAAGTATGAAGAAAGCGGGCCCAAAAATTCCAAATTTTCACCAGGTTTCTGTAGATTTTCAGAAAACTTGCAACACTGCAGTTTTTCGCGATGATAATACATTGAAAAATGTAGAAAATTCAAGTTTTGATGATTATTGGGGAAAGAAAGATAGTTTTGGGCCCCAAAAACATTTTACAAGAAAAAAGGCATTTTTTTATCCTATCTTTGTTTTTTCGTTCTCCTGAAAAAAAGCCTTAGCAAGTTAAGCTCCCTTTTCCCTTGCACGGTCACATAATATATATTTATGTATAGGTATAATTCCTGACGATAACTCTCCTCAGGATTGAGATTAAAATTCAGCTCTTGGGCCAGAAAATCAATGTTTCCAAATCAAAGGATGAGTTCGCTGGCCAGGTCTTTTGAAGCTCATTAAATTGGTCAAATTTCAAAAAAATGTGCTTAAAAAAAAAAAAAAAAAATTACTGAAATGGCTAAAAACTGCTGTAACTATTAAATTTATGTTTTTTAGCTATTTATTTTTTTTTCAGAAAAATTTTAGTAAAAAAAGAAAATTATCACCGAGGAACTAGAACATTAACAAATTTACACACAGAACTTTGCAATTTTTACCGAATTTCCGTGGAAATTTAAGCTATTTGTTGTTTGAAAAATCTACATAAATTTCAATAATATTTCCTGAAAAATTATATATTTATAAAAACTGAAGAAAACCTTATGATTCTAAATCTTTTCTATTTTTATTTTTGATATTATATAGAACGAGTTTAATTGCTATACAATTGGACGTAAACAATTTCTTTGCACTAAAATTTCTCAAATTTCAAAACAATGTAACATAGGATAATACGATAATTTACGAAAATTTGCTCATACAATCAAGCTGCATGATTGGAACTATTTTCAAATTAATTGTCTTTGAATCAACATACAACCTATACATTATTGATTGTACAAAAGCAGTTATGCATTAGATAGTGGAGTTGGGCTGCGGCGTTAAAGTCATTTATTAATTCGACTCAAATTACCAGCAATAATTAATTCGTTTCAATTAATAATACAATTAATGAACAACAGCAACTTCATTAAGTATTGCAAACTGAGAATCCAACGTTAATTAGTCCACTTGAAAGTCAAGATTTGATTTTACTTGAACTATATATTCATAGTAGTCCAGGTGCCAAGGCCGAAAATAGGTACCTAGTAATTTCAGGAGAAGGATTCGGAATAAATTCTGAAAATGTAGTGCGTGAGAAAACCTTTCTGCGTGAGAAAATCTCTATCTGCCATCTCGATATTGGTAGAATACAAAATGGTGGCCTCACAAAGATGGTTTAGTTTGCCCATTTTAAAGTTTTTCTCTAAAAATTCCAACATCCTACCGAAGTTTTTATATATAACAAAGATGTAGAGCATAAAAATACCAAAGCGATTCTACGCAAAAACTATGGGACTATTTATATGAAGGACAATAGAAAATCGTGCTAATTTTAGAAGGATCCTCTCCTCCCCCGTCAACTCTTTAATTTGCTGGGCAACAATTGAAAATCAGGCTAATTTTGGGCCAGTCTTCTCCCTTGGCTAGGCTTTTGCCCTTCAAAATCACCTAGCGGTCTCAATATTGGCCTGATTCAGGTCTGCTAACCCTGCTTCAGGGTTAAATACTTTCCAAAGTAAATATCGAGCAAGTTTTTGCTCAGACCGTTTCCCATCCAAGTACAAAGTAAAAGGCCGTTTTGCGAACTTTATTTGTAAAATGACATAAAATTCATGAGTTCGGCTGTAAGTCCATGGAGAAAGGTCTCAGCTAAAATGTGCTTGATACAAACTTTAGAAAGAATTTAGAATCTTGAGTAGAATGAGCTTCAGCAGACTGAAATCAGACCAATATTATCGCTACTAAGTGATTTTGAAGGGCAAAAGTCTAACCGAGGGGGAAAAGACTGGCCCAAAAATAGCCAGACTTTAAATTGTTTGTAATTCTCTTATTTTAAGAGATAATTCAGAGTTTCGGAATTGAATATTTCTTTTTATGCTCTATAACTTTGCTACGTATAATAATTTCTGAAGTACGGTTTGGAAATTATTAGAGAAAAACTTTAAAATGGGTAAATTAAGCCAGCATGTTTATTAGCCGGAATTTTGTTTTCCACCAATTTTGAGATGGCAGACAAAGATTTTCTCACTCAGGACGGACTAAATTTTCAAAATCTGATCTCAAAGCATCTCCTCAAACTACTACCTATTTACGCCTTTGGCTCCCTGGCTATACAGGGTGTTCACATTTAAGATTGTTAACCTCCTAGGGATCGATTTGACAACTTCATAATTTCCAACAAAAAGTTTCTCTTTGCAATTTTTTTAAAGCCTCGATTTTTGGAGTTTTTCCACTATTAAGTTTTTTTTTGTGTGTTTCCGACCTTACATCGCGTAAATGGCCATATCTCCCCTAACTTACAATGTAATCTTAAAAATAGATATATCGTTGGAAAGAACGTTAAATTTCCCATCTTCCTAAGGTATTTGAATTCTTTTTACAGTAAGTCACGTAGGCGAAAAAATGGACTAAACATGCAAGTTTCACACTTTTTAAAAATTTCTGTTTTTTGAAGGCGCGTTAAGTATTAAAACAAAATTGTAAAAAAACTAGCCCGATATCTCAGTTTTCCCACGGTTTGATCAATTTTTATTTTACTTTGCTGATTTGGAGAGAAATGTATGTTTGTATATTGAAAAACGGGGTTTTTTCAAATGAGGAAAAATGCCCCCCTAAAAAAATACGAGTTTGGGCCCGGTTTCTAAGTATTTTTTCACGCTGAATCGAATGGTAACACTCGCAGATCTCTCCAACTCCGTTATAACCGAATTTTACACTTTAACTAACAAGTTTTACCCTTAAAAACACATAAAACTGAGCATAACAAATAAACTAAAAACTATTTAGTTAAAGTGTAAAACTCGGTTGTAACGGAGTTTGAGAGATCTGCGAGTGTTACCATTCGATTCAGCGTGAAAAAATACGAAGAAACCGACCCCAAACTAGTATTTTCTTAGAGGGTAATTTTTCACGAAATCCCTCGATTTCATAGAAAAAACGCTGCAAATTATTACACAAAAGTTTATTATTTCTATATTAGACAGACCTTCTACGCAGAACACTGGCCGTAATTATTAAGCACCGCTTATAGTACATAATTACAATCGAAACTCGGGGATTCGCGCTTCCTAATTGGGTTCACTGCATTACAGCACCAGCACCCCATAATTTTACGCTTTATAGTAAAGTTGAGGAACAAAATGATCTATGATTAAGTCATCATCCCATCAAGTAGAAGGGTTGCATACACTACGTATTGTTTTGAAACTATGTTTCTTCCTTGCACATTATTTACAATTTATGTATTCCAGTAGGGTGATTAGAGAAAATAGCCGTTAAACGTACAGCGTTGCAGGTGGTTTTAAACGATTATTCGGGATTATATTTGTCATTAACAAGCAAAATATGGAGATATCAATATTATTTAATTAATCAAAAATTATTATTATTATTCGCCTCTTTAAACGTAACAAGAGCTGAAATCTAATTATAATAGTAGACACATATCAAAGGTATAAATCGACATCGATCGAGGCACCCACGAATTGAAATTAATGAGATAAAATAAGACACCTAAGATTCACTGATCACCTCTAGGTAACAAAAGTTACGATAAACTCAATAATAATAAAAAAAGATCATAAATCTTTGTGTAAACAGAGCGGCCGAATGGAAAAAAAATCTTGAAAGTGACCAGAAAGAAAAAATTTTCGTATTGCCGCCGCCGGGATACAAACCGTTCCAGCGGGGCCGCCTTCAGCGCTCGGCTCCGTTACGTTATTAATTGAGCTACAGCTACCGATTTAGCTGTGATAACGACATTAAAAGCGCATCATCCCATCGCACCTGGAAGGAAATCCGAAGGTTTTTTCGAAGACGTTTTCGACTCTAGCCCTCATAGAAAACGAACGGTTCAACCTACAGCGTTGCGGATAGTTTTAATCGATTCTTTGGGATTGCACTTATCATTGAGAAGCAAAAAATCATCACTGTTACCATGAAAGTTTTCAAGATCTCGATTTTTGAATACGTTGGCCCTTAATTACTACCCTTTAGGGTTGATCAAAACTGATGTCGATGTTACTGGCACATCCCCGGTCGATGTTTGATTTTTCAGCCATATTTCAAAAGCTTTGTTCCAGTAGTTATGGAGAAAAGCTCTGGACGGCGGACGAATGGATTTTTTAATTTGATTTTTGGATTCTACGCATCTTGAAACGAAATAACAAATTTTGAGGGTGAAGGGGGAGGGGGGGGGGGCTAAAAAGTTTTTTCTTGGTCGATTACAATGGTTCAATATTGAAAATAATAAACTAAAACCACGTTTTTCAACATACAAATATACATTTCTCCTTTAATTAACAAAGTAAAATAAAAATTGATTATACCGTGGAAAGCTGAGATTTTGGGCAAGTTTTTCCTGCAACGCGTACTGTTTTTTTTTACAATTTAGTTGTAATACTTAACGCACCTTAAAAAAACAGTAATTTTCAAAAAGTGAGAAATTCTCGTGTTTAGTCTATTTTCCCCCCTCCCCTACCCTGACCTACTGTAAAAAGAAGCCAAATACCATTAAGAAATGAAAAATTTAACGCTCTTTCCAGCAATATATCTATTTTAAAGATTATATTGTAAGTTGGGGGAGATATTGTCATTTTAGTGATGTAAGGTCGGAAACACGAAAGAAACTCTTAAAAGTGAAAAAAACTCCCGAAATTGAGGGTTTAAAAAAATTGAAAAGAGGAACTTTTTGTTGGAAATTAGTTAGAATCGATCCCTAGGAGGTTAACAATCTTAAGTGTGAATACCCTGCAGAGAAGATAAAAAGATGTCGGTGCTGTCTTCAGCAAGGATGGAATCGAGCTTGGAGTAGTCGACGTAGTTAGAGCTTCTAGACTTGGCTCTCCAGCTGATGAGGGCAGGGAGCACTCTAGTACGGTTCGCTTTGAAGGCAGAACTAGCATAGAGGAGAGTCAGCTTTCCCGATCCTGTACAGGTACTTTCTGGCTACGTCATAACTATCCCTCAATCAGCCTATCATCGTGTAAAAATTTTCTAGTTTTACTCCTGGTGAATTGTAGAGCAAGGGGTTCTGCTGGGTGTAGGGAACAGCAGACTGAAAATTTCACCCGACGGATAATTGATAAAACAGGGGAACAAAAAAAAAGTGATCTCGAGTAACAAAGAAAGTAACAGTGGACAGGGGGGTTTTCGAGGACGCTAAATCAGATTATGAAAGCCGTTTCTTCAGATTGGCTCGAGTTTTAAAGTTACAGCCCGTTTTTATCATGTTCAGTAGGTAATCATAAAAATCACAACTAGAAGTTTTGCATCGTATTTCCAGGTTTAACCACCCTAATTTATGTTTATTGGGGTGCTCAATCCGTATATGAAACCGGAATTTAATTATTCAGGTCTTATAAGGTGCACATCTTGTTTAAACCCAGGAAAAATCGCCAAAAACTTTTTCCACAAATTAAAAGTTATTTTTCTCTAAAACGAAAAATGGTAGAAAAAATCCGGTTGCAAATTTGAATTCTACATCAAAAATCCTATAAAGAAAACGTATTTATTTTATCGAATTCTTTTTCACAGATTCAAAAGATGAGATTTCTCTACGCTTGAGGCGTTTCTGCGCTAAGACTAAACTACTTGTATGGAATTGGTTCTGGATTGAATAGATTTACCTCTTGATAAATATATCGGTAAGACTTCGGCATCGCCTGTAGGGTGATTCACTGGTCCTGATCAAACATGCTTGGACGAGGAAAATATTATTGTCATTCTAAGCCTCTAAATGGGTACTACCTACATAATCTCATCTTTTGAATCTATGAAAAAGAATTCGATGAAATAAATATGTGCTCTTTATGGGACTTTAATGTAAAATTCAAATTCGCAAACGGATTTATTGTATCGTTTTTCGTTACAGGGAAAAATAACTTTTAATGTGTTGAAAAACGTTGTCTTTGGCGATTTTTCCGATTTTTTACTGGGTTTAAACGAAATTTGCACCTGATACTACCTAAATAATTAAAATCCAGTTTCATTTTCGGATTTAGCAGCACAAAAACCAAAAAGTAAGGTGGTTAAACATGGAAATGCGATGCAAAACGTTTAGTTGTGAGTTTTCAGATTACATGAGAAAGAAAGGCGTATGGACAGTAATTTTAAAATTCGAGCCAATCTGGAAAAACAGCGTTCATTTTCTGATTCAACGACCTCTAAAACCCAGACCCAGTTTACTGTTACTTAGTTTTTTACTCAAAATCACGATTTCTTTGTTCCCCAGTGTTCAAAAGTCATGAACTCGGCCCTCTATCTGTTTAGTCGCTCAAAAGCCAGTTGTCTTTTGTAGTCAAAGTAGGGATACAGGTGATTCTGGACTGGCTGTTGCAGCCTTTGCATGGGCGCCAACTTTCCTGTGATACCTGTGTGTCCCTTGATCCACTATATGCCCACTACTTTATCGTTTTTCTGAGAGATATAATTTTGTTTAGTTACGAGTATATTAAATTTGAAAGGCGTGACCTCAGGTGATTTTGAAAATGATTGGCATACTGTTACGCCTTGAGGATTGTAAAGGAATCAGCATTGTAAATTGAGGCGTGGTGCCATCGACTGAATTGGTGTACTAATACGTGATCATGCAAGACACTAGTTTCGCATTGCCAAGCCAGACGTGTCGTGTATACATGGAGTATAACAAAGAGGAACATCGGCCCAACTTCAGCCCCCTCCCTACCACAGTTTTCATCCGATTTGGATGAAATTTTTAGGGAATGAGAGGGCTAGGGATCGTCCCCTATCAGTTTCATTGTTACCGAATCAATACTTCACGATTTGATTACCCTATACCAATTTCGACATGATTGTATAATAAATAGCTACTGCGCATCCGCCAATGTGACATACTGGTAAAGACCTTAATTTCCACAGTTTTCATCCGATTTTGACGAAATGGACAGTGTATACGCGGGTTAGGTTGTAGATGGTCCCTAACCTATTTCATTGTTCCAACTAATCAGTTCATTGTGCGTATGCGCGAACGTAAATTATATTGAGTATCTTTTTTCGTTTCTTAATGGACCAATTATGACGTTTCACGCTACTTCTTGATTTACACTTTTCCGCTATGGAATTTTTCAAGATCATTTAAAATTTTTCAATGATCTATACATTCATGATACTTAAACGAGGGAACTACGTGCCACACCCAACTAGGCAGACTTTTTGGTTTATTATTTCCAATAATAAGCCTATGTGATCGTATAGCAAGAAAATGTTATAACCCCCCCTCAAACTTTGTCACTTTACATTTCAAGGTGCGTAGAATCCAAATTTGAAATGTCCGTCCGCCGTCCGCCGTCCGGGCCATAAAAGGCCTTTGAATTGACTTAAAAAATCTGTTCTTTCGCACATAGACTCCACTTGGGGTCTAGTTGGTCCTAACTTCTCGCCGGCTCGATCGCTCTACACCCATGGGTGCTATGAGCCAAAAATAGGTGAAAAAGTGTCTTTTTTTTTGTATATTTCAACTTGTATAGAAATTGGAGATTTATGAGTGAAAAGAAAATGTTAGCTATTAATTTTATGGAAAAAAAAGTATTCTAAATAATACTCTTCTATTCAAAAAGAAATTTTGGATTTTAGGCTATTTTTTGCAATTTTATAGATTTTTAAAACAAAGTTCAGTGAAGTTCAAGTTTTTAGCATAATTTCGTACATAAATTGTTGAATGTTCTATTTCATAGTTGATGAACTTTATTTGACCAATCTTATGCTAAAAAATATCCATTTAACGATACCTAGCCATTTTCAGTGATTTTGTCAGCACATTTTTTGAAATTTGACCAATTAAATGATATCAATATACAGTATAGGTAACACTTTTATGTGTTGGAAAGATGACTTGGTAATAAATTGTTATGTTTATCAACTATATTAAAAAGCGTAAAATTGTGAGATTCCGCTGCTGTAATGGATTGAACCCATTCGTGAGGTCCGAAACTCCGAGTTCCGATACTAAATATACTATAAGCGGCGTGTAATAATTATGGACCAGAGATCTACGTAGAAGGGCTGTCTAATACATAAATAATAAACCTTTGTGTAATAATTTGCAGCGTTTTTTCTTTCACCTGAACTTTCTTCATTTTTTTTCCTTCTTTTACCTGATTATTATTTACCCCACCATATCTACCAGTTCCACTGGATCTTTTGTAGGTATCCCACTTCTATACACAAGAGACGGGGGGGGTTATCCGTCCATTTGGACATCACGCTCAGCCAAGTGGGGGGGATCGTCCCAGTGAGTGGTGGGATCTGTCCGGGGACCCTGGAATTTGAAAATTTTCAGCCCCCACCCATTCGGTTGGTGGTGGGGTGGAGGGTGCTGGAGGCACGTTCAACCTGGGCATTATGATAGGTCGAATGGGTGGATTTGTTTAGGGACCCCCAGAGGGTAGCCAGCGGATTTTAAAATTGAGGGTACACTTTGATGCCCTGGTACACTTTGGGAGGTATCCCAAAATTTTCAGATTGGGTGGGTGGGGGAGGGGGGACCTAGGGTCGGCGATGGGTGCTCGACACCACGGTCTCTAAGGATATTTTTCGAAATTTAGCAATTGAGCAAGTGTTATATATTTCCGGATAACAGCCAATTATCTACTTGGTTAGCTGTTGTCGAAATCAGCCGGTATAAACTCCACTCCTTTTACTCCAAGACCCCCAAAAATGTGTGATAACCCCCCCCCCCCCCCCCCCCCCCCCCCCCAAAGAACTTCGTGTACAAAACATGCCAAGTCATAAAATGCATGATATCCTAAAATTTGTGCCAAGCACACGCCTAGGAATAACAGCATACCATCTATTCACTGCCTTTACAGTGTCAAATCACAACAATTTGTTTAGGTTTGTTCTGATAAACTGATAAACTTTCTTCAACGGAGTGGGGTGATCAGACGAACATGAGGACTGAGGGATTCGTCTATTGTATGTCAGTCCGTTAGGATGACATTTCAGCAATATGGTGCGAATCGGGAGTTGTGATTTGAATAATAAACTGGTTGTACTGTAAAGGTGGTGAATAAATGAACCGCAAGTGGTATGCTGTTATCCCTATACGTGTGGTTGGCACACATTGGATGATATCAAACATTTTGTGGCTTGGCTTGTTTTGTACGTGAAACGTGTTTGAGGAGGGGGGGGGGGGGGGGTATAGTTGGACGTGAATGAAGGCATATGAAACAGCTTTCAGACGAATAGAAGCTGCAGACTCTCCACAGAGTCGTACTCTTTGTATCTAAGTAGAGATTAAAGTACGATTAAACCTCAGCACATCAAATTTATATTAGGGACCTCACTATACATGTATGGCTGTCACTGAGACTTCTTTCTTGCATACACTGTAAAATAGATATTTAATGAACAACTTCTTACAATCACATCCATTCTTCATAATTAATATCTTGATGGTGCCTCAAGGTGTAAGCATGCGCATCAGGTACAAAACCAAACCTAGTTGGTCTTCTTGAAAAGAAAAATCTGGATCCTTATGTGGCACATTGAGAGGTTCAGGCAGCTTTAGAAATAAAAAACGGAATTTGATGAAGAACGTTGTGTTTCTACACTAAATAAAGAGTTAAGACAAGTTAAGATCGATTTTGACGGTATGATCATGTTAGGTTATGACCTAACCGTGATAATAGATACCTATGACATTGTAACGCTTTATTTAGTAGAAATAAACAGGTTCTTTATTAACTACCGTTTTCTTCATTGAAATGGGGTTCCAAACAACGTCGCGAGTGTTTTATAGTTCGTAGCCTTATAAATATTGATAACTACAAGTACAAGTGCTGCTGATAGAAATAAATTACTATTATTTCCCGTTTACAATAGTCATGATATACCTAACATGTAGTGTCGTTGTGGACATGTATATCTATCTGCATTAACGGAAAACACATTTTGAGAAACCTCTGTTATAAACGCGAGTAGATAGCAAAATAGTGCGTAGGAAACATACGAATAACGATCGTGGTATGTGTCGTGCAGATCAGAGCTTCTGTTTGGTGCTCGGAGAGGGCAACAAACGTTTGTAAACAGAGCGGTTTGTGTTAGTAAACATGAGGGAGGTTGTCGCGCTGAGGCGGTCAAAGGCGCTTGCCATAACGACGGGGCTTTTGTTGGAGACCAGCTCCAAGTGACAAATAGCCGAGCAGAAAGGCCAAGGTAAATAAAAATGAAACATTCGTTTTAAAAAGTGCGGAACAAACCGTTTCAGCGATAGGAGGCCCTGCAATTAGTAAGGGGAACGGAGTGATAGGGCTATTTGGGACTGTCCGACCTGACCATTAGAGAGGGTTTTGCCCGGCCATGAGGGTCAGAGGGGGAGCGGCCTGCGCCGAGCTACATACAGTCTACCTATAAATACTCAGCACACAACATTTGTTTCACGAGCTGCCCCTAGACTCATGGATCTAAGAGAAATAATTGGCTTCCACCCACCGCTACACTTGTCACGTCCCCTACATTCTAAATCGTCTACGAACCCGTCTTTTTACGTACGGGATTCAGTCGAAAAGAGGGAGACCAACATCTGGTGCAGAGTTCCGAAGCTACGGTTTGAAATCCCTTTAAAATTCAATTACTAGAGGCAGATCATTAGGTTCAGACTAGTATATTGGTTCATTACTTTCAATAAAGAGCCTCTGTAATCAACCTAGGAAAAAATGAGTACCCCGCATCAAAATATGTTGGTTCGCGTGTCAAGATACGTAAATTCCATTTATCGAAGAAGGAAATAAAGATGTACCTAATTTCAAACGAAAATCACACATGGGCTCAGGTTGTGCCTGAAGTACGAAATCCAAGTTTAGTGTGGAAATTCTCGAAAAGCAGTACCACAAAAACCTTCTTAATAACGTGGAAATGAAAATTATTATTTAAACAACTTGGGTAAAACCATCCAGATGTAGGTACGACCGCGTTCTAAGAAAGAGTGAGTATAGCATTTACATATAGTTTTTTTTTTTTTTTTTTCAAATAAACTCGGTCTTTTTGAAAATAAAAATTGGTCATTTTGCAAATGAAGTTAGACTTTTAGCAAATAATATTAGTCGGCTTATAAAATGGATTACTGTTATAAGTTCCAGTCACGTAGCATGATCATATGAGCGAATTTTCGTAAACTGACATATTATATTAATTTTGGAGTTTATGAATTTGAGCATTTTGACTGCGGAAAAAATTGCTAACTTGTTTCAAATAATATTCTGCAATAAAAAAAGGACTTTTTAGAAAAATTTCCTATTTTTATAAATTTTTTGAACACGAAATGATGAAATATAAATATATTTCTCAGCAAAATATTGTGCATAAATTTCTAAATTTTATTGTTTTTGTCAATAAATTTTTTTAAAGTAAAATTCTGCTGAAAATATAAATTAAACGATTTTTAACCCTTTTTGCCATGTTTATGAGTTTTTAATCCCCTTTTTTTGAAATTTTACTAATTTTTTATGTTCAAAAAGAGCTGTCCAACGAAATCATCCTTTTTTGAAATGCTTGTTTTTTTATGCGGAAGAACGGATTTTTTATATAATTTCTAAAGGGAGTTATCGTCTGGAGTTCCGAAAATTTAGAAAAAATGTGTTTAAAATCTCACTGAAGATGGACAAAATGAATTGAAACTACTCCAAAAAGTTTGTCTAATAGTTTGTCGAAATTTATGCACAAAATTTGTTGAAATATTTTATTGATCTATAATTCATGTTACTGATTCGAGGAAGCTACGGGCCACACCCAACTTTACAGATGTTTATAAAATATTTTTTCCCATAAATATGAGAGTAGGTAAGAAATTCATGCGCTTACTAAATGCTCAATTTTTAAATAGTTCAGCATAAACCTAAAGCGAACAATTACGCAAATTCGCACGAATGGTCATCCTGCTCGATCGGCACTTTTTGATAATTGACGAACGAAGTCTCTACTTTGAGTCGGCTAGCATTTGTCTGTGTTTGTGTACGTACGTGCGTGCTCCGCGGTATTAATTTTGGAGTCATCAACTTGAAATTTTCT
This sequence comes from Adelphocoris suturalis, assembly GCA_030762985.1. Taxonomy (NCBI): domain Eukaryota; kingdom Metazoa; phylum Arthropoda; class Insecta; order Hemiptera; family Miridae; genus Adelphocoris; species Adelphocoris suturalis. The sequence continues at coordinate 59,349,733 of CM061045.1, forward strand.
ACGTGGACTCCTTAGGCACTCAGAATTCGCTGTACAGTTTTTGGTGGCATCACAGCGCCAAATAGTGGTGCATTTTGAATGTATGAATAAGAAGCCGTCTAGTACATTATACTAGGCAACAAGTTATTAAAAATTCGTGAGAAACTGAGAACCAAAGGAAATCAATTATAATTGGCTCTCAGAAAACGTTTCATTTTTTAAAATACTCAAGAACCCAATAGATAGGTATTGAATCATTATAACTTTGGCGGTTCACGCTTACCATTTATCCTAAGTTATATTGACCTTTCGTCTTGATTGCTGCTTTAGGCATTTACGGTCCAGCTCTGGGTTGGAGCGATGGGATATTTGCCGGTTCACGAACGTGTATGCAACCGAATTGAATATTTGCACCCGCAGAGAACTGGAGGGCAACGAGCGTATTAATAAACATTTACTTAGTCGTAGAGGGGCTTCGGTGGACTTTTGGGATCCCTTGAATTAATTCAGCTGATGATATGGAAGTTTTAAGGGACTGAGATTCCTGAAGAAGAAGCTACTTCAAAATAAGCCGAATCATAAGTTGGTGCCGCGGAATTCAAACCGTGAGTCATTCTCGCGCAATTTTTTGATATTTTCAAGCGAAATTCCATTATTGTTATATTGTGAATCTCAAATTCACTAAATCTAGGATTCTGAATGGAAAAAATTCATGTATTTGATAGCGAACTGTTTTTACACTTTTAGAAATTTAGTGAGCTATTTAAAATTTATATCAGTAGGAAATATACAACTTTTTACACATTTTCGCAGAAGATGAAGTTATTGTAATGATTCCAAAAATTTTGAAATAAATATATTCCAAAATTTTCTCAATGGAAATAATTTTTGAGACATTTTGAATCAATTCCTGATTTTTGACGTCAATTTAAATTTTTTTTTCGAGATCCATAACTACTATGAAAAATACATATACACACTATACAAAAACACTTTTGAAGGATGAACAGATGGATTTTCACTAAGCAAGTGCTTAAGGTAGCTCTTGTCCTACCTTGGGTTTTCTGCCCATTTGAAGAAAAAAACGAGCATTTGCTTGGTTTAAGCGAATTTCCATAGAAAATGAAGGTATTGCAATGGATCCAAAATTTCCCCTATTGAAATCCGTTTTGAGGCATTCTGAAACGAATTCTAGGTTTAAACACTTTTTCATAAATAAATAAATAAACTCACACATATATAATATAGTAGGAAAAGCACTTGACAATTACAACGTTTTATTGTATGAAATTACGAAATAAATAGGAAACACTAACTCTAACACTCTAACTCTCGCACAACAACTTTTTATTGCGTCCTCCTCCCTGACAACCAAAATCACCTGTCCCAGTTTCTCCTACACTACCCCTCCTCCCTTCTCTTGAGGTACTTGGTAGAGCCGCAGACGACCAGCGTGGACGACTCTCTGTCGCTTGTTTGGCAACTTGATTCGAAAGACAACGTCACTCAGCTGCTTCAGGATGACACACGCACCTAGCCACGGTCGCTGTTGTTTAGGAGCCATGCCTTTATTTTGGACTGAATCCAGCAGCCACACTTGTGATCCCACCTTGAACCGAGGTGCAGTGGCTCGCACATCGTAGCCACTTGGTCTCCTCTGCTGCAGTCATAAGAGCATCCCTGGCTCCAGAATGAACCTCGTCCAATGTCTCTTGAAGTTTTTTGGCTTATTCAAGCAGTGGTTTCTCTTCTGATGCCCTCCCCCAAATATGCAATAAAAAAGAGGGTTCCCAATTGAAAAAAACTAAGTTTATGTCATATGCGCCACTTCTATATTAACAATAAACTAGAACATTTAAAAATGTTTGCACAAAATTATATTGAAAAATATTATTATAGTTCATTAATATATGCTAAAAAACTAGGTGCCAACTGCAAAAAAATCTTGAAATTGAAACTCTTTGTATCAACTGTTGATTGTTATCAAGAAAATGTTCTTTTTTTTGCCATGAAATTTGTAGTTAACCAATTTCAAAGCAATTTAATGCAAACTTGAATAAGATAATTTCAAAAAATCTCTCATACGATCATGCCGCATGTCTGGAACATTTGGAGAGCTGACTTTGGTATCATTGGCCGAACAATTCCATTCTCTTCATCGTTTTCTCGTTGTTCGTTCACCCAGATAGAGACATTTTCAACATTTCACACAGAAAGTGGGGAGGAGGAGGAAGGGATGGAAAGGGATTTTTTGAATGTTCAAAATATATTTTAAGGAATGCAGAACTTGCTGAACCAGAATCTGAATTGCTTTTTGCAATCTCCTCGAATACTACCCCTGAATTGTTTCCAAGAGGTCATTTTTAGGTTTAAATTCTGCCGTACCAGTTGAACAACGTTGTTACTCCTTCCAGCACACGTTGAACTGAGTTAAAAAAAATTAATCAGCTATGCAGTAAAACGTGATTCCTCCCGGTTTATCAGGCGTGGGAGCGGAGTAAATGAGCTGCACCAGAGCGTCGCAAAGGGGAGAAATTTTCAGAGACTCAATAGCCCCGCAGGGAACAATTATTTTTGCGTTTTAAATTAATTTGCTGTACGTTACCTACCTAATACGTAGTAGCTGGACTTTTTCAAATAGCTTTTTACGTCCTTCAGGCCGTTCGACGTTGTTTGATAACCCAACAGTTACGTTCGCTCGGGCAGATTAAGGTATTTCCAACTTACCGTGAAGAGAGGTGGGAGAACGGGAGTGGTGTTAATTTGAATACACACAATAACTTCTACATTTTAGACGTAAGTGCGTATCGTTGCGATGATTTTTCTTTCGCATCATTTTTCACAACTGTTAACTTTGGCTAAATATTTATGAAATACTCGCATTTAAATAGGGTGAATTTGAAACTGGGAAATATTTGGATTGCAAATATGGACTCAAAATGCAAAAAACGTGGGAGTTAATAATAGAGTGAAAGATAAACTCGAATTTCATGAAAATTTATACAGTTATTTGATTGAAATTCATCAAAAACTAAGAAAAATAGCCTTATGTCGTGGAATTTTTTCAATGTTTTGTATTCAGTAGACTAAAAAACACAAAGTAAAGTAAAAACGTTTTAACCCTGAAACTCCACAGTGGGGTATTTGACACCTCATGCCAATGAAAACACTTTCATGTGGTGGAATTTTACACTTTCGACCTGAGATTTGGATTCAACGCACTCGAAAACCTCGAAGTACCAATTTTCAGCTCAAAAGACCGTTTAGTTTGGCCAATAAATGGGTAGGAATATCACGCGTGACGTAGCAGTGCAAGGGAGCTGAGGGTTCTCCTCAGGTGGGGGGGGGGGGGTGCCGAAATCATGTAAATGAATATCAATAGCCGTATTACTGGACAGACACCCATCATATAGCACCTTTTCGGAAAGCTCTCGCTCAGATCTTATTATTGAGCAATTAAAAAATAACCATGAAAATTCCCCATTTTGAAGACGTTGTGAACTTTGGATCTTGCCTCTCTGTCTTCTGTGCCCCCATTTAAATCCACTTCCCTTCTATCCTCCACCCCTCCTGCACCGGAAAATCGGGCGGTTATCCATCAGCGTTCGTTTGGGTCGTTTGTCAAAGTTATCTGGGGTGTTCAACACCCCGCTGTGCAGTTCACGCTCACCTTTTCCCCGAGTTTTGTAAATCCGTTTTTCGCCTTTTTTTTTGCGAAATGGCGACGCATAATGAGACGAATAGCACCAAACACCCTCCTCAGCTATTACTATACCTGAAAATTGGGCAGTAATTCATCAGTTTTCGTTTGGGTTCTTTGTAAAAGTCATAAGGGGTGTTCAACTCCCCGCTGAGCAGTTAACGTTCATATTTTTTCCGAGTTTTGTTAATCCGTTTTTCACTTTTTTTGGGAAATGACGACGCGTTATGAGACTTATGGTATTATTGGTATTATATACCCTCCTCAGCAACTAAAAATGTATGCCAAAAACGTTACGTGCAAGTAGCCGAGTGCCTAATGTGCAATGACCACCGGAGTCACCAATGCCTGTCGTGCTGAAGGCTGCCAACTCGCAAATAATGAAAATTTAAATTTGATTCTTTTTGTATAGTATGCAATGAACCCTTCAATTCTAAATTTATCAAAACACATTTAAGAATGTACAAGTCAGTTTTTCCAACTCAACTTTTTAGCATTTACATTTTTTAAACACTGATGTATATTCTGTATTAAAATTTATATTTCGTTGTTTTATCGGAGCGTTTTTGCATTTTTCCTCATCTTTATAATTATAAAATAGTTGAATATTGATATAGGGGGGGGAATCTGGTGAAATTTGAAAATTTGGGGTGTTATACATCCTACTATAAATTGCTGCGCAGTTCTAGGGTTACATTTTTACCAACTTATTAATTTTTGAGGGCTTTTCTTATCGTTCCTTCACAATTCATTCAAAACTGAATACAGAAATGAAATATGGCTTATTATCATGATGTGTACGATTACATACATAGTGGAAGACATGTCGTTTTTCTCACCTCTTCCAAAATGAATAATTTGGTACTAAACATGGAAATGAGATATACATGTCATCATGACGGATACAATTACTTTGCGTAAAACGTTTTTCTCATTTTTGGTTTATTATTTCCAATAATAAGCCTATGTGATCGTGTAGCAAAAAATTTTTATAACCCCCCCTCAAACTTTGTCACTTTACGTTTCAAGGTACGTAGAATCCAAATTTGAAATGTCCGTCCGCCGTTCGCCGTCCGCCGTCCGCCGTCCGGGCCATAAAAGGCCTAAGAATTGACTTAAAAAACCCGTTCTTTCGCACATAGACTCCATTTGGGGTCTAGTTGGTCCTAACGTTTAACCATCCCGATCGCTTTACTAGCATAGATGCTATGGGCCAAAAACGGGCAAAAAAGTGTCTTTTTCGACGCGCACACGCCTGGCACGCTTGGCAGGGGGTCACGGATGGTGGAGAGGGGGGGTGAGCGGGGGGAGGAGTGAGAGGAGGCGCCGGCGCCGCGGCTTGTGGTGGGTACGGCGCCGGCGTTCGTTCGAGGCATGAATATGTTTTTTTCAAGGTCATATTTGTGTGTTAATACCAAAGCTTTTCCTACGCATATTTAATAACATATCCTCTCGACTTTTCGTACGTACTTAGATAATGATATTATTAAGGCAATAACTATTTGAATAGATAGTAGCTCAAATCGAGAAATATTAACGTGCTTATATAATTATAGAAGTATAGGTTGTGGCAACTCGAAGTAGGACACGCCGAGGAGTCTGGACGGGCCTTATGACGTACGCTAGCCAACTAAAACTACGATCATACTCAATTGAAAAAATAATAAACCTTTGTGAAATAATTTGCAGCGTTTTCTTATTTGAGTCATTTGCAACTGAACATGAAAATGGGATTTATCGAGGTATCATGGCTTGTATCGTTTCCTGCTTTGTTCCGTTCTTGTGATTTTTGATGAAATTTGGCGCGTCATCATTATGCGTAAGGCTACTTAGTTTACTTTCTCAGTAAACTTAGTGTTTTCCTCATCTCTTGCAACATGAATAATTTAGTACTGAAAGTAAGTGGTTCTCCTCACCTTTGTCTACATAGGGTATATGGAACTAAATATGGGAATGTGATTTGGAGGGTTATCATGAACGATTGTACTATGTACTCTATTGTACTTATTGTACTTATTGTATTCTATGTTTTACTATTGTATGTGTACTATGCATTCTACCATCAACGATTGTATCTATATTCAGAATAACCACAAACTACCTATAATGCGTAATGCCTGTGGGGTGTTACCCTAGAACCCACAGGCTAGTGGAATAGGTTTCTTGTTCCCATTCTACCCGGGAGCAGACCACCAAAGGCGAGATGATCGAGGCGTTTGAAATGTGAGACACATTCATTCTAGCCTATCTCGGCTGCGCGGCGCCGGGGCCCAGACATACCAATATGATGCGGAGAGCAGATACCCACCTATTTCTTTCTGATCAATCCAGAAATTGGATGCAATAGCTCTTCAGAGGAGATTCTAACTGCCCGTAGACACGAGAGAAACCCCCTCCAAGCCGCGTTTCAAAATAACGAAAAGGAACTGCCTCACCATCGTAGAAAACGTTTCTACCCAAATCGATTCCTCCTGTCAAGTACGTGCTTGACATTTTATCTCGAGCATTCAGATAGAGGGAATACAGTTTGCATCACCCACATCCTACTTAGGTTCAGTCTCCTTCAAAGGAGATTCAACGATCTGGTGGGGTAGGGAAATTTGAGATTTTATACGATCTGATAATTATTTATAAATTATTATAAAATCCAATACATCAATGTCACTACGCCAATCCTGCCTGACATCATCATATTTCTTTAAACCCACATTTATCATCCATAAACTTCATGAAACTAGTTGATATTTAGTACAGCATTCGTGATTGAGGGGATTCAAGGGCGTTGAATCCTATTCCAAAATTAAGATAGTAATTAGGCCGAGTTCTAGACCCGGGAGTTTTCCTTGGATTAATCCAGGACCATGACAGTTCATCATAGCGGAAAAATGACCGTTCCACCATCTTGATTTGGGATCTTCTTGTGAAAACTTGCGAATTCCTAAATCCATCTGTTGAGGTGGGATAAGGTCCATAGTTGATACCATATGGGAATTAAGTTTTGGCTTGGAAAGATGTAACTTTAGGAGAAAAACAGTGAATAAGTTAACCTTATTATGGGAAAATTTCTGATAAAGTATGTAAAATTCTATCATCAAGGGGTTACAATGTGGGACTTAAAAATAAAAATAGTCTTAAAGCTTTACTGGAGTCCATTTAAGATAATATCAGTGTTCAAGATAAAAGTTGGGTTTATCAATTAAATTTTCTAGCGGCCATGAGTTGTCTCGTCTAACTGGTTGGATATTCAGGCAACAAATAGACGAAAATGAAGAGGATTTCAGGAAAAATACATAAAGGTAAATCTAAATTTGCAAATTAACTTGGGGAATCCAATCATAGTTACGATTTGATTTGGCATGTATACAATTGGTAGAATTTCTTCATTTTTGTCCAAATGGAGGCATGTATATTGAATGTACTGATGAATTTCGGAATTATCAAAAGTGCCCGGTCTGCTAAATGTTTAAATAAGGATATCCTTCAATATATTTCACCATTGATAGTTCCATTTCTGTAAAGCTTGGAATCACCCCATTCTCATTGTTAAAACCAGTTTGGGTAAACCTCCCTCCTCCCTTCACTTCATTTGCTTAGCTATAGTCTCTCATTCACTTTGTTTGCATTTGATTGGTTGTACCTCCCACCCCTTTCCTTTCTCTCAACCAATGAGATTGAAGATCCCTTTTACCTGCGACTATATAAACCGCAGGCTTTCTAGCGTATGCTCAGTTATTGTTTGTAACCAAAGATGATTTAACCGTCGAAATCGATCTAAACGCGTAACTCTTCATTTTCGTGGAATTAGACTACGCGCTTCTTCAACTTCCGTTTTTCATTGAAATGGGTTTCCACAACTCCGTTGAGAGTTATTCAGTTCATGTTGGGGTGGAATAGCTTGCCATCAGACATAAAACATGTATCGACAGTTTTAACTAACTAGGAAGCCGAAAACAACGAGCCAATCTCCGCTATTGACCTTTCTGGTTGAGATGCACTTTAAATAATTAAAAAAAAAAAAAAAAAAAAAAAAAAATCGAGCCGAATTAACAGAAGTTCAGCTTACTCCTCATGACAAAGCCGCTTTGTGATGCACATTCGTGTTGATGACTTTTTCCCCTTCCAATACACACGCATATAGACAAATATGGTCTCATTCGATTCGTTGAACTAAGTTGTATCTAAATCAATTGATAAAATCAACCCTTGATTTTCGAGATATAGATTTTTAAAATATTTTAAACCTTAAATTACACTCCTCTGGGATGACCGAAAGTAATGCCAAGATGCACAAGCATGATTTTTGAGCCGGATTTTATATACTTTGGTCTAGTAGTTTTGAAGAAAAGCTTCGACGGCGCCGCAGACGGACGGATTTTCAGGACGTCTCTCTGAAGCTGTGTCATACAGACAAGGCTTAGTATATAAGAGGGACTTGAACCAAGGGGTATGGAACAACTCAAGCATCACATATGAGTCTATGTTGCTTCATGAACTTGTTCAACTCAATACCATCTCAAATGCCTCCGGTAACATCCTAGATCTTCTACTTACCTCTGTGCATGGTTCGACTGTCATCACTTCTTCGCCTATTATGCCAGTTGATGTCGCTCATCCACCATTCGAATTTTCTATCCCCAGCTCAACCCAAAATGGGAAGTTCTTTCCGAATTCCCAATTTAATTACAATTTTAGGCGAGGAAATTACTTGGCCATGAATCTCAGCTCTATTGACTGGTCTATTTTGCGGGATTCAACTACGGAAAGGGCAGTGGATGATTTCTACACGATCATCATGGATGCCATTGATAAATTTGTGCCCAAAACCAAGTGCTACTCAAATTCATTTCCTAAGTGGTTTGATCGTGACCTGATCAGTCTCGTTCGACAGAAAAACCTCGTTCATGCAAGGTACAAGATGTCTGGAAATGATGTCTGAGAGGCTACACAAAGAGTATCTTATGGAAGTGCAAAAAGCCATCCCTGATGATATTAAAGCGTTCTGGAACTATTTCAATTATAAGAATGGAGGTAATAGCCTTCCTAACAATATGTTTTTAGAGGGGGTTTCTGCCTCTGATCCTCATCAGGTTGCTGAGATATTTGCACATTATTTCTCCAGTTTTTTTGATCCTCCTGTTACGGAGCCTCCGATTTTTCCCGTCAGTGATGTCTCACCAATCGGATTGATTGTAATAAAATATGAGGACGTTCTCCATGAGCTTTTGTACTTGGATATTCGTAAGGGAATGGATCCAGATGGAGTTCCTCCAATTCTACTTAGGGAATGTGCGCCAAACCTCCCTTACCCATTAACATTTCTTTTCAACTTGTCCCTGTTGTCTGGCCACTTTCCCAATCGATGGAAGACTTCCTACATCACCCCAGTCCCTAAATCTGGAGATAAGTCACTTGTCACTAATTACCGCCCAGTGTGCTCTTTATCTACCACTCCAAAGCTGATGGAAAAGTTGATCGTTGCTCAGCTCTCTATCAGGTTTGATCCATTCATTGTTGAGCAGCAGCATGGATTCGTTCGCGGTCGTTCAACGGTTACAAACCTCCTGCAGTTTCTGGATTATGCGATGAAGGTTTTCGGAATGATCGTCAGACGGACCTTGTTTCGACGGATTTTTCTAAAGCATTTGACAAGATATCCCATGGACACCTTCTTTCACTTCTGGAATCAATTGGAATATTTGGCTCACTCTTACGTTGGATTGAGTCCTACCTCATCGGAAGACGACTTTGTATCAGATTGAGGGGGGCCGTCTCTTCATCGTTCGTGGCATCATCTGGAGTTCCCCAGGGAAGCCATATTGGGCCTTGGTTCTTCCTATTAGCGATCAACAGTGTTGTTGATTATCTTGGGCCTGATGTTCAGTGTTTATTGTACGCAGACGATCTGACATTGCACCGGCATGTCGAGTCTCTTCTTGACTGGGAAATCCTGCAACGGGCGGTGGCTCGTTTGAGTGTTTGGTGCACTAAGAACAGTTTGCGACTTAACCCGGCTAAGTGCTCTGTAGTTTCGTTTTATCGCTCTGCTAGCACGTGCCAATTCCCATACATTCTGGAAGGCTCTCCTCTCTCTCGAGCGACCGAAACTATGGACCTGGGAGTCTTGTTCGATGACCGACTCTCTTTCTCCATGCATATTGGCCCAGTGGCAAGCCATGCCATGCAAGCGTTAGGCTTTCTGAAGCGTCACACCCGCGAATTTACGGATATTAAGCCGATAGTTGTGCTTTATAAGGCATTGGTCCTCCCAAAACTGGAATATGCATCAACGGTGTGAAGCCCTTTTTATACAGTCCACCGGCATGCCCTCGAGAGAGTACTGGATAAATTCCTGAGGTACGTCGGATTCAAGTTGGGAATACCGTCCGACGAGATCAGTTATTCTTCCCTGATGGAGACCTGCAGAGCCCAACCACTGGAAAAAAGAAGAATTCTTGCTGATTTGGTGTTCCTGCATAAGCTGCTCAATAATAAAATCGATTGCCCATCTCTACTTGCCAAGTTCCAGCTTTCCACTCCTCGTCTTACCAGTTGCCATCCCACCTTGTTTCACCTCCCGTTCTCAGCATCTAACTATTTAATAAATTCCCCCTTAAACCGTATCCGCCGTTCGGCTAATTTACTTCTCCACCTTCATCCCGATTTTGACTTTTTCAATAGTTCTGTATCCCAACTTAGATCCCTTGTATTATCATCCCCTGTTTTATTTTGATTTTAAATGTTTATAAAATTTCAATAGTATATATATTTTTTTCTTCCATTTTTAATTCACTTGCCACACGGTTTTTTCTTGAATTTCTGTATTATTTTTTTCAACTCTGTATTACGTTTTTCCTTGTAAATTGGGCTTGCCCGTACTAATAATAATAAATAAATGACACATCTTATACAGGAATAATGAACCTTTGTTAAGTGATAAGCGTCGTTTTATTGTATGTACCTAAAACACTTCAGTCGTAATATTATCACTGCATCGAGCTTCTCATATTGCGAGCTTCATTCAGACGAGTGCTACTGATCGTTTCCCTATCCCTCCTTCCAGAGCCTTAGCAAGTAAATTGATTACCTTCGGTAAAATGACTTTTACCCTTCCTTCGAGTAGCTTCCGAATCCAAGCTCACCATCTCTACTCGATGTGCCCGTCGATATTTTACCACCCGCCCGACGCCGTCGCTACGTGGCGGGGTGTGCAGTGCAACAAGTGTCATTATTATGAGTCGCTTTAATTGCTATCGACCCTTCTGACGAGGTGAGTGGTTGGACCTGTTTAGACAGGAGGCCACCCGTTATTTCGTCCCTCGCATTAAACACGGCGGAATTATGCCCGATTGTCTGCTCCCCCAGCGTCACTTCGTTGGATTCTGTACCTATTCGGTGTGCTCCCGATGTTGAGGGACACGTTGAAAATTATCCTTCGATTGTTTTGTGCCAAAGGACAAGGATCTCGTCGTAACTGCTGGAGTTGTTAGAAGAAAAGTCGATAAAACTACTTAAAACGTTGATTTATCCTTTCAGTAGAGATGGTCTATCTGACAGATCGATTTTTTTTCGTCCATAAATGACTGTTGGACAATTTGCTCCTTTGTTACCAATACTCTCTAGACGGGATTGGACGAGTTTAGTGCCATTCATACCTTCGCAAGGGTGTGCAGTTCACGGTCATCTCTCAGTATTGAGAGCAATCCATTGTTGTTGATTCGAGTGAGATCAAGACCACTGAAAAAAGAATCCCATAGAAATCAGTTTCAGAAAATCCTAAAACTAAATCCGCGAAAAAAATATAAATACACTGCGAGTTATTACCATGTGCACATCAATTGCTGCGCTCGCAAGCGACAGCTGGGTGAACCAGAGTGGTTAGCATTTGTTGCACAATGTTGTGATCCCGAATTTAGATGATGCCGAAGCTTCTGATTCCTCATACAGAGAGGTTACCATTTGCTGTACAGTGAATGTGAACCGGAGTGTAGGTGAAGCCAAAGCCTCTGATTCATCATAAGACATCTGAAGATCTATTAATCCACGTTAGCATGAATGTTAATTCAACGCATAACAACTGAGTGTAGATCGAAAAACTTTAGGAACAATGAAACAAAAGAATTTGATGTACCTACTTTTACGATGTAAACAAACACTGTTATTTTGCTTTCTTGTTGGCTGATAATTGTGTTTTTTTTTTTTTTTTTTTAGTTTCCAAATTAATCGTTACCTTGTTTTTGTCTAAAAACAGAAACAATTTTTCAAATAATCAGAAAAATAAGGTTATAGTTGTTGCGTATGTTGTATAAGGCTGTCAAAGCATCCAACGGAAATAATGACATTTCACTTACGAGTATATTCCGAACAAGTCCTATGAAATGGATCGACTACATAAATGGGTAAATCGCGTAATTTATAACCAACTATCAAGATTTTGTTTTCACGAACTGGGCAAAACGATCTTTATTATTTAAAAAAAAATTAACTTTCCTACTTCTCTCTCTCTCTCTCTCTCTCTCTCTCTCTCTGCGCGCGTGTGTGTGTGTCAATCCGCAAATCTTGTAACAAGCCTAATTTCCTCAGTCCTCATCAGATTTTGATTGAATTTTCAGGGAATGTTTAGGTGAGGGTGCTGCTGATGGTCCCCTATCAGTTTTTATTGTTCACAATTGAATACTTCACTCTGCGCATGCACTAACGTAAAATCCGTCAAGCATCATTCACGGCCTATCTCACTAAAATTCGTAGGGTAGTTGAGAAATGAAGATTTGATTACCTCATAAGTGTTTCATCACCAACGTATTCGGTAGCTACCGCGCATGCGCGAACTCAACTCCTTGTAACAACCTGACCTCTACAGTTTTCATTCGATTTCTATAAAATCTTCAGTGATTGAATGGTTCATCTTATGAGATTAGTTGAAAAATTTTAATGATATTTACTTTCCTGTTACGGGTACTATGCCACACTCTACTAGAGGGTCTTCCGTTTAAACAGTCTACCCATTTGTGATGCCAGACAATACGTTTATTATGTAAGTAAATTTTTTTAAAATAATTTATATCGTTTTTCAATATTTTATGGAATACATGAGTATTCGGAAAATTAAGTTCAAATCGTTGGCAGATGTCGATTTGATATGAATTAAAATATTTGATATATGACAGATTGGTGGAAGACGTTGCATAAAAATGTAAAGTAGTAAAGATGATGATTGATTTGACAAGACTAAAACTTCATCCCGACTAGCGATATCCCTCTACAGCTTCTAACATTGAAATGCGTTTTTCTCTTTTTCCAACTTAACCTTTTCTTCCCGACCTGTTTACTTAGGTACTTATGATCTTTTGCTCCACTGGCCGTCGATCAGTCATTCGATCTCTTTCGAACTGCATATGAGCCCGTCAGGGCTGACAAGGAAATCTTGAAGAAAAGTAGAGTGTGTTCGACAGATTGAAAGTTTTCTTATTATTAACGTAGGGCAGCGATCAAGTTGAAACTTGTCAGCTTAGCGGTGGTTTCTCCCAGCATAATATCCGTGACCCGCTTTCCGGAAATGGACATATTACATTGATCTGTGGACCATTGGCTTGTGGTTCGTTTACTGCTCTGCAATCCACTAACATGTTTCTAGTTCCCTTCTGTCAGTTCACATCACTGTGTGGAGCGTTATCAAAACGAAATATAACTACAATTATGCAAGAATGTCTGACATAACTTTGTGAGGCTTTCTAGTTTCTGTTTCATGTGCTAGCAGGTTACGTCCACTACAACTAGAGGTTTTTATGGTCCCCTGCACAACTTCACTTTTTTTTCTTCAAGAAGAGTAACTACATGCACAGTACACAATTTTACGAAATTCTAGAACCCTCAAAGGATGCCTACCTTTTTTATTGATGCTTTAAAGAATTGTACTTTTAAAGTATTATATAAAGCATCTCCTTGTCTCAATCTTCTCATCCAGAGGTTTTGGTGTTATTTTTTCAGGCTCCAATATTGAAAACTGTGTTCCCGACAGAACCTTTCAAGTTTGATGAACAGGAGGACATTCCATAATAACCTTGAGAATCCGCAATCGTGCATCACTCCCAAGTAAGCTCCTCTGGTTCGAACGAAGGCTATAGTTCTGTACGTGGAATTTTCCATTTGAACCGAAAAAGTTAATGTTTTCAGCCTTCATTAACGTCCTGTTATCTCAGTCTACTAATAATAGAGAACACTCGTAGAAATCATTAACCATAGAATAACACACTGATAAAGATCAGCTCTTAACAATTACAATTGGAGGTTTTAAAAATTATAACAGGCCAGGTCTTATAACAGCGAAGGTTCTCCTTGAGATCCTCTTCCTTTCCAGCTGTTGTAATTGTTCAAGCAACAACTCCCCGGTGTTAGTATTCTTTTGGGTATTTCAAAAAAATTATGATTGTGTAGTTCACGATTCTCGTGTGAGTTCCGGTTGATCATGTCATGCGCCGTTTCAATGGTGCAATAATTAACTTGTACCTTGTCAGGGACAGTCCTAGCTGGCTTATTGGTTGGATCTTAACCTCAAATCTGGAAGATTAGGAAACTGTCCTTTTCGAAGTTTGCAAGTTCTTCCTGCGTCACATTAGAGATGTTGTCGTTACGTTACGGATCTGAGACATGTTTTAGACGTATGTCTTGTGGAAAAAAAGGGTGGAAATGAGGGATTGACATCGCAAGATCCGTTGCTCTATCGATTGAATAAAGAGCTTTGTATTCATGGTAAGTGGAAGATGAACAATTGACCAGTGGAATATAAACACACTACGTGTTGTTAACATAATATGTCCTGAAGCCGGTGGAATACGACACTCTATCTAATCGAGCTGCGTTGATCCTATGGAATCCGACCCCAGCTATACGTGGGGCTCCTTGGTAGGTCTGTCCAGAGTACACTCACAGCACCATTTGTGTTCTTTGGCGTTTTCAGCTTTCAGTTGACAGAGATTGCTTGGGTTGAAGGAATCGGTGTGCTAGGGTCGGATAGGGAGTTGGTGACTTGATACCCTGTCTCATCCACATGTCAGCGGATCTGTCTGTTTCTTAGTGAAAACAATCAACTAACGTTAACTACATTTAACACGATATTGTAATAACTACTGCAATTATGAATGAGATCGAAAGTGTTCTGAGCTCAGTGTTACATTTAATATTAAAGAAAGATGAAAAGAAGAAGAAACAAAATCTTGGTTGTTGTGGTCAGCCTGTTGTATTGCCATACTGCCTGAGGTCATACGTAAGTTTTGTAAGAAAAAGCAATTTCAAAGTTCCATTTCACGCTAGAGAAATTGTCCAGAAAACTTAATTCTGAAGCCAATAGATTCATTCAATTAAACTTTCGAACATCCGTCATCTTTGTCCCAACGAGTTAAATTGTCCTAAACTTTTAGGAAAATCCAAAGGGTTGAGGTATCAGAAGGTAAAGGCGATAAATTCGTATCGTTTAACTCAGGGCTGAATAGTCCTCCCCCCCCCCCTCATTTTCATTCACTTAGCTTATATCACTAGTTAAAATCATTTATAAAAGGATAAAGTACCGCATCTCTTGAACTTTTGAACATCCGTCATCTTTGTCCCAACGAGTTAAATTGTCCTAAACTTTTAGGAAAATCCAAAGGGTTGAGGTATCAGAAGGTAAAGGCGATAAATTCGTATCGTTTAAATCAGAGCTAAATAGTCCTGCCCCCCCCCCCCCCCCCACATTTCTATTCACTTAGCTTATATCACTAGTTAAAATCATTTATACAAGGATAACCCGTATCTCTTGACTTTTCTGTCTACTCTTTCTACCACAAACGATTCACCTCATCGGAAAGAAGTCATAGAAGGATACACAAGTGGTTGATAAACTGAGCAGACTTATGTCACCATGGGAGGCCCCTCACCTATCAAGCGGAACCTGATATTGCGAACAACCGAAACAAAAATGCTATAAGAAGCAGAGGTCTGGGGTAATTGAGAAGTATCGTTAGGAGATGGAGTCAGTATAGAGACGTGATGCCCTACGAATGTTCAGCATTGTTTAGGGCCGGCCGTACAGGTCATTGCTGGTATGTCTCCATAGATCTGGTGGAAGAAAGGATGGATATTTACTACCACAGGAATGAGGACGGAGTAAAAATACCGATCAAGAAGAAAGAAAGAGAAAAGACTTCCCAGAGATAGCAGAGTAGACGGAGCAGTGAAACTAATGGACGATGAGGAATGTGGAGGATTGGTCGGAAAGGCGCCAATTTGATGTGAGTTATTACCTAACTCAACTTCTAACGGGTCATGGGTACATTCGGAGTTTCCTGATGAAAATTGGGAAGGCAAGTGATGGCGATTGTACGTACGACGAGGAAGTGGAAGATTCTGCTGAACACAGATTCTTTGTGTGCCGAAAGTGGGCGTGGTTTCGAGATAATCTCACTATAGTTGGAGGTTTTATCCCCGAGACGGTCATCGGGAAGATGATTGAAAGTAGAAGAAGAAGAGTCCTGGGTTGCGGAATGCACCTTCGTGTTGACAGGGAAACTAATAGTCAATGGAAAGGAGAAAAAGTGATATATAGATGCTAGTAAGAATAGGAGGAGAATCCTGTGGCTAGACAAGAAAAAGGGTCATTTCGAAATAATACTAAGTTACTGAGTTCTCGGACGGCCCTAAACGAGAATTTGAGGTTTGGTTTTAGTTGGTAGGAGTCCATACAGATTCTCTGATACTGTTCTTGATGCACTTCCCTCCCATAAAAACAGCCGCTACTAAGCATAAATACTTACAGGCTCAATGTAGAAATGCAGAAAGGAGAAACCTGTGTTTTAAGTGTTTGTAACACACTTAGGACATTCTAACTTGACTCACTAGAGGTATCACATCATCATCTAGGATATAATGTGCTAACCTCAAAAAGGGCTAAAATACACATAGGACGTTTCAATTAGGTTGAACGACCAATGCTGTGGAACGGGTTGTGCAAAGAAGGCGTGCATCCATACCAAGGCCTCAACCTATGGCATTCAGCGCAAAAGGGGCCCTGGCTCTTGACTGTGTGAATCATGCATCTGCGATATTTGAGTTGATAGCAGGCCCCGGACCGCGGCGAATTGAACAGAACGACAGGGGAAGCGGGAATCGGCGGGAAGTGGAGGTCGGCCGATGGCAATCAGGACACGGAAATAGCTCCTGTATTACTCCTCCCTCTTCCCAAGTATACGTATCGTTTACGAGCGAGGGCGTACGTTTATGAACATAAAACTAGGCTTATCGTGCTATCAATGCACACGGCCCCACTCCACGACCCCTTAACCGACGTTCACGCGCCTGTTAACACATAAACAAATTGACGTCATGCTAGATATTTCTGCATTTCGTGGCAATTACCTTTACTAACCTACCTACACTTTCATGATTTGTGACGCTAGTTACAAATATTTATTTAATTATTATTTATTTCCATAGAACTTTCACAGACAACTGAGCAATTGCATTAGCTTTAAAATCTAGGAACCTGAAATTTTCGAAAATTTCCATTATCAAAATCTGCGAAAAAGTTTAAAATTCATGAATTGTTTCACAATATCTCTACGACTGCGCTGCCATTGTAGGGGAAATGTGTGTGAGTTAGTGTGCGTGTTTGTAGGTGTGTGTTTACGGGCCAGGGGTGGGAGGGGGGGTCAGTGTTGATTATACTGAGAGAGAGCTTAGCGTCGTTTAAATTTGAAACTCGATTTAAACTACAGTTTGCGAAAAAGTTTGTTTTTCCAGATCAATGAGTAATCCTTTCTGTAAATCACAAATACAAGTACCCAATACATTTTTGGGGCATATCGCTATCAGAATCAAGCAGTCCAATGGCAAAGGCCTCGAGGCGTGGGAGGGTGATAATAGATCTCAGCCAATCAAATGGAGGTTTTATTGAGCGGCTTCGTCTGGAAAAGGGAGGCTCGGGCTGTGGCGGGATAAATTGAAAAGGAGTTCATGAAAATAGGATGCAGATTGGAAAGAAAAGGAGTTGGGAATCAAGTGGAGAAGGAGTGTTTCAATTATTTGTCCGGAGGCGGAGGTAAAGTATGGACTGCACACTATGAATGTTCAATAGTCTCGGGGGAAAGGGAGGGAGAGGGGTTCTCAAGATTGACTTTCGCTAACACGATCCGCGCACGGCTGACAAGGAGCTTTCTTCGATTAGCATGTGTCAGCCCTCTGAGATCCCACGGCCTCCTTCCTCCGCCCGTTTATCCTCTTTTGAAAGTCCTAGGAGTCCATACATATAACATCTCCTGCCTCGCCATTATTATCAGGTGTGAGTGTCACAGCTCGAGAGCCCTCCTTGTCAGCCTTCCTTGTCCCGAATCCTGATACACCGATTTTTGAAAGCACGTGTCAAAAGCGTCACGGGCGCAGTTTTATTGGCCGCCCGTCCCATACGAAAAAAGTCACTGCCTTGCTGCACCATAACGTTATGAACATTTTTAGTTTTTTTTGTAAATGTTTGAGAAATAATAATATTAAATTTACGAAAAGTTTCATAATCGAAATGAATTTTGGAGCATTCTAAAACGATTCCTGGATTATATATTTTTATAATCCTAGATTTTATATAATATAATTTTATAAAAGTAATTTATAATAGTAATAGTTATAATAATTTATAATAGTAATTCATAATAGCAGTAGTATAATTTATAATAGTAATTTATAATAGTAAATAGTATATAATTTTATAATCCTGGATTTTATGTTTTTATAAATAAATGATAATATATTATTCCAGGATTTTTTCTCAAATAATAATGCATTTATTTATCCAAACATTGTACAATGAGAATATGTGACACAATGCTCTCATCCCCCTTTAAGTAAAACTTGAGCTGGGGAATGGAGTCGCTTTCAGTGATATACGCACATAATCATATATCTACACCTAATGTACGATTTGTCCTCATAATCTCAAATTTTTACATTTCCTTGAGTACGTTTACATATTTTTTTATATTATTATGTTTTCGTAGGTACATAAAATCATTACAAATCATATATACATAAGAACACAGTTTAAACTATAGACAAGCAACTTGAGAAGTTTCAAAAAATCTGAATTATCCGATTAATTATAATGTAATTTCTTAATCGCAGTGAATTGACTCCTCTAACTTCTACTGGTAGCTCATTAAAAAATGTACAACACCTGTATGCGACTGAGATCTGTCCACTGCTAGTCTGCCTGAAGGGAATTTTCTAGTTTTACAGTCTGCTATGAATTCTATTCTTTTATTTTCTACTAGCCGCTCCGGCTCGCTACGCTCGCCTCCACGTCCAGCCGGGGGCAAGCCCCCCGGACCCCCCATTAAGTTGCTCGCTTCGCTCGCAACGTGTGGCATGTAGGGAATATTGCTCGCTTCGCTCGCAAAGTCTGGCATGTAGGATATGTTGCTCGCTTCGCTCGCAAAGTCTGGCATGTAGAAAATGTTGCTCGCTTCACTCGCAAAGTATGGCATTTAGGGGATGTTGCTCGGTTCGCTCGCAAATGGTAGATCTCTAAGGGTAGGTTTAACTTCTGTAGGGGATGCTGCTCGCTTCGCTCGCAAACGGTAGATCTCTAAGGGTAGGCTTAACTTCTGTAGGGGATGCTGCTCGCTTCGCTCGCTTGAGGAAGTTATACTGCCCACCCAACTTGGCAGACGTTTTTTTCAGTTGGGAATTATTACAAACAAATTAAATCTTATAAAACTACGTGGAACCACGAAAAGTTTATTCGGGGATGTTGCTCGCTTTGCTCGCAAGGTATACCTGTATATGTGTAGGACAAAGTCCGTATTTATTATTTGAAATGGCTCTCGCTTCGCTCGCAAGGTAGGTACCTATGTAGGCATACCTGCTCGCCTCGCAATGTTGTGACATCGAACCCTTCACGTCAATTCTTGAGCCTTCTCTCGTCCACGGCAGAATCATTTTAATCGCTTTGCTCGCTTCTGCTCGCAATTTGACCGAGTTCTCGTCACTTTTTTCGATATCCGATTTCGGATTCAGATTCGGCGGACCCAAAGCTGTATTTCGCCCGCGAAAACCGTTCCGAAAAACGTACCTTTATGGGGTATATTTTAATCGGAAAAAACCAAGTTTTTCGGCGGACTTTTCGAGAAAACGGGTCCGTACTCTCGCATTTTTTTGACGCATTTCCCGATACTTTTTTCGCGATCCGATCGCGCCGTCGTCTTCCTCGTAGGAAAACCTACGAAACCCGTATTTTTCCGGAATTGTCAACGGCCGTTTAGAGGGGTAGGGGAAGCGGGGAAGTCCAAAAAGCGCACATTAATTATTACTTCGACCCCCCTCCCGCCCTACGGCCCATGGTTCGGGTGGGATTAGAAAATGTGAAATTCGCTCGCTCCCCCTATCGGAAAATCTCAAGAAGATCCCCCCACTCGTACACTCCCCCCACTCAGCCGTTTGGCCGTGCATAGACACGACAAACAAACAGACAGACAAACGGAGTTTCATTCTTATTAATCTATACTATTAATAAGAATGAAACTCCGTCTGTTTGTTTGTTTGTTTGTCGTGTCTATGCACGGCCAAACGGCTGAGTGGGGGGAGTCTACGAGTGGGGGGATCTTCTTGGGATTTTCCGATAGGGGGAGCGAGCAAATTTAAAATTTTCTAATCCCAGCCGAACCATGGGCCGTAGGGCGGGAGGGGGGTCGAAGTAAGAATTAATGTGCGCTTTTTGGACTTCCCCGCATCCTCTACCCCTCTAAACGGCCGTCGACAATTCCGGAAAAATACCGGTTTCGTAGGTTTTTGAACGAGGAAGACGACGGCGCGATCGGATCGCGAAAAAAGTATCGGGAAATGCGTCAAAAAAATGCGAGAGTACGGACCCGTTTTCTCGAAAAGTCCGCCGAAAAACTTGGTTTTTTCCGATTAAAATATACCCCATAAAGGTACGTTTTTCGGAACGGTTTTCGCGGGCGAAATACAGCTTTGGGTCCGCCGAATCTGAATCCGAAATCGGATATCGAAAAAAGTGACGAGAAGCGTGACGAATTGCGAGCAGAAGCGAGCAAAGCGATTAAAATGATTCTGCCGTGGACGAGAGAAGGCTCAAGAATTGACGTGAAGGGTTCGATGTCACAACATTGCGAGGCGAGCAGGTATACCTACATAGGTACCTACCTTGCGAGCGAAGCGAGAGCCATTTCAAATATAATAAATACGGACTTTGTCCTACACATATACAGGTATACCTTGCGAGCGAAGCGAGCAACATCCCCGAATAAACTTTTCGTGGTTCCACGTAGTTTTATAAGATTTAATTTGTTTGTAATAATTCCCAACTGAAAAAAACGTCTGCCAAGTTGGGTGGGCAGTATAACTTCCTCAAGCGAGCGAAGCGAGCAGCATCCCCTACAGAAGTTAAGCCTACCCTTAGAGATCTACCGTTTGCGAGCGAAGCGAGCAGCATCCCCTACAGAAGTTAAACCTACACTTAGAGATCTACCGTTTGCGAGCGAACCGAGCAACATCCCCTAAATGCCATACTTTGCGAGCGAAGCGAGCAACATTTTCTACATGCCAGACTTTGCGAGCGAAGCGAGCAACATATCCTACATGCCAGACTTTGCGAGCGAAGCGAGCAATATTCCCTACACGCCACACGTTGCGAGCGAAGCGAGCAACTTAATGGGGGGTCCGGGGGCTTGCCCCCCGGCTGGACGTGGAGGCGAGCGTAGCGAGCCGGAGCGGCTAGTAGTATAGATTTCTTTGTGGACTTTAATAAGCGTAAGACTATCTCTAAGCTCTCTGATCGTATTAACTTTAAAATCCCTTAATAGACGTTCAGTCGGGTATCTTGTTTTGTTCTTCAGTAACACATTAATTACCTACTAGTTCCTGCTTAAGGTTGAAGAGCGAACCCCCCCCCCCCCCATCCACTGATGCCATAGATATAGAACTTCAAAGATTGGGGCATTGCGAAATAAAACATCGTTTTCGTTTCAAGAGTCAAGACATTTCGAATTTCACGAAAAATATGAATTAGATTACGGAGCCTTAATGTCAGTATATTCACTTGCTTATTGCATTTCAAAACTTGGTCAATTCCTACACCTAGATATCTTACACTATTTACTTGGGTGATGTAGTAGGTGATGTAGGTGATGTTAGGTGATGTAGTTGCTTAGGTGATTGCAGTTCATACTAGGGCTACACGTTGTGAAATGACGCTTCATATTATCTAGTCCAGGAACACTCACATTTCGTAAAGCAAATGCTATAAAGTTACTTTTCTCAGCATTGAATTTTATTCCAATAATATGGACACTACTGGTCAAAGTCGTTATGCACGTTTCAGCTTTAGTCACCGTTTATTGCCATTCATTTCCTGATACAATTAGGCTGGCATCATCGGCATAAGATAGAGCAACGCCATCTATATTATCCTTCAAAAGTTTGTTGATGTAGATAATAAAGAAGATACTTCCTAATACCGTCCCTTGGGAAATAGCGATTCTATAAAGCCTACTCTCACTTATATAATTATTCATTTCAACGTATTACCATCTGTTTTCAAAGTAGCTTTTCACCCATTTAATAAGCCCATCGTGAATGCCAGTATCGCTTTTAGCTCTTACGAGTTTATTATGGTATATACGAGTATTATATATATATATATATATATATATATATATATATATAAATATATATATATATATATATATATATATATATATATATATATAGGTACAGGGTGATTCCCTCGCAGATGCAAAAAAAAAATTTGGGTGAACCTACATCAAAAATGGAGTAAAATGCCGCCAACCGCATATTTCTATCCCAATCCGTACTCGAGATATGATTTTTTAAAGGTTTTTTCAGGAATACCATGTTTTTTCATTTTAAAATCTAATTTCTCCACTTTGCCTCATTTAATTTTAACTTTCAACCTCGTTTTCCGTATCAGCATTAAATTTCCTATAAGAATAGTGTACTTGGGTTCTTAAAAAGTACCATCCGAAGACCCTCACATCAGCTCAAACATTGACGATTTTGAAAAAAGAATATTTCTGAAAATCTTTAAAACTTTACTACTCTTCCAAAACGAATCCTGGAAACTGGCAAATCTCATGAAAACTGCTTCGTCTAATACTCTTTCCAACGGTGTAATCAAGTTTACTTTTATTTTGTTATTTAGTGGAGAAAATTATGTTTTAATGTTAAAAAATGTGGGTTTTTCAATGAAATTGTTGGTTTTCTCGAAAGATGACCCTCCATGAACCAACGAGTATGGGGTCGGTTTTTATGTATTTTTTCTCGCTGGATCAAATGGAAACTCTTGCAGATCTCTCAACTACGTTATAATCGAGTTTTACACTTTAATCAACTAGTTTTACCCCATAACACATACATTTAATCGTAACAAACAAACTAAGCATTTGCGATTTTAAGTGTAAAACTCGGTTATAACGGAGTTGGAGAGATCTACAAATGTTATCATTCGATACAGCGTGAAAAAATACATATAAACCGACCCCATACTCGAGTTTTACACTTAAAATCGCAAATGTTTAGTTATGCAGTTGGCGGCATTTTACTCCATTTTTGATGTAGTTTCACCCAAATTTATTTTTGCATCTGCGAGGGAATCACCCTGTATATATATAGGGAATATATATATATATATATATATATATATATATATATATATATATATATATATATATAGGGTGTACACAAAACAGGTCCGCTAAACTGCAGGACTAGATTCTAGAGCTTATTTTCGAGTAATTCAATTTTTAAGATTATTTTCGTGTTTTTGACCTTTTATTACTAAAACGATCATAACTCCCTTAATTTGCTGGGTAAATTAAAATTTGAGTATACCGTTGGAAAGAGCATTAAATTTCCTGTCGGACGAATGTCGGACTTTTTTTTAAGAATGAAAAAGCCTTTTGAAAAGAAAATTTTACGTAATTTGGGAAACCTTGAGTTTTTTCAATCGGGAAGTGAACTGTGAGAACCAATATTTTTTCAGAATGAAAGAACTTTACAAAAACTGCGCTAAAATCTCACCTTTCCAACGGTGTAGTCAATTTTACTTTTATTGCTAATTAGGGGAGAAAAATATGTTTTAATTTTGCAAAACATTTTTTGTTCAATGAAATTGAGGGTTTTCATGAAAAATGGCCTCCTATGAAAGTACGAGTTTGGGGTCGGTTTCTACGTATTTTTTACGCTGAATCGAATGATAACACATGCATATCTCCCCAGCCCCGTCATAACCAAGTTTAGCACTTTAAAACACAATTTTGAGTTCATTTGGTATGATGAATTTCATGCTGGGGTTTGTTTAAGGGTGAGAAATAGGCTAGTTTCTCGTATTTATTTATTATAGCTTAGCGCTTTCGCCGTAATGGCCTCGTCAGAGCTTAATGTCGGCTTGATGTGGTCGGTGGGTAGGCACATTCCCATGCGGTACCTAATTTTAGTTAATAGTTTCCAATACTGCAGTCTTAATGTAAGTATTTTTATAGCAATCAGTAGGGGGACCCGTTCTCCTGTTTTTGTTGTTCTAGACTGGTTTAGGTAGGTACCTTTTCATATGTTGTTAGGGGGGGAGGGGGGGAAATTATACTGTTAAAATAACTTGATGTAATACTTATTATTTATAAATAACATATTTATATTGTAAACACAGGATTAAATAATAATAATACACTCTTGATTTTTTCAATTAGCTTTATTTAGAAACAAAAACTTTTAATTAACACTCACGATAAAATTAAATAAAGTGAATTCTTCATTAAAGATGAAAAAACAAATAAAATATTAAATTTTTGAGCACTTTTTTAAAATCTATTACTGGTAAAAGTAAAACAGTGAATAATTCAATTTAATCGAAAAACCCTGATTGCAATCAGTTAAGAAAACATGATTTGTTTCTTTCTTCGTCGAAACAGTACTGACTTTAAATTCTTACCGTTTGGTACCGAAGCGGTAGTCAAGGGACAAATACGGTACCGTAACTTGTTAAATAAACTGATGAAAACAAACATATCCCTATTAATGAAAATTGGATGTGGTGGGGGTGGTTTGAGGGGATGAGCATTTTGTTAGGCTGAAACTCATGGTGATTCATGAGTGTCCAAGTAGTTTCGCCTGTAACAGGCCTCATCAGGGATCTCAAATGTAAATAATTATATGCTGCTCTTAGTCATAAGTCTTAGTACTTGGGTTCAGATTGTAAAGAGTTGACTAGAGTGACAACTTATATGGTGGGTACTAGTCAAGGTACTTTACAGGTAAGCAGTTGGTTGTAAAACATCGTTTGACCGTTGAGGATGAAATTCGCATTCCTCCATTCCACCATCTCCTAATGTCACCTCACCTACACCTATTTTTTCTCGATAATATCCGTTTTTTCATCACTTCACACTGATTCAATATATTCATCAACTTCAATAAATATCTGTTGATTCATTAGGAAAAGATACAATAACAATGATCAGCCTTCTTTCCAGTGCCTACGGGATTAATTTCTAGTACTAATAGCTAGATAAGCTTATGTTCTTCCTCTATACACCTCTTTGTAGGGAAAACTTGTACAAATAATTAATATTTATCTTAGTTTATTATAATTTAAATTCGTGTAGGAAATTTTTTACGCCCTTTTTTGTATTATTTATATTGTTAAATGTTACTGTGAGTGAGTTGTGATTTTGTGCTCTCACCATCTGCAACAGCTGCTTCACCATGCATCACTGACTGGAACCTGCCATGTTCTAGCGCCATTTTTACACTTCCAGTTCAGCCTTTTCTAAATTCAGACCTGTTTATCGTTTTACAATATCGTATCCTATAACATCCGTGCATTTAACAATTATCCAGTTCGATTTTGGTACCAAATTGCTTCATATTTCGTCAACCTTCCCGAAATATTACTGGGAATTGCTGCTGGTGTGGATACTGCCTTATATCTGTTGTACTTGGTTGGTTTAACACTTCCACCTGCATGCTGACCGGTCTCCAGCTCAGGATTAAGAGATAATAGTGGTGAGATCTTTCTTTATTTTCATCTTCTCTCTTCATTGCACCTTAAGGTCTGTTCTGGCTGTACCAATTCTTCTTCTACTTATCTTCTACACGTACCTATCTTCTACCTACCTTACTTGGAGTTGGGCCTTCATTCTCTTCAGCTATCTACCTCTTCAGCTATGGGAATGAACTTTGGGAAATATTTGTGATACTATTATTAACTGTTACTTTAATTTTCTTAACTGGCCACTCGATAGGTCGGAAACTTATTCATCTCCACAAGTTACCTCATTTAGGTACATACCTACTGTACAATAAATCACCTGAAGCTTACTTATGTACACATATTTATTTACTTATCCTAGTCACATTTATCATATCTAGTCATTGGTTATCATAGTGCAATAATATTTAAAATACAGTCAACTTTATGCACATGAGGTGGTATTAGGAAACTAGGGTACCATACTAGTTGCCAGGAGCCTCATAGTGCTATAATTTTAATATTTTACCACTTGTACCGTAGGGCGGGTTTTAGCTGGAAACAAACAGCAGGTTCTTACTTAGGTACAAACAGCAGTTAGGGTTCGTTTTAGGTCTTGGATATTACAAAATCATTGTTGCGCCAAGTTGTAACTGGTCTGTAATGAATGATATAACAATTTTGTTAGAATTATGAGGTAATAGTAGAGAGGCAATATGTCAGAGATATGGGCTTGATTGTCTAATTGATTGTAGTTTATTATCCACTCTTTATAGTCTAAAAATGTTTTGCTTCTTCCCACTATATACCTAATGATTTACACAAATTATTTACAACATCTAACTTTTGCAAACCTCCACCTCATGGGACCACAACCAGGCAATAATTTCATACCAACAAGTACTGGTGAGGAGAGGCAATTATTACTTAACCCAAGCCACGCTGATGATTCTTCCCTCAAGTGCTTTTTGAAATCTGACACTACCCGCGTCAATCCCCAATTCATCTGCCGTGACCTACACAGTTTGTAGGGCTACCAAAATTCAAACGCAAAGATAAGTAAATTGGCCGAAATAGATTAGTAATATTTTTTCTGCATCTTGCCCCCCCCCTCCCCCTCCTTTATTCCGTCCCCGGTGTTTGGTGCAGTTGGTGTTTGGACGAAGACCCAACCAGAGAGAGCCTATGAAAGTATGATCAACACTTCAGACCTTTACCTAGATGCTGGAGAGATTTTTGTTGTTGACTACTTTCATTTTCTACCTAAAACACATCAGTCTTTGAATAATAAAAACACGGTGTGACGTTGATTATGTAGATGTACAATGAGGTATATTCCAATTGAAGACACTCACCTTTTCTTGAGTTAAACGGAAAATAGCACAATTTTTACTGTAAAGGCGGAAGGCGTACTCGTAAATACCCTAGAAAGAGCTGGTCCGGCGGTAATTTATTCAATTAATTTTGGAGTAGCTACGTTCCGAGTTTCCCAATATCGCTGACTCGCAGCTTTATACTAGTTGTTGCGAAGAGTTGAACTTTTCCGAGAGGAAAAAGTGAAGATAGGTTACTTAATGCGATTACTTGCGTGCGGGCAGAGAGAGCAGTTATGAGGCAGGCCTACAGCGCAGATGCAAACTTGGAAATCCATCCAAATGCCTTGCTCCATTCTTCCGTCAAATATTCTTCCAAATCATATTTTGGTATACTAACTAATTAATAGGATTTCGAGCTAAATGTTGAAATGACTCCAGCTGTCATTTCATTTTCGAAATTCAGATTTTGAGGTAGAGATAACGGTATTCGAAAAAAAGTACAATTTCAATAATACTCGACCATCAATTATTCAATGTCCTTCACAGGAATTCAAATTCAAACCGTTAAAATGTGTATTATAATAAGCATTCTATAAGTGATAGGCATAAGTACTCTAGAGCTTTCAATTGAGGTTTTCATGAAGCAAATGTTTGAGCATACGTAGTAAGTATAGTTATTGTTGTACTCGTGTTTCCTTTATCCATGTTTCGCCAAAGCGACTTTCGCACTTTTGATTTCATGTATGTAGCTTTAACCTGCACGAGTAAGAATAAATCTCTAACTTTGCTTTCTCACTTGGTCATGGTGGCTGCATTTTATTGAATACTCCTGGTTGACCGTTTTGATAGTAAGTACACTTTTACAATTTATATCATTTGGCGACGAGGAGTACCTACCTTTTTAGGGAGGTCCCTCTGAAGCTAAGTCATTATATGCAAGGCTTCGTTTTGAAGTGGGATGCTTCATTTGTATTGATCCGTGACACAAGTATGAGAAGTCACTCTCTTACAAATCAGTTTCAGACTATTCTAAAACCAAATCTGAGAAGAAAAAAAACCCCGTAGGAGTGACAAATTTTGTCGACGCTGGGGGTACAGTTCTTAACCAACTTTGACGATTTTGTTGTTGTTCGATCCCAATTTCAGTACTGTTGTACAACAAATCTCGGACATTTTGAATTTAATGCCGGCAGGGTAGCAGTAACAGGCCAGGAACCGACTCTAGAGCTAATTAATGATCGAAAGTTCCTCATAGAGTTTTTTTTTAACGTTTTGTTTTCGAGTTATTCAATTTTTAAGAATTTTTCCGTGTTTTGTACCATATGACATTAAAAGGGCCGTAATTCATCCTTAGAATCACTGTATATTAAAAAACGCTGCAAATTATTTCACAAAGGTTTATTATTTTTTCAATTTAGTATGATCATAGTTTTAGTTGGCTTGCGTACGTCATTAGGCCCGTCCAGACTCCTCGGCGTGTCCTATTTCGAGTTGCCACAACCTATATTTCTATAATTATATACGTATGTTTATATTTCTCGATTTGAGCTCCTATCTATTCAAATAACCATTGCCTTAATAATATCATTATCTAAGTACGTACGAAAAGTCGAGAGGATTTGTTATTAAATATGCGTAGGCAAAGCATTGGTATTAACACACAAATATGACCTAGAAAAAAACGTATATTCATGCCTCGAAGGAACATGAAATTCGAAAGCAATACAAGTGTAGGAAGTTTTCCACGCCTCCCTGGAGGTATTCCCTAGGTCTCGTTACCTCACAACCGGAGGTTCACCGCCCTATTACGCTTACACTATCATATCACTCATATTTTTCCATCAACATTCATTTGAAAGTTGTGCATTTTGAGATGAGTGAATTTTGTCCTAACATGAGAATAATAATTATTAGGTCGCTCAGTTGTGGTCGTGCATGATCTGGTCCTAAAGTGTTCTGTTGCGAAGTCCTACTGCCCATTGTTATCCTAACCGTGGAATATTAGCTTGCGCAGTTGTGGTTGAGCAGGTTGGAGTTTTAACACGTCAGTCTAACACTCAAAGCCTCGAAAAAGACACTTTTTCGTCCGTTTTCGGCCCATAGTATCTATGCGAGTAAAGCGATCGGGATGGTTAAACGTTAGGACCAACTAGACCCCAAATGGGGTCTATGTGCGAAAGAACGGACGGACATTTCGAATTTTGATTCTACGCACCTTGAAACGTAAAGTGACAAAGTTTGAGGGGGGGTTATAAACATTTTTTGCTATACGATCACATAGGCTTATTATTGGAAATAATAAACCAAAATAAGGACATCGTTCGGAATAGCGTTAAATTTCCTATCTACATGATGACAAATAAAATATTGAAAAATAAATCTTTTTTTCTTAGCCGACATTATTCATAAAAAGTTCCAGTCATGGAGCATGATCGTTTGAGCGAATTTTCGTAAATTATCGTATTGCATAATGTAAAATTTTTTTAAAAAATTTGAGCTTTTTGAGTGCAAGGATATTGTTTACTATTAATTTTATGGCAAAAAATGTATTCTAAATAATAATCTGCTATTCAAAAATCGATTTAAGGTTTATAGTATTTTTTGCGGTTTTTATTGATTTTTTAGCAAATTTTAATGAAGTTTAGATACTTTTCCAAGCATAATTTTGTACATAAAGTTTTGAATGTTATATTTTATAGCTAATAAACTTATTTGAGCAATATTCTGCTAAAAATATAAATTTACCGATTTTCAGCCGTTTTAGGACATTTTTAGTGATTTTATTAGTACATTTTTTGAAATTTGACCAATTTAATGTACTCAAAAAGTGCTGGCCACCGAACTCATCCTTTCGTTCAGAAAGCTTAATTTTTCAGCGCAAGAACGGGATTTTCATCTCAATCGTGAGGAGAGTTATGTCTGGAATGACAAACACACACACACACACACACACACACACACACACACACACACACACACACACACACACACACACACACACACACACACACACACACACACATATATATATATATATATATATAATTCGGCATTTGGTTGGCTAGTGATATATATATCTATATTCGGGAGGTTGAATGACCAGTTTAGTCTTGAGTTTTTTAGTAGTTTAATCACGACGTTTCAACCTGGGCTGGGTCCTATTCATGTGAATTATTGATGTACTGGATATTCGAAGTCAGATGTAAAGACTTATGAGAAGTAGTAAACACACATGTTGTTGGTGAAGCCTACAAATGTCAATGATTTGTATGTCAACTGGCTTCACCAACAACATGTGTGTTTACTACTTCTCATAAGTCTCAGTGTGTTTACTACTTCTCATCTGACTTCGAAGATCCAATACATCAATCATTCACATGAATAGGACCCAGCTCCTGGGTTGAAACGTCGTGATTAAACAACTAAAAAACTAAAGACTAGACTGGTCATTCAACCTCCCGAATATATATATATATATATATATATATATATATATATATATATATATATATATGTATATATATATAATATATATATATGTATATATATATATATGTATATGACCCGGCTAGTCGATGTTTTTTAGAAGGTTTTTAATTGTCCTGCGACGTTTCGGTCCTGTAGCAGGACCCTATTCATGCAGATGAACAAACCTATACAGGAAAAATGTCATGAGTTGACATAAGTGTCTATACATCACAGCTTTTATGAGAATATAGTACATAGTTTTACAATAACATAGCTATTGGTGGTACTTACAATATTGTTCTTCATTAGTAGATACTAATGTAGTAGGTACATATCACAGTTTTTTGTTTATAAACTACGATATGTTGTTTATAAACTACAACTATGGTACTATTGGTTATAATTGATGAGGATGGATGTTGGAGATGGTGGTGGTTACAGTTCATGAACAGATTTCTTAAGTGTATCTATGGAATTTACAGCGTGGAATAGATGGTGGTAGATGATCAGTTAGGTGGTATGTGAATGGACATGGCTAATGAATCGGATGTTTTCTAAGCAAACAATTAAAATGGTTGACCAATGGGTGTGGATACAAAGTTGTTTAGATGAAGAATGAATGATAGGTACATGGTTGGTAGGTGGAAACAATGGTAGGAAGCTTAAAATTAAGTAGTAGATAAGCGTGTGCTTGTACGATCGAGGTACGAGACGACTGTCTTTGTGTCTCTGTGTATTAGGACCAGGAATAGCGTATTTGGAGTTCCGTCCATTTACTTAATGTTAAATACGAGTAGATGGCTGGCGACGTTGGTAGGTATTTACGATTGTATAAAGGTAGGTATATCAAGAGAGCTGAAAGGGTACTTGATGTTGAGTGACGAAGAGTTAAAAGTTTACAAGTTTGTCGACATCATTTATGAGATACATTCCTGTTGAAGCATTCACGAATCCTCTCCATCACCACCTACCTACCCATCCCCTTGTTGTCGCTGCTCTCGCGACAACATCAAAGGTGCATTAAAACGGAAAATGGGAATGGGGGGGTTTGATTCTCAGAATATGCGTCAATAGACCGAAGTGAATGAAAATATCCCCTTCCACTTCACTAATGATGGTGGTTGTCCATGTGAAACCCTATATACCTCATGGATCTTCATTACCTGAAGATGATAATTGGCATCGTTCCTGTATCGGATTTTAGAGATTTTTGAACTCAGAGTGGGATTAAGCTCCTTCGAATAAACGTCTGCCAAGTTGGGTGGGCAGGATAGCTTCCTCAAATATAGTAACATGGACGTGTATAGAATTAGTAGAAGAACAACGTACGAGTCGAAATGATTGATAAGTCGACTTTATAAGTTTGCGTATGCGCACAGACACTACTATTAATCCAATGGAAATGAAATTTATAGGGGAACGTCTGGGAGCTAAACAGCACGATCCTTGAAAATATCATACAAATCGGTCCATTAGTCTCGGAATTTTGTCAGTGTCGATCGATTTTAGTTTCGCGCATGAGCTATAGTTATTACTCCACCAATCGCGATATAATTCGTAGGGAATTTGTCTGGAACATACAATCATCTACTACTGAAATCGGACCAATAGATGATAAGAAATCGACGTAATAATTAATTTACGTTTGCGCATGCGCACAGACTACTATTTATGTGACAGCATTGAAAGTTATAGGGCACCGTCTAGAAGCTATTCCGCACAATCCCTGTAAATTTTATCACAAGCGTTCCATTAGACTCGGATTGTTGCCTGTGCCAATCGATATTAGTTTTGCGCATGCGCAACGGTTAGTACTCTACCAGTCGAGATATAATTTATAGGGCATTTTCCTAGAACATATACCCAACTATCTACGGAGTTTGAACGAAGTCGGACAACAGATTACGAGATATTCATGTTTGCGCATGCGCACAGGCTACTGTTGATTTGACGGCATTGAAAATTATAGAGGACCGTCTAGGAGCTAACTCGCACAATCCCTAAAAATTTCATCGTAATCGGACTGAAACGGTATAGTTTTGGGCGTGACAAGGATTTACCACAGATAGACAGAGAGACATCAGACAGACAGACAGACACGGAACCAAAATCGGTCAGCAAGCTCTGAAACGCAAAAAGGAAGTGGAAATTTTGATTTTGGGGGACAACAATTTTTCGACTTCTATCACGAACTCGCAAAGCCTACCTTCGGTAGTGAGGAAGCAAAAATCCGGATTCTTAGCTGCCGTACTATATAGCATAATACATGTATTTTAGCGAATGTTCGTAAAAAATCGACCTTTGTAATGGCTTCAACGTTTGATGGTTCTCGTCTAAAGTATGAAGTGGGGCTGAACGCGCTCATTCCTGATCATTTGAAGTGGTTATTTGGGATACCCCAGCCCCGAATAACTGACGAAGAGAGTTCCTGGTAGGTGCTTATAATGCTCTATTAAGGGTTCAACGAAATTGATTATAAGGCCCTGCCTCATCGTCTTAAATTAGTCATAGAGAAGCCGGCACGTGTTGGAGTTATGTACTGGAATTTATTCCTCGACACCCTCTATACCCTTTGTAGGTAGAAGAGGAAGCGAATACGTAAGTATTGATTCCTCGTTAATTCAATCCACTATAATTTAGCGGGTCGTTCCAGAAAGAACGTAGCGCCTGGGGTCTCCAGAAGTGAACCTTAATATCCCTTTGTTGACAAACGAAATGAATCTACTTTGACTCGGCTACACTGAGAGACAAAATAGACGCACCCTACCCGATAGGAAGGCGTCAATTAAAGTTCCCGATAGGAATCCAAGCGAGTGTCCGTCGATCCAAGCGGGTAGTGTGGTTCTCCAAGCAAGTAAAGAGCGTTTTTTTTATCGCGTGTACCAATTCCAAGCGGGTCTTTTAAAATGCCCACCTTATAATTAAACGGGTGAGCCTTAAAAATTTATCGGGCAGCAAGAATGGTGACTCCAAGTGGGTACGGTGCAGTGTCCGTTCTGTTGGGCCTTCTAGAAACCAATTGGGTCATGCAAATTCCAAACAGGTAAAAGTTAAAAATAATCGGGTTACCACTTCAAATCCTATCAGGTACTCTAGTATTTTATCGGCTTTTTCAATACTGATAGAAAATCATACAGGTCTCTCGAAACATGTTTATCACCCGATCAGAAATCTAGCGGGTGTTCACATATAGAAATTAAACACCCACTACCATTTTATCGGCTTTTTCAATACCGGATAGAAGATCAAATGGGTCTCTCAAATCACGTTTTTCACCCAATCAGAAATCTAGTGGGTGTTCAAATATAGAATAAACACCCGCTACCATTTTATCGGCTTTTTCAATATCCGACAGAAAATCAAAGGGGTCGCTCGAATCACGTTTAACGAGTGATCAGAAATCTAACGGGTGATCAAATGTTGAAACTAATTGAGGAGCTGACATGGAAAAGCAGTTAAGTCCAAAAATCAAATTTCATAGGAACTCCCATTGAACTCTTATCAGATTTTTTTTGGAAATAATCTCTTCTCCATGCAAAGGTCACACATTCATTCAGGGTGCCATCTAGCAAGGACGGGAGGACCTAAGGCCGTTGGCGTGACTGTTTACTTGCACTTCGACGAAAAAAAATGTTCTTCCGATTTTTGGACTTAACTGCTTTTCCATGTCAGCTCCTCAATTGTTCGCTAGCATTTTATCGGCTCCCATTTGATTTAAATCACCTGATAGAAAACTGATCGGGTGTCTTGAATTCACGTTTATCGGATGATTAGAAATCTAGCGGGCTAAAAAATATTGAAATAAATCACCCGCTAGCATTTCATCGGCTTCCATTTGATTTACATCAACCGCTAGGATATTAATCGAGTGTTCAGAAATGTATCGGGCGAAAAAATTGGAAAAAAGTAGCACATTCCGTCATATCTCGGTAACGGTAGTTTTAAACGGAAATTTCTACGAGCAGCTATCGTTTTAAAATACAATTTTCTATATAAAAGCAGACAGCAAGTTGCATAATTATTATAAAAGTTTGATGCAAAAATTTAAATGTCTCACTTTTTTTTTTTAATTCGCAATTATACCCTTTATAGCACCGATAATTCTCCTAAATGGCTCTCAAAATGTGTGTTTGAGTCGTTGAATCAGGATTTGAAATGCATTTTATTCTAGAAGATTGCGTTCAACGGATATCAACGAATTTCAATAATTTGATGAAATTATCCAACAAATAACCCTGAAATTTTTTTAAACTCTCCAAAGCAGGCCCCTATAAGTTTTTTTGAAGTCTTTTCACCAGAAAATAACCAACAGTTGAATTTCATGAACATTTTAAAAATTCTAACACAATACGATACATTGGGTATTTTGAAGCAGTGTAACCAATTTTGAAGCCCGCATCACAAATAGGTGTTCTACTATGAGCCAAAACAAATATAAAATTTTAAATTGTCAACTCGTCGTCCTTGTGCAAATTGGCTCTGATTTGGTCAACAAAATGCAGTAGAAATGTTTTATAATATACGCAGATTACCTATCTAAAAGATGGGGACAATTTTTTTTTTCTCACTGGACCAAACCAAAATGTCAAGCTGGATCCAACAGTACCTACCTCGTATTATTTGTGAAATGATTGCAGTTTCACTAAAAAGTAGCAAATTTCGTTATAGCTCCGTAACGGTTGTTTTAAACGAAAATTTCTATGGATAACATTCGATTTAAAATTCAATTTTCTATATAAATACCCCTACCCAATTCCTTATTATTCAATTTTTTTGATAAAATTTAAATTGGTTCTTAAGCGAAAACCTCGATAACTTCAATACCTACTATTCATGTTACGACTTTTTTCAAGGGCGAAACATTTATGTTTGTTTGATTTCATAACCTGGAAAATTAATTTAAATTCTTTTAAAATTCATCCCCGTCATTTCCCCCTCCAACTCGTCACAGAACGCAAAAATGACAAACACACCCTGAGCGGTTTTTATAATATGGCAGTTGTATCAGTTAATAGTGACCCACTTTTAAACTTAGTTTTCTAAAATCCAGATGTCTCAGAGATCCTATGTGTAGTTTTCTCGCCTCATATAATTAATCCAGATAACAGATATATGCAATATCAAGTTCAATACCAGTTAATACCTATTGTGGCTGCAAATGTCTCAGTGCGACCGAAGTTGTGAGTGGGAGTTGTTAATTCAACGCCTAACTGAAAGATAGTAGACGGAAAACCCGAAAATACGACAGATGCATCCCGTTAGTTTCGCGGGTTTAGTATACACAGTTTAGACAATCAGGTTGTACTGTTTGATTCACAAACACGTACTAAAGATTACCTTACCAGAGCTCCAAGAGTCCGTTATTCCCAACTATTTACCGAAAAACTGAGGGAGCTATGTAAGCAAAGCAGATGGTTTATGTATTACTAGCATATCAGTATGGGTGAGGACGTCGCTGTATTCAGTTTAGTGCTGAATGGGTTTTGTTATTCTTTACATATTATAGACGTTAATATATAGGTTCACTTCTTCATTTTCGTAGCCATCATTAACCACGTACATAATATTGATTTAATTAATCGATTAAAAAAAAAAAAAAAAAAAAAACTGTCGATTGCCCTCAGATGAAGAAAAGTAAGATTGTACTAAATTAAACCCATTGGATATCCTTACGAACAGTTCTAACGTTGTTTTCATACTGTTTGCATAAGGTTCAGCCATTGCTAATCCTTCGGTTGCACTGAGACTGGGTATCAACCTCAAGTCGATATAATTAGTTATCTGTCTTCTATCCATACACCACTGAAATCTACATGACGTGGGAAAATCATCCATTTGATCTCAGAGACACCTAGACTTTGGGAAACTAAGTTTGAAAAGTGGGTGGCCGATAACTGGTGTTCCTACCCTATTAATTTATCCATTCTAAGGATAAAATTGTTCGAGTATCTCCCATTTTTATGGATCCAATCATTGGCACGTCAACCTTCCTCGCAACTGTAGAGTAGCAAAGAATGAATAAATTAATTAGAAATTGCTGTATATCAATAAATAAAAAAATAATTAACAAGTTTAATACGGCACAAAGCTTCCTGGCACATATCTTACTGTGCCATTAGTGAACAGGTCATTGAACGCTTTTATGTAATCTCAAGAAATTTCATAACGGGTTCTTATGGTTGGGGAAAAATCGTAAATTATGATGGAGCATTTCTATCTTCCCAGTTGGTAAATTAGGCAATGATTGAATGATGCATGGTAATCGTTACGTTTACGCATATGCAGTCAAACCTTTTAATTTTTATTTATGAAATTGAGAAGGGAACCTTGCTCAGCCTTACCCGCACATCCCCAGAAAATTTCATCAAAATCTAATGAAAACCGTAGAAGCAATAAAATTGGTTACCAGGGTTTCACATCACTCATGCGCAGAAACTGCTATGATATTATGATCGTGTTGCAATTGATATGAAATGATTAAACCGTCTCTTCTTGACTACCGTCCGAATTTGAGCGAGAGTGGATGACTAGGCTTGATGGATTCAACGTTTTTACATCCGCAGAGTGCAGTATTGATTTATGAGCAATTAAACTGAGAGTCCAACCTATAGTCCAACCTGCATATTTCATGGAAAATGCATCACAATCTGATGGAAACTGTAGAAATTAAGCTTGTTACGAGGATTTGCGGACTCATGGATAGGGGCACACTCATATACAAACATGAAACCAAAGTAATTCATAATGGTATAAAACGTAAAATGTAAACGAAAGATTTGATTTTAGAGAAAAAAATTGATTCATCTATCGAAAATGAAAAAAATGTTTCCGCTGCCTTTAGGTAGACTCGGAAGTAATAATGAATACTCGTTTTGAAGCGTTCGACCCCTCCATATCAGCTTACACTGCCTCTGTGAGCATGTTCACAACGCTACGACTCATTCCACCGATTGGAGAGAAATATTGTAATCCTTTCAATTCTTCGACTTTCTCTACATTGCATACAAAGTTTCGTTCATCTGCGTTCAACAGTGGACCTTTGAAAACCTTGATGGAATCGGTTTCGAGTTCCCGTTCAGTTGCATTTAACGCATTCACTTCTAGAGAGAGGGCTTCTTATTTCGAATGACAGGTGTGATCATCCTTGACGCATGGCCGTATTCGTGCAAAGCGATGTTATAATATGGGACATACTATAATAGAGCTACTGGTGCGTTCTGCTTTACTTCTCCTTGATTTTCTTCGATTTTTAATGTCTCCACCCTTCTTCTGGCAATAGCCATAAGATATTTGGATAAATCTTTTGTAATGAAAGTATGACGTACTCTGATTTAAAAATTTGTGCAGAACTCCAACAAGTCATGGGTCTAGAACTAAAAGATCTAGATCTAAGGTCTAAAATCATAGGTATACCTGTTTCAAAATCAAAGACACATCGTAAGTGGGTCTATCACTCATTCTTCTTCGTCGAAAGCATTCTGACCTCCAAGGACGACATTCGAAAATAACTGTTTTTTCAAAAGACTGCGTAGCATTTCAAAACAAGTTGGGTGTGGCGCATAGCTTTATCGTATCTGTAACATGGATATATACTGAAATGACCACTGAAATGGACCACTGATGGCATGAAAGGACCACTGAAATGTTTTAAATGATCTTAAAATTCCATTTCGGAAAATAGTAAATCAAGATATAATTTAAAACGTCAAAATCGCTCACCTAGGAAATGAGAAAGTGGTGCTAGAAGTAATTTACTTCTGAAAATGCACAGAATGAAGTAATAATTTGAAAACGG
Organism: Adelphocoris suturalis; assembly: GCA_030762985.1. Classification (NCBI taxonomy): domain Eukaryota; kingdom Metazoa; phylum Arthropoda; class Insecta; order Hemiptera; family Miridae; genus Adelphocoris; species Adelphocoris suturalis. The sequence continues at coordinate 59,388,012 of CM061045.1, forward strand.
TTAAATTGGTAAGGGACAATTTGCAGCCTAACCGGCACTTTTCTTGAAAATTTTCTCAAAATCGGATAAACATAGATTACACATTTGTACATCCGCAACAACTACTAATGTTACAATAGTTTTGAAATAGATATGGGTTGATCAGATCGTCTTTTCCCAAAGATCCTCCAAATTTGAGCGAGATCGGAAAACCAGGGTGTGAAAAAATTATGTTTAATGTGTTTGCGCATGCGCACTGTAAAGTATTGAATTTGGGAACAGTAAAAATGATAGGGGACTATTTACACTCTAACCCGCACATTACCTGTAAATTTAATCAAAATTGGTTGAGAATTGTGGAAATAAGGCTTTTCACAAGGTTTTCCCATTTGCGCATACACACGCGCTACTACTAGTGATACGTTCATATTAAAATTGATATGGACTTGTCAAATCGTTTTGTCCCATGTATTCTCCAAATGTGAAGTGAGATCGGACTACTAGGGTGTGAAAAAATGATGCTTACATTTACTCATGCACACAGTGAATAATTGATTTGTGACACTGAAACTGATAGGGGGCCATCTATACCTTAATCCGCACATTTCCTGAAATTTTCATAACAATCGGTTGAAAATTGTGGAAATTAATCTTGCTGCAAGGATTTGAAGACACAAGACAGAGACACGGACTGACACGGAACGAAAGTTGTTCAGAATGGCCTAAAACGTAAAATATGAGTAGAAATTTTGATTTCGTAGCAAAACATTTTTCATCTCCCGAAAGTGAGAACAGTGGTTCCGCTACCTATAGGTAGACTCGGAAGCATTAAGAATTTTTAATGTTTTACACTGAAAAACACCGAATTGACCAGTGGAAATTAGATATTTTGTTGAGTATGTAGTTGACTAGCTGTTTGAAAGCAGTTGGAATATTGTGTATCATTTCATGATTCTGTCGTTTAGGATACAAAATGTAGATATGTTTAAATCATTCATGGTTATCCCCAACGAATAAGTGTGTACGATATAATATTTGGGGATCAATAATTTTAGGAATATAGTTTTATATCTGCCTCCTAATCACTGTATAGATTAATAAGATAAATAACTGTTTATTAGTAGTATTTATGTATTTGTAAGCATCATCTAGTCGTAGTTTAGTTTTAGCGAATTTTCTTAGAAAATAAAGCTATTGCAATGGCTCCAAAAATGTTAAAATAAAAATTTTCTTCATCGAAATCTGTTTTGAGGCATTCTGAAATGATTCCTGGAAACGAATATATATATATATATATATATATATATATATACATATATATGTATATATATATGTATATGTATATATATATATGTGTCATTCCAGACGATAACTCTCGATAGAATTGAGATAGAAACTTCGTTCTTTCGCCAAAAAATCAAGCATTTCAAAAGAAAGGATGAGTTCGTTGGACAACACTTTTTGAGCACATTAAATTGGTCAAATTTCAAAAAATGTACTTAAAAAATCACTAAAAAAGGCAAAAAACCGCTAAATTATTACGGGGTATTTTCATCCGCAGTAGGGGTTACAAAGTGGTCATCTCTGCCTTGAGGCAGAGTACGGCGATGCCTCGCTTTGCGGGTTATTATTTGTATTATTATTATCATTATCCCCCCCCCCCCCTCCCGATCTGCCAGTAGAGTCCGTGATGGCAATCTTTTTTGTAACGGGCGGTCAGCATGGCTTCCCTTAGAATCGTACCCGTTGCAGTGTCCCTTTGACACCTTGTTGATTGCCGCTAATAACTCTTCCGGTTGAGATGCGGCTTAAAAAAAAAAAAAAAAAAGTAAATAAAATGAATAAGTAGATAAATGAATAGAAAAATAAAATAAAATAATAATAGTAAAATCCGCTGTTAATAGAGATTAACTTTTTCACACAACCAATCCCAGAGACTCATTATTATACCGTGCCGTTGGAAATGAGGGATAAAAAACTGAATTTAATAGGTAATCCATTCTTTCACTAAACAACTCATTATTTCAGAGGATCGCTGCGACTATTCATTGAGTATATAAATCAATCAGGATGATTCGGGAAATAATTATTTTCACAATACATATGGCGTAGTGCTGTTTAAACTGTCTCGATAGAATCTTGCTCCAATTAAATTACTTTCCACAGAGTATTCAATACCGTTGCATAACGAAACGGAAAGATGGAATTGGTAATACTAATTTATTTTTAGAAGGGCTTCACTACAAAGATACAATAATTGGGTAATTGGTTCGCTAACCCTCATTAGGTAATCACCCTAATCGGATTTCTCTTCTCAATTGACTATTAACAACATTTTCAATTACTATAATGCCACTCCAACGGTGCGATATGCTGTAAAGGGCTGGTAACCAGTTTCGAGGATGAAATTATATCACGGTGACTACAATGAAATGGTAGAAATATGGCGTTTCTTATTAGGAGGTAAGGGCAAACATTTAAGATTTATTGTTTTCTGATAGAATTCGTTAGGTACGTAAAAGTCGCATTAAAGCTCGGTCATATGAATCAACTTTGGGAATAAAAGAAAAGAAGACTCTGTTTTTATTAAACTTGACTAAACTGCGAGCTTTGGGTACCCAATAGTTCTGTCTCTAGGTTTTTCAGTTATTATGAAATCGATTCAGAATTTATCCAGCAACTGTCCTTTATATTATTTGTTTATGTGATGCCTTATGAATTTCTACCAAGCCCTCTTGGCCAAAAGCATTTTGTATGAAAACGAAGAAATGCCAGTTTTCAGTTGAGCTAAAAACCAGGGACGATGTGTGCGTTCCCTGTTATGTGGAAACTTTCCTAACATTTTGATTGTCATGCGTAACAGCTGTTTCATGAACTACATCTTTAGGAATTTTTTTGCCTACTATAATTTTTTCGGGGTCCATACAAAGGAACGGCCGAATATGTATCGACTTATTCTAATGCTACTAAACTAACCAGTAAAATGTTGAACAAAATTGGAGAGGGAAATAACTGAACATGCAGTTCAGTCAGACAGTGTCGTCAGATTATTTTCTCTCCTTTTTCTCTTATTTGAATCTGAGTATCTGAGTACATGCTTCCTTATTTTCACAAAGTTTACTTTGCACTATGTGTGTACCAAATTGATTTAATTTAAATTGATCTTTTCAAGAAGATTTAAATACTCGTATTTCAAGTGGTTAGTTTTCTCCAATGTTAGTATAAAACCACCTGTTCTGTCTGTGACAAATAAATCTTACCTTTTTTTAAAAAGCGTTATTCGGCCTAAACCCGCAAAATATATATATATATTTTCTTTTTTTTTATTGATATCAAAAGAATCACATTGTGGTGGCAATTTTTCCCCCATCAAATAAGTAAGGTCAAACCTTGGCCTTATATATCGTTAAAAAAAATTTGGGAAACGAAACAATCACGGGAGCTAGGCTAAGAGAGAACTGAAGGGAAGGACTCTTGGTTTCCTATTTATAACCTTCCCTGCCTTATGGGCGTGGGACTGCACATCAGCATTAATTTATCTGAAGGGGAAATTTACTTGTACTAAAGTTATACATGTTACACACACACACACACACACACACACACACACACACACACACACACACACACACACACACACACACACACACACACACACACACACACACACACACACACACACACACACACACACACATATATATATATACATTACATTATACTTGACGAGCAGTTTTTCAAAGTTCGTGAGAGGAACCTGGTCAGCGGGCCTGCTAGTTAAATAATTCTTACATTGGTCAATTAAAAGTATTAATTTTCTATATTTACGCCACTGTATTTTCAATAATTGATTCCTGGCACCTGAGCCTTATTATTTCATTTGCAAGGGCTGTTGATCCCAGAAATTCCCAGGGCAATGTTCCCGTTTCTTTAAAAGTTCCCCAATGAGGGCAACCTGTTACTCAAGGTCCCTAATGAGGACAACATCTCTCTTCTCCAAGTTGAACAAATTATCCTTCCGCGTTGTTTCACACTTCAGTTTACACTCCCTGAACTAAAGTCATTCGCAATCCGTCATGTTTTTAATTTCTATATTATTTTTCCCAATTGCCAATGCACCTATCTACATGGAGCATAAATTCCCCATCAGTAAAACTGTTTGAGTAGTACCTTTACCCAGAAGCTAATTAGTTTGTGGTTTTCCGTTTGAAAATTTCTAGATAGGCAACTCACCTATTGTACTTTCTATACAAATTCAACATACTTTTTCCCAAATAAACGTAGTTTTTATGAGGGAGGAGGTGATGGTTCCCATCTCAACCGGGAACCTGCGTATGGAGAAATATTCCCGTAGAAATCACGTACAAATTCTTTCGTTGGGCCCAAGTGTTGTGACAGGGATCGGAAAAAGGCTCTGCTAGGATCGATTATGTTTATTATTCACAAAATCTATATCATCTGGTCACTTGCTAATTTATTTTCATGGATTCGACGTTTAAATACTTCGCTAAATACTTCACGCATGAAATAAATAACTCGCGACGAAGTTGTGGTTACCCGTGCCAATTCCCATATATTCTGGAAGGCTCTCCTCTCTCTCGAGCGACCGAGACTATGGACCTGGGAGTCTTGTTCGATAACCGACTCTCTTTCTCCAGGCATATTGGCACAGTGGCAAGCCTTGCCATGCAAGCGTTAGGCTTTCTGAAGCGTCACATCCGCGAATTCACAGATATTAAGCCGATAGTTGTGCTTTATAAGGCGTTGGTCCTCCCAAAACTTGAATACGCATCAACGGTGTGGAGCCCTTTTTATACAGTCCACCGGCATGCCCTCGAGAGAGTACAGAATAAATTCCTGAGGTACGTCGGATTTAAGTTGGGAATTCCGTCCGACGAGATCAGTTATTCTTCCCTGATGGAGACCTGTAGAGCCCAACCACTGGACAAAAGAAGAATTCTTGCTGATTTGGTGTTCCTGAATAAGCTGCTCAATAATGAAATCAATTGCCCATCTCTACTTGCCAAGTTCCAGCTTTCCACTCCTCGTCTTACCAGTCGCCATCCCACCTTGTTTCACGTCCCGTTCTCAGCATCTAACTATTTAATAAATTCCCCCTTAAACCGTATCCGCCGTTCAGCCAATTTACTTCTCCACCTTCATCCCGATTTTGACTTTTTCAATAGTTCTGTATCCCAACTTCGATCCCTGTTTTATTTTGATTTTAAATGTTTATAAAATTTCAATAGTATATATATATTTTTCTTCCATTTTTAATTCACTTGCCACACTGTTTTTTTCATGAATTTCTGTATTATTTTTTTTCAACTCTGTATTACGTTTTTCCTTGTAAATTGGGCTTGCCCGTACTAATAATAATAAATAAATAAACCCATTTCAATGAAAAACGGAAGTTAAAGAAAAACGTTGCCTGATTCCACGTGGTCTACTAGTAACTCTTTATTTTCGTGGAATTAGACAACGTTCTTCTTTTACTTCCGTTTTCGCTTCACACAGTTACTCACTGTGATTGGGCTGAGGGGGGAGGAGGGTGCCTATGTCCTTCTATGCTTTTGTTTATTATCAGATAAAAGCATAAAAGTCGTACGAATTCGGTCAACAGACAATTTCCATAAAATGTGAAGAGCTCATTGGCTAATCTATTTTACCTCTCACCTGCGTAGTTGATTTTGAGGTTTTGATGCATAAGTTTACAGAAAGTATGGCCAGGAGTTGAAGTGGTAGGCTGCAGGTTTCATCTAACTCAATCTTGGGAGTCTTCTTTCACTTTTCCTGCAGGAGCTTTTCACCGTTTTGGAGTATTTCCCCAGTTTCTCTACCAGAGCGTTTCTACGAATTTTAGCAGCGTGTACCCGGAGTAATTTGAATCTGTACCTTTACTTTTGACCGGAAGTAGATGTGCTCAAATGTACCAGAACCTGGAAATGAGCTGAAGCTGAATTTTCGCTTAAAAACACACAAAAGTAACTACCGGAGATGAGTTTCAGTTTCAGCTCACTTCTGGAAATTGGTGCATTTGAGCACATCTACTGCCGGTCGAAAGTAAAGGTACGGATTCACACTACTACCATGTGAACCATTGCGGAATCGAACGCGCGCCGTCCCGATCATTGGGACTGTATTAACCAGAAAAGCGCAAACCGCAAAAACCTAGTTTAATGAAATCCAGCAAATCAGGTAAAAAAATATGTAATTACTCCAGTACAACCCTTAAAAATCAAATTACATGAGAATAGTTCCTTCCTGGAAAAAAAAAAAAAAAAAAAAAAAATCAAAGTGATGAACCACATCAGCTGGTTCCATTCTGAGAAACAATCGACGGCTATTTTGATTCAACCCTGATTTACCAAACCAAGATACATAAATAAATGGGATTCCAAAATAAATAATAATGTACAAAAAAAATAACTATAACCTCATGAACATATTACGTAACGATAACGATAAGACAGGTAATGAACAGGGTTGACACCAAACTCATTCACAAAACAGCACCAATGGGCAAGGTGTGGTTATCTTTTGCAAAAATTGGTTTGGTCATATTCCATCCAGAAGAAGCCACCAACGGTCTTGGTTCCCTTTCGCTGAATCACAAAACGCCGTTATCTTTTCAATCCAAACCGATTATTTTAATGCTGTTTTTTGAGATACGAATGAGACCAAACCGTATTTGATAACTTTTTCTAATTCAAATTTTAGAGAGAAAACATTATTAACACAATGCTGAAAGCGTAGATCGAGCGTAGCATCCCTTAGCATGCTTATCTCGTTTAATCATTTTTCGTGGTTGGTTCTCTGAAGGGGTAATTGGCGATACCTCATCCTCTAATGATCGAAGGGAATTCCTGATAGCTGCATATAATATTAATATATGTAATACAATTGTTCAAACGTTCACAAACAATTAACAGTTACAAAGAAACATTTTATCACTATGAATAGCTTTGCAGTGTGTTGTGATCAGAGCCTTTTGATTTAGAAATGTTTCAATTAATTTTATGTGTAATCGTAATACATCTTTTGAGCAATTAAAAAAAAAAGGAAATTGGGTTAACGTTTGAAGCGTGTGATAGCGACTGTTGGAACAGTTGTGTGGTAGGTATTTCGTTTGGATAAAGAATCGAAAAAAGGGGAATTATCGGACCCCACACAATTTTTCACGACTTGAGCCGATTACCAACGCCATAAGTTAACGCAAGGAATGTCGAATAAAGAACGGATTTTGTGATTAGCGAATTAGATAATGTGTTTCTTGTTTATAGGTTCTGTGTACCTGCGCATACGTTGGCATACCAACACCACCACCAACTTCATTCACTTATCACAGTACTAGTAGCGCAATTCAGCTGAAGCAGAGCTAATGGGATTATTAATTTCTGGAATTCAAATTCCTAAACCGAGGAAAATAAGATTGTTTCATTTAACGATATTATATAGCGGATGTAAATTATTAGGAAGGCTACTCGAGGTTCCTAATACAGTTGATATGTATCTTGGAATATCACGTCCACCAGCTACTAATTTATAATGATTGAAAGTAGACTAATAGAGAGAAATTGAAACGGCTTATAATGTTCAATATAGTTGGAGTAATACAATCAATCAAATAGTTTATTTATAGAAACCCATTTGGAATCGCAAAGAGAATTTTATACATCCTTACAAATTATTGACTTTAGTAACAATAACGTAAAATAAAAATCATATTCATTACAGTCTATCTGTAGGTACTTAGCTTTGATGTAAATATTAAAAGAATAGCTTTGCTACGTGTTGCAGAGCAAAACAATTCTTTTGATAATAGTTTGTTCAGATCGAAAATTTCAACACAGTAAGAAGTCTACAAGAATATCACTTAGAAGAACAAGAATATTTCAATACAGTAGGAAATCTCGTTGATCAGTTCTCTGCCTTCTTCCATTATTCTTCACAAACATTAATACATGTACGTAAGGGTGTTTAGAAAAAATTACAGTTTCCAAATTGCGCCGCTCTTCTGTGCCCAGCTTGGTTTACATAAACAAACGATGCTGCTAAATTTTCAGTCAATTTCGTTGAGATTTAGAAGGCACCCGTTAGAGTTACCATTTTTATTATTGTTTAATTATAATATATTTCAGGAGGGAGTGGAGCCAGAATGGGCTGCGTCGTTGTCCCAACTGCAACGCCAAATTGATCAGATCATGATGCATTTGACGTTGGCACCTCAGGCAGTCCAGGGGGGAGGACTCTCGCCAGCTTTTCACACGCCGGCGCCAGCAGAGGAGTCGAGACACCTACAGACTAATCAGGCAAGGGCGACGAGATTCACTGCTGCTCGACCTGGGACATTCGATGGCTCTACGTCTTGGTGCGATTTTGAGTTCCAGTTTGACTGGGTTTGCCGTGTCAATGGGTGGTCACAGGAAGAGGAGAAAGAAGGGCAGTTAATAGCGGCGTTAAAGGGACCAGCGCTGACCTTGATTTCGTTGCTACCAGGAGAGCCAACGTTTGCGGAAATGAAAAGGGCGCTGAGGAGGAGGTACACAGGAGAAGGGCAAGAACATCTGTTTATGAGCAAGTTGAGGAATAGACGACAAAGTATAAAAGAGGATTTGGCCGCGTTTGCCGCTGATGTTGAATTGCTAGCCAGGAGAGCGCTTCCCGGTGCATTGCAAGTCACGGTTGACGCCCTCGCACTCCCCCAATTCTACCATGGAATCGCCCACCCACGCCTCCGAGAGCAAGTCCTAGCCTGCCCCGCAGTCACGGTGCAAGAAGCCCTAGCATATGCCCAACGACTGGAAGCTAATTTACTATGTGCTGCAGGGGCTGATCATCCCGTTCGCCTACTGGACTTTGGGGATTCTAGTGATGGGGAAGAAGTGCTAATACGACAGGCGAGGGTGGCCACTAAGGACGAGGGCTCTGGAAGGGGTGACAAGATCGTTTGCTACAATTGTAAGAAAGAAGGTCATTACAGCAGGGGGTGTACTGAGCAGAGGCGAACCCGAACCTGCTCCTGTCCTTGTAGCTTTAAGCCAAGAAGATCGGGGAACGAGGGAGCACAGGTCTAAGTGGGCTAAGACCCGTGTGAGAGATACCAAAGCCCATCTTAGGAGTGAAGGGAGGGCCCACAATGACCGTTCAGGGAGCAACAGGAGGACAACCTTGTGAGATGACCATCGACACGGGGGCCGCAGTGGCGGTTGTGCGAAGAGATTTAGGGATAAAAGCCAATCCAAATTTGGGGCAAGTATCCCTCCGAACGGCTGATGGTTATCCGTTAACAGTTGAAGGGTTACAAGATACCTCGATTTCCCTCGCTGCTGGTCCTGCTCGGTCTCATCGGGTAATGGTGGCGGCAATTAAAGAGCCTTGCTTACTAGGACTTGATTTCCTGGCGAAGCATAGGAATATAATAAACTTGAAGGAGGGATGGCTCCAGGTGGGGTATGATCGAGTTCCGGTGAAAGGTTTGTCGATTTCATCCAAGGCAATAGGACAAATTTTGACTGGTGACAGAACACATGAATTACCGGATTCCTTGAAGATACTGCTGGACCGATCGTGTGGCTCAGTCGATTCGTGTCAAAGAGACCAAGTTGCCGAACTACTGCGAGAATTCCAAGATGTGTTCACAAAAAAACTTGTACTTTGTGGGGCAGCTGAGGTCCCTCCCCATCGGATAGATGTGGGATTGTCCCACCCGATTCGGCAAACACCCAGACGAGTATCCCCTGCTAAACGGACGCTGGTGGATGAACTGGTTGCGGAGATGGTGCAAGCTGGAGTAATTGAGCCATCAGAAAGTGAGTGGGTGAGCCCTATAGTCTTAGCCCCGAAGAAAGATGGCTCCACTCGGTTTTGCATCGACTATAGGAAGTTAAACAATGTCACCCGCAAAGATGCCCATCCGCTCCCAAAAGTTGACAAACTTCTCCGAGGGGTAGAGGGGTGTACGTGGTTTTCCACTCTTGATTTTTGCAGTGGCTATTGGCAAATTCCCTTGGCAGAGGAGGACCGACCCAAGTCAGCATTTTGTACACCCTCAGGCCTCTGGCAGTTCAAAGTCATGCCGTTTGGCCTCTGTAATGCCCCGGCAACATTTCAGCGGACAATGACATCTCTCCTGAACAAGATCCTGAGAAATGGGGTTGCTCTGGTCTTCTCAGCTCCTAAGAGCTTGGCCACCTCCTGGAACACCTCCCCTTCAAAGCACCACCCCTGATCGGAGTGAATCTCTTGCGGGACTCCAAATCGACTGACAATGTGGTCAACGAGTGCTCGAGCTACCGTTTCCGATGATTGGTTTGGAAGGGGGATCGCTTCTGGCCACTTGGTAAAGTAATCTTGGAAAGTCAAGATGTACCGGTTTCCTCTTCTTGTTTGTGGCAGTGGGTCCATCAAGTCTATCCCCACTCTTTCGAATGGAATTCCATAGTTCCTCACATGCAATGGCGATCTTTTCCCTCTTTGCGTCCGTTCCTTACATGTATGACACCCTCGACACCACTCATGTACGTCACGATGTATGCCAACCCAATAAAACCTCTCTCTAAGTAAACTGGCTGTCTTTTTCTCTGCAAAATGTCCCATTCCATGTACGTCCTCCCAAATTTTCTTCCGCCATTCCTCGGGCACAATCAATCATGGGAGCACCGGACCTGGGATGAAAGAAGCGTTATCCCAGGCCCCAGTCCTTGGCCATGTACAGGCAGATGCTCCTTTTGTAATAGATGCTGATTCGAGCAATGTAGCAGTAGGAGCGACCCTGTCCCAAATTCAAGAGGGAGAAGAAAAGGTTATTGCTTACTACAGCTGCTGCTTGTCTCTTCCTGAACGGAACTACTGTGTTACTTGCAAAGAATTATTGGCAATTGTGAAAGCAGTACGACACTTTGCGGATTATGGGTTGGTGAATGGCTATCCACTGACAGTAAGGAAGGACCATGCGTCTTTGAAGTGGCTCTTAAGTTTCCGGAACCCCGATGGACAGATGGCCAGATGGTTGGAGCAATTAGCCTCATTTTCACCTGAAGTAGCCAACTGCTCTGGCAAGTCACATGGAAACGCAGATGCGCTTTCCAGGAGACCATGTCTGTCGCAGGGTTGCCGATATTGCACTGCTCGGGACCATAAAGAAAACCTGGTATTGAAGACGGTTATCCCCTGGGTAGAACAGAAAACTAGGCCGGAGATAGAAAAGCTGGCTGGTACGGGACGAGAGGAAAAAGTATACTGGGTGATGTTTGACTCACTTGTCTTGGAGGAGGGGTGTCTGTTTCGGCAATGGGAAAGTCCTGACGGAAGGCAGGTGCGGAAACAATTGATTGTGCCCGAGGAATGGCGGAAGAAAATTTGGGAGGACGTACATGGAATGGGACATTTTGCAGAGAAAAGGACAGCCAGTTTACTTAGAGAGAGATTTTATTGGGTTGGCATATATCGTGACGTACATGAGTGGTGTCGAGGGTGTCATACATGTAAGGAACGGACGCAAAGAGGGAAAAGAGTGCCATTGCGTGTGAGGAACTATGGAATTCCATTCGAAAGGGTGGGGATAGACTTGATGGGCCCACTGCCACAAACAAGAAGAGGGAACCGGTACATCTTGACTTTCCAAGATTACTTTACCAAGTGGCCAGAAGCGATCCCCCTTCCAAACCAATCATCGGAAACGGTAGCTCGAGCACTCGTTGAGCACATTGTCAGTCGATTTGGAGTCCCGTAAGAGATTCACTCCGATCAGGGTCGGAGCTTTGAAGGGGAGGTGTTCCAGGAGGTGGCCAAGCTCTTAGGAGCTGAGAAGACCAGAGCAACCCCATTGCACCCACAGAGCGACGGCCTTGTGGAAAGGCTAAATCGAACAATCTGGCAGCTCTTGGCTAAAGTAGTTTCGGAAAATCAAGATGACTGGGATGAGCAATTGCCTGTGGTGATGTTGGCATATCGAGCCTCCGAACATGCCAGCACAGGATTCTCCCCGGCACACGTTATGTTTGGAAGGGAACTGCAACTGCCCATTCACCTTCTACTAGGACAGCGACCTGACGAGACCACGGTCCTGGAGTACGTGGAACAGCTGCGGAGGAAGCTGGTCAGGGTCCATGAAGCTGCAAGAACACGACTACGGGTGAAAACGGAGGAGATGAGGAGACGATACAATTTGAAAGCTCAGGCCCACAAATATAATGAGGGAGATAAAGTGTGGTTTTACAATCCCCGTCGAAAGCCTGGTTTGAACCCCAAGTTGCAACGAAGCTGGGAAGGGCCGTGTACCGTGGTTAAGGCCTTAAATGACGTCGTCTTCCGAATCAAAACTACACGAGGGAGGCTACGGGTGGTTCACCACGATCGACTCAACCCCTATAAAGAAGGAAGGGAGAAGTGTTAGGCGGACCACTCTAGTGTCAGGAAGTTATTCAGTTGTTAGTTAGTTGCTGGGTTACGTTCAATGTTTATTTGTCGAATTAAAAATAAAAGTTCAGTTTTGAATGTGATCTAGTGTATATAACAGTGTTGTAAATTATTTTGTAAAGCGTTTTAGAGTAGTCACGATAACAATATTAATAATTATTCACATACCTTTCGCCATGCATCTTTAGGAGGAGTACCATCCTTAATTTCACTGACATATGAGATAAAGAAGCTGATTTGAGCCTGACACTTGAGCCGGAGCTCACGCGCTCTCGCTCGCTTGAATATAGCGTAATTTTCATTTGTACGTCTTCTGCGGGATCTATTCAATGCCTGACGTTTGGCCTTGTTGGCTTCTCGCATTCCCTCTTCCACCATGGTACATGATTGCGTCCCTTGGTGGGGTCAGTTTTTGCGATAGCAGCTCATGCTGCTTCAAGGATAGCAGAGGTAAAGTTGGTAACGTCATCTTCAATGTTTCTACTGAGATTGACGTGCACCATCTGCTCCTTATAAAGAGCCCAGTCAGCCTCTTCCAACTTCCAACGCATGTACCTTTAGTTAACTAAGATGTTTGTATTTATCACTATATATTTATCAATAGTATTTATGTATTTGTAAGGCCATCTAGTCGTAGTTTAGTTTTTTTTCACTGTACTTTTATCTGCTGTAGGGGTTACAAAGTTGTCATCGTTGTATCCCTTGAGGCAGAGTGCGGCGATGCCTCGCTTTGAAGGTTATTGTTATTATTGTTATTTCTCCCCCTCTGATCTGCCAGTAGAATCAGTGATGGCAATCCGTTTAGTGACGGACGGGCAGTATGGCTCCCCTTAGATTCGTGCACGTTGCAGTGTCCCTTTGACACCCTTTTTGATTGCCGCTCATGACCCTTCCGGTTGAGAATCGGCTTCCATTCTGTAAAAAGAATAAAAATAATAATAATAAAAATAATAATAATTATTATTATAACTGTATTTTGCATAATTTTTCTCGCTCTTCGCTGTCATTAATAGTCTGATCTCTACGCCACTGTTTACCGACTATCAGCAGACACTGGTGCGAGTGATTTTGATGATTTTGGATAAATGAAGATTTTTAATGTAAATAACGATTAATTGAGAGTATCGTAAACAATATTGATCTTGCCGAATACATTGACTGGATTTAGGACGTTTTTGGGAGTGTTGAAGTAATTATTTCGCCAAACTAATAATACTACGAGCTCCCTGGGGAAAAAATAGTGAGTTAACATATTTGGAATTAATCGTTGCCGAATTTTGAACCTATTTCATGCGAGATTTACCACGAAATTCGGGAACATTCAGTGATTTTTGGCCGTTTTTCCTCAATATCCGGGGGTAAATTATATTAGCGGGCTAGAATTATTGCGCCACCAAAGAGCTGAGACGTCAGCGGAAGAGGGAGTGGGGTGCAAATTAATTTGCTGACGTCCCAATTAATTTTTTTCTAAATTTAATTCCTAATTAATTTCTAAAACAAAAAAGTAAAAAACGCAGTTGGGCAACATCTGAAACTCAACGAAATTGGCTGAAAGTTTAGCAGCATCGTTTGTTCATATAAATATAAAAAGCTGGGTGCAGAAGAGCGGCGCGGCACAATTAAAAAAACAAAGTTATTTTCCTTAACCACCCTAATGAAGGTAACTAGATGTCACTTACTGTTGTAACATTAATTAATAATTTGATGAATTCAATTTTAGTAGAGGTTGCCCAATGGTCACAAATGGTGTGAGTTGGAAACTGTGCGACTAAAGTTGTAGAAATATATAGAAACCACCAAGAATGCCGATGAATTGCTGGATAATCGAAATTCGCACTTTTGAATATTAGAGGATTTGAAAGTAGGGATTTGAAAAATTAGCCATTCAGAAATTCTCCAAGTTGGAAAACTGGCAGAGCCGACAGGAAATCAAAAACTAAAAGAAGCTGACTGGTAAAAAGAAGATTAGAAGCTGAAACATTGGCATCTACAGATCATACGAAAACTTCCAACCAACCAAACAAATTCAAAACAAATTAGTGTTGGAAATCTTTCTAACTCTCCTCCCTTTAAAAATTAACAATTAGACATTCTCTTAGTTGGGAATTCGAAAAGGCCGATTGAGACGTAAGGTGAAGAAGGAAAGCGGTAAAATTAGTGAACGGAAATGTAGAAGTGGACGAATAGGCAAAATCGAACAAAAATTTTCAACCTATCAAATTGACCGGTGAAAAATTTTCAAGCCGGAAAATCAAGAGGTTAGGAAATATAGAAGTGGAAAGTTGAGAATTCGGTTGATGGGAAGTCAGAAAGTGAAAAATTAGCAAGTTATGAATTCTGTGAATTCGTATATCGTCCAAAATATCCAAAGTTCTGCAATAGTTGGTAATTTGATTCCTTGCGAATTTTCGTAGGAAATGAAGCCACTTTACATTGGTTCGAAAATTTTTAAAATACAAATTTTAGAAAAATTTCTTAATGAAATCCGTTTTGAGGCATTCTGAAACGATTCCTGAGGTTTGTGCTTTTTCATAAATAAATAAATAAATAAATATATATATATATATATATATATATATATATATATATATATATATATATATATTTATATCACTTATTGAAAATGACTCTAGGAGAGCTTGATTATATTCACAAAATTAGAAAAGATAACAGAAAAAACGTCACAAAACTATTTTTATATTTCGGCTTTTTGCCTTTTTCAAACTAACAAAGAAATTGAATAACTGTGGGAAATTTGTGTACAACGTTGACAAGGAATTTTGGTAACTTTGGATTTGGAATCATCGTCTTATGTTGAGGCCTGGAGGATCGTAAGCACCCAAAACGTTGCTATGTGCTTTTTCTGATTCGTGAAGCAGTCTCTTGTTCTCGTGGGGTTTCATTTTTTTCAAAACTTTTATGCCGAAACAGTCATCGAACGTTGTGTTATGGGTTGTGGCATTTGAAAAAAATGAAACCCCACGAGAACAAGAGACTGCTTCACGAATCAGAAAAAGCACATAGCAACGTTTTGGGTGCTTACGATCCTCCAGGCCTCAACATAAGACGATGATTCCAAATCCAAAGTTACCAAAATTCCTTGTCAACGTTGTACACAAATTTCCCACAGTTATTCAATTTCTTTGTTAGTTTGAAAAAGGCAAAAAGCCGAAATATAAAAATAGTTTTGTGACGTTTTTTCTGTTATCTTTTCTAATTTTGTGAATATATATATATATATATATATATATATATATATATATATGTGTGTGTATATGTATATATGTGTGTGTGTGTGTGTGTGTGTGTGTGTGTGTGTCATTCCAGACGATAACCCTCCTTAGGATTGAGATAAAATCCCGTTTTTGCGTCAAAAATCAAGCTTTCCAAATGAAAGAATGAGTTCGTTGGCCAGAACTTGTTTAGCACATTAAGTTGATCAAAATTCAAAAGACGTGCTAAAAAATCACTAAAAATGGCTAAAAACGGCCAAAAATCGTTAAAGTTATAATTTTGTAGCAGAATTTAAGTCAAAACGAAATTATAACTATAAACAAAAACATTAAAAAATAGTTCCACAAAATAATTCTGAAAAACTTACTTAAATTTCATTAATATTGCTGAAAAATCTATAAAACTGCAAAGTAAATCTAAAAATCCAAAATCTTTTTTGAATAATCTCCTAATTTCATTTCTTATGAATTTTTTCGCCATAAAGTTGGTTTTTTACCAATTGCTTTATAGGTACTCAAATTGCTCAAATTTCGATGCAATTTAATTTGGTAATTAAAGAGCGTTCGCTCATACGATCATGCATTGGAACTTTTTTTTTCTTTATTTGCTGATTTCCCAAATGGCCAAAAAAGTTTGGGGGGGGGGGGGGGGGGGGCATTCCTCACCTCCCTGGTGCGTCATTCCATTGTTTGTGATTGGACATTGCACACTAGAGCTTCCAGCAGTTTGGCAGCTTCCAGTTATTTTTAGGGCTTCGTAACGGATAAGTGCATCATCTAAAATGCTGGTAAACTTGACACTGATCGATTCATCATAGAAATTGAGTCACTAGCAACCTGCGATATGGGACAAATCTGTGTGCTGACAGGGGTGTCTAATGACGTGCTGGATGGAGATGGTTGGTTATTCCTACGATCTTGATTATGAGTGAAGAAAATTGCTCTTGTATTTTTATTGCGGAAATAAAGATAATTACAATGAACACAAATTTTACGACTTACCCGTGAACATAGGTACGCATGCTAACGCACCTGCTTCTTCAACGTCCATGATTGAACTGATAGCTTCCTGCTCTGTACCGAGAGCTCTACCCTGGTTTCTACAGTAGATGCCCGTGGAAAATAAGCAGTTAAAATGATGGCCTAGTGTGTAAAGGCTCTTAAAATAATATAAAGTTTACTAAATTCACATGAGCAAATAGTTCATTAATGCAAGTACATATAGCATTATATACCTATTATGTTTAATGAATCCTGAGCGTGGTTTGCCAACCGTTGTTTTCACTTCGGATCAAGGCTAATAGTGTAGTGCTGTTGAATCTATTCAGCGCTTTAGCCCAGCACTCAGTTCAGGCTCCAGCCCTATCTATGTTTCTGGAACCAGTCATGGCTCTGGATTGGGTTCAAAGCCTCTAAATTTGTTGGTAAACAATTAGTCATTACGTTCCAATGATTGTGGATCAAAACGTTTTCCATTGTACGCAGTATAAATACAATGAATATCTTGTTTGTTCTGGAAGTCAATCTTGTATTTTTTAAATATCAAGTTCATGTAAGGTTACCTTTAACCAAGTTGTTCGCTGAATTCCGTCACGTTTACTGTCAAATAGTGATCGTTGAAACTCAATAGTGTGAATGCAAACACTTCTACATTATCTGTACAGGTAGACTTTTAATAGTTGCGCTAATGAGTAGTAATAAAAAAAGGCTTGGTAAAAAGTAAGCTTATTTGAGACCCTTGGGCATCGCACATTGGTGGGCTGACCCAGAAGAAGTGTTCACACGTGGCGGATCAGCTCTTGAGAAGACGAGACAGATTCTGATGTGAGAGGGGTTGAATGACAGGAGGTCGGAAAGGTGGATCTATTTCCCCATTGTTGGAACTCATGTTGAAAACTTTCCTCCTTACATTAACCTACCTCCGCCCAGGCCGCTCAGGCGTTCCCCCTTCTCTTTCTCTCTTAACACATTCATTAAACCTCTTCTAACTTGGCTAATCCCAAGTTTCCCTTCTTGCCACCTTACCTTTCGACTGTCTCGATCAAATATGCATGCGAAGAAGAAGAACCAACGAGGTTTCTGGATTCCGGAGCCTTCGCCCGCCGTCACTCCTCGTTTGATCTGCCACAGCGCCATCTTCTCTCGCCACCTTGGAAAGGGCCGTGACGCTCGCGAACCCTCCTCAACCTATACCCAAACTTACACGCTTTCACTGTTAATCATTTAGCTCTTCTCGCGGGTTACCCAAGGAAAACGGCTTATTAAACCATAAGTGGGTTGGATTAGGAGCAATTTATATATAACGCAAGGAGCTGTTGGGGATGAAATGCGCAAAACAATACAGCAGTAGAGAACGTCAACTCATTTTGTACGTGCTGATGTATTTCATACCGAGTGCAATGACTTCTTCGATCAATTTGTTGTTTTAAGGGGATGCTGCAGGTTTATTTAATGGTAAAAGTGACTTAATGAGAAAGTTCCAAAAAAACTAACTGCACCAAGTAGAGTGGCGCAGGTAAAATAATCAGCAGAGCCAGTGAAGCTTCTAGGAACTTCCAGGAAGTCAATCACGATGATCCTGTTGAAAATTTGGTACAATAAAAAATAATAATTGCCACACAAATTACATTATTTCTTAACAGAAGCGTGCTTGGAAAAGGAACAAGTCGTCAATAAAAACTTCAATTGCAATGCATATATGCAAGACTTGTATGAATTCAGCTAATTTGGCTCGATCTTATTCGGTCTTCTAGTAAGTTAAAACTGTGATAAATTGGCAAGTGGTTTACGCAGAGAGCTATTTAATACTGAAATAACTATAACAGGTTTAGTGGAATAATTTGCAGTTTTCAACATTTTTAGTGAATTTTCTAGCAGTTTTATTTAAATTGGATAAATTCATTGTACTCCTCAACAAAAAAAAATTTTTTTTGAGATCGCTTGATTGGCGATAGAACGAGTTTTTCTCAATCTTACGTATCGTCGTCTGGACCCTGGAATGATACAGACGTTTATAAAATAAATAAATGAATGTATTTATATATATAAATATACATATATATATATATAGAGCGCGCGCGCGTGTGTGTGTGGAAAAGAAATGGTTTCAGATTGGTTCAAGACCAATTTACATGAAATGGAAAATTTTGAGAGCCAATAGCTTCATTTACTCCTTACATTTGCTGTAAACACTTTTTATTTTGACGGGTCTAAATCTCAATTGTTAACTTTTAAACTTCAGAGATGATCGAAAATGCTTTTTGTAGATTACGCAAGTTCATTATCAACAATAAAAATCTTTGCCAAAAGTGGGCCTTTTTGATTAGTGAGAGGTTGTGGTAACTAATAGCGGTTTTAGTTAAGCGGTTTTATCGTTGTTCCTAACATGAAATCAGAGACGTGGTTTTGAAATGCTAATTAATGATCCAGGGTGACCCCTGGCCCTGTACATACGTTGTACTAGATGCAGTGGATAGTGATGCCCGTATTGATAAGAGGAACATGGTGAAATAGCTGATGGTAGGAGTGTGTGATTGATAACGACTTGGACGAAATTGTCACAACAGCTGCAACTTCCAACTGTACAAGCATCAGACCGATAATAATGTATCATAGTGTTCTTGTATTCCATATTTTGCTCTGACATACCTACCATTAAGAACATTTCTAAATTTTTTTGAGCTTTTGGTAAATGGACTCTGCTATGCTGTTACGTTGGCCAATACGATGCTACCGACTCGTAGGTACCTACGGTTAATCAAGAACTGGGTCAATTTTGGTCAAAGGTTTGACCGTTGGTTGAATATTTTAGGAGGATGGAACGACAGGTATATCTCAAGAGGCAAATCATTGACGAATATATCAAATACCTTCAATTTACAAATAGCAGCATTTATGATTGAAATTAAAGACATTTTCTGTTTCTGTTAGTAGTTCAATCGTTTCTCTTGGGGCTGCAGGTGAATGTGTGATTCATGGAATCCTACGTCCAACTTTAGGCTGGGGCTGGAGCGGCGATTGTGAATCAGAATCCCGCCCACGGCGCACTGTTGCCAATTTTCCCGATCAAGATGGAAAAAATTCAATAAAAAAATCTAGATATTTTAGATCACTTGCAGCTCTCGACATCATAATCACACATCATATAATTGTACTATACTCTCGACATCATATAATTGGGTAAGCTATTATACAGGGTGTTCCAAAAGTACCCCACACTTTACTGGGGAGGGGGGGCACACTTTACTTTTTTCCACAATTTTTGAGATATCAAAGTGAAACGTAGAGAGCGTTTTTGGGTTGCCTGATACTAAGTTTTAAGCAAACAAAATTCAGGGGAAAAAATCCAAATTGGGTACCTCAGAATTTCGTTTTCTATTTTTGCTGAGTGACCCCATTTTAAAGATTTTTTTAGTGCTGAATACGACGGTGAAACCAAAACTGCGATATCTTATTGTGTTCTCGGATTGGAACTGATGAACCAAGAAGAAGCGCGATTCTGGCTTCATCATCTTGTTCCGCAGTAAACAAATTTTTAAAATGAGGTGTCACTTGGCAAAAAATGGAAAGTTTTTCTCCGAAGTACCGAACACTCTCTCCTTTGGATAGTACAAAAACTTTTGGGTTTTATTCCTAATTTTTATTTGCTTGAAACTTCGTATCGGGCACCCCAAAAACGCTCTCCAAGTTTCACTTCGATATCTCAAAAATGTGGAAAAAAGTTGGTGAGGGGAGGGGGGGGGGGTTACTTTTGGGACACCCTGTGTAGTATATCGTCGGGAAATATATAATACCTTAGCACTGCTGCCGTGTAACATCTCAATGGATGTAGGATCATGGTGTCATCATTTCTGTTTTGTAGGACGTCCCTCTGAAGCTAGGCATCGTCAATATAAGGACGACCTATTGAAAATGATCCAACGGGGTTTGGGACAACCCAAGCATCAAAGAAAACAACAACCGAATACAAATCCTTTCAGACCGGTTCTAATGCTGAATCCGCAAAAAAACAATGTGTATGCGCGCGTGCGAGCGCGTGTGTGTTTGTGTGTATGAATAACCTGCAGCAAGCGATATCTGAGCTATAAGAAGTGGTGGTAAGTAACATAAAGGTCATGGGTTGGGCGTGTCGTGGAGCGGGTTGTGGTGCGGGAAAAGTACCCCAGTGCTACTCGGATTGGGCATCTCGACTCGAGAGTGCTTCGTGGTATCACCACCCGCACCCTTAGTGGTCCTTCTATAGGGACACTTTATTTCACTAAGGACGCGGCGTGGCATCGGGTAATCCTGGGTGTCCTCCTCACTCTTTGATTTAGTTTTCAATGTTGTGCTCCCTCCGTCATTGAGGGGAGTTTCTAGATAGAAAAAAAAAAAAAAAAATTATAACCCGCAAATGAGGCATTGCCGCATTCTGCGACAAGGGATACAGCGATGTGGGCTTTGTAACCCCTACAGCGGATAAAAATACCCCGTAATAAAAATTAAACTACGACTAGATGATCCTTACTAATACATAAATATTATCGATAAATTCTATTATTTCTCACCCTCCGATCTTCCAGTTGAGTCCGTGATGGCAATCCGTTTAGTGATGGACGGTCAGCATGGCTCCCCTTAGAATCTTGGTTGCAGTATTCTTTTAACACCCCTTTTTGATCGCCGCTAATGACCCTTCCGGTTGAGAAGCAGCTTAAATTCTTAAAAAAAAAAAAAAAAAAAAAAAAAGTGGCAAATTGTGACAAGTGACAAATTGTGACAAGTGACAAATTGTGACAAGTGACAAATTGTGACAAGTGTGACAAATTTTGAGTGCTTCCCAAGCTATAATTCTCATGTGATTTTGGTGATTCCCTTTTTGTTCGATCCGAACTTCTGTGCAGTTGTGCAACAAAACCTTGTGAATTTTCGATTTACCATCTGGTTGTCGGGGGCGGGAGTAATTGTCAATTCTGTTAAACATTGCCCAAGCTACAATTCTAGACCAAGTTTCGTGATTCTTCATTCTTCATTTTGTTCAAATAGGAATTCGGTCCAGTAATGCAATTTGAAATTTAATATAGGGGGGGGGGGGGGGGTGTGTGTATATTTTTCGTGATATTTTCAACCTATTTCCGTGAATTTTTTTCTTTGTTTGATTCCACAATGTAAAAGCAGTTCACACTTTATATGGTTGTAAGGGAGGAGGGGGAGAGGTTATTTGTTACACATTCTGGTAAGGTTATTATGAAAGGTTTAGAATCATGATCTATTTGACATTCTCACAAAAATCATATACAACCTACACGTAAGGAAGTCCCCGTATAGCATGCATTATTTACCAATATTTTGGAATGCGATCTCGTTATTTTACTTTCTAGAATCATTTTGTAAGTATGTATAATGATGATAAATTATATAGATGATAAACGACAAAGGAATTACGTAGAACACCAGGGTAAAGCAAGTCTCGTACCGACTGTTCTATTAAAATTACGCTGAGGTCACTCTGATACTGTAATTTCCTCCTACCTCCAATTCATAACAAACACAACATTTTTAATTTGGCGCTCACCGGCTCATCTTATTTCATACGAGCATCAACATTTCCTTCTTTTTAGCTTCCTTCAAACACAAGTTATCATTTAGGTAGGGAGCAATTAACCAGTCTATTTCCCGTCGGTAAATAACTCGCTACATCAAAACCGAATTGTAATAAACGTCATGTTTTTTTCTTATTTCATTTTATTCTTTTAAAAATATTATCTTTGCCCTTTCCACGGACTAGGGGGCTGATGTGGCTGCTGATTGCGCCGTGTCAGTTCGTTACAATTAGAACTTCTCACTTTCATTAGCTAAATGTTTCGTTGGAGGGGGTTGTGAACTTTGCGGCGAATGCATTTAAGTTACAGCTCGCGGGAAAGTAGCGTGCAGCCATAACGGCTCGCCCTACTTCCCTTCAAGATGTTTCTACGAGTTGGGATTTCCCTGGCTGTTCCCTTCATCTCTGCGACGCCCTGCGGACTCGAAACTCTGGGCAGTCAATCTCGTGTAATAAGTCCTTTCTTGGGAGACCAGTGGTTTGTGATAGTACCTTCCGAACCATCCGTCTTAAAATTAGGCTCATTCCTGACACGGTACTGATTCTAAGCTTACTATTATATCGATGATAATAATAAAGGGTCCCTATACGCAATGACGCCGCATGAATGTTGTGATCGACCAAGAAAGAATATAAGTCCGAAGCTTCTCTCGAAACTTCTGGATCATAGTTAATGAAATTAGGCTCAAAAAACATCGGTGGACGATGTGCCTATAATTTCAGCTTCATTTTCTATCGACCCGAAGAATTTGTATTTAGGGGTTACAATTTAAATAATATCTCAAAATCTTTCGACATCAAGTATTGATTTTTTGGCCTATTTTGATGAGTTGAATGAGACAACCCGAGTTGCTGTAAGTTCATCCGTTCGCTCCTCATACGGTGATTTAGAATCTGAAATTAAGACCCAGAGGTCCTCTCCTGGGCTACACTAGTATTTAGTAGTATATAAAATTAATTGATAATGCAAGGAACGCAGTGGTTGAGAAATTACTGAGTTAGACCAAACCGTAGAGATCTCGGGTACGAGTCTCAGTAGGCGCAGAAAGTTGTTTGTATCCCGCACAATTTATATATTCGGTTGGCAAACGTGTATGTAGTTATATTTAGAAGCTTTGCCTAGACATTGTTCAATAATTAACTATAGACCAGAGATCTGAAGTTTTAAAATTATTGTAAAGAGGCCGCTAAACTACTGCCTGCGCCCGCATGAATATTTACTGTCACCGGCAAATGTGATTTAACCTCGAGGTAGGTTAAATATATGCACGATTTTACTCGGAAATCTCCGACAATACAAATTGAGTGCCTCCTACTGGTACTGATGTTACAGCGCTCCACGTTAGTCTCCAAAAGGGTCAATCAAAGTCCCAACTCAAAACTTGACAGAGTGACATCTATCGCACCTGACCATTGATCTCAATCCCACCCAGCGGACAGCATTCAAACTTTCGCCTCCATAACTCATGCTTTATTAATTTGAGCGTCAAACTTGCAGAAATAAATGATGAGAGACCGCCCTGAAGAAAGTGGGGGTAAATAATGAGAAACCACGTGATAATTACCTGAGCGAAGGGATGCCCCTTCATAAATCAACGGATTGTCACCAACACCTTATGAACTTGAGGTGAACTTTGCATGTCATTCATTTTTCATTTTTCCTTCCACATGCCCAAAAGTCGTGCCTTTATACATCCAAGTGACTTCATTCATGACGGGTCCTTAGACGTCATTTTCAAACATGCAATTTATTCTTTGACTTCAAATCATATCACGTGTTGATTCTTCAAAACGATTAAACCCAGAAAGGCGGCCGCTAATATAGTATGTAGAGTCTGGTAGTGCTGTCCTCCGTCAGTGATGTTAGCCTGTGCAGGTTATCATTGGTTTAATGTAACATAAGATGATAGTTTCCAAATAAACATGTGACCGTGCAAGGAAAAAGGGAGCTTAACTTTCGAGAATTCAAATCTGAGCTTATAAATTTTTCTCCACAATATGCTGAACAAAATTGTTTTTTGGATTTTTCTATCATTTTTCAATCAAGATTTATAATTTTTTAAAGTTTTAAAAAAGAGGGCCCGAAAATTGCAAATTTTCAGAATAATTTTCAACAGACTTGCAGAACTGCAGTTTTTCCCAATTATAAATACAATGAAAAATGTAGAAAATTCAAGTTTTGCATGTTTTGAGGATTACTGGGGAAAGAGAGATACCTAGTTTGGGACCGAAATAATATTACAAAAAAAAGTAGTTTTCTGACCCAATCTTCGTTTTTTTGTTCTCCGGAAAAAAGAAAAAACCTTTCCATGTTAAGCTCCCTTTTCCCTTGCACGGTCACACATATAGAAGTCGGCACATATAAATATTAAGTAGTCACATACATCACATTCATATGCATGTTACACACATCATTCACAATTGTATTGTGACATGACTTATTGGAAAGATAGCAGAGTAGTGGATTGATCCAGTGATAGTAACAACAACCTATTTTGTACATGTTACCGGCAAAGTATGAAATGCAGGCATTATATAAAATGACTAGCCGTTGTATAATGCCTGCACTTTTTAGGCAAAGTATGAAAAAAGTGTTTTTCTGGGATTGTTTTTGATTTAATTTGGAATTGTTTATCCGATTTGTTTTTCTGTTCTTTGCGTTTCCGTTGGCCGAGGGACGATTTTAAATGTTTGGTTTTCAATTACCGAAGCGTATTCCAACTTCACAGGTGCTTTCCAATCATTAGCGTCGGAATGGGAAAGCGATGGTTTTAGAGTCAAATCTGCGAAACTTGCCAATTCAGACATGTCAACAGCGTTTTGAAATTCTTCCTCATTCTCGGAATCGGAGTGGTCAGATGGGGCGGGAACTTGGCAATAGATTTTGCGTGGTCTTCCTTTACCAGACCTATCTAAACCAGGTCTGCCCCTCCCCCAAATCATTCTCAACTGTGAAGTCCTTTCAAAATTTTCAGAAATGACATCATATTGATTTTCGTTTTCGTTTCCATTGATTTCGCATTCTTCTTCATTTGGTTCGTTTTCTGAATTATTGTAGTTTTGTAATATATTCGGATTTTTATTAATTAAAATTGAAGGTATGTTTGGGTTTTGATTGAATTGTTATTTTTTCTTCATCTTCTGGTTTCAGATTTTTAGGTGTGAAAAGGTCGTCTGGAATGAAATGATCAGAATCATTATTGTCATAAAATTCTTGTAGAAATTTTACATCTTGACACAATAGCGCTTTTTAGTTCATTAGACCATAGTATTTAGCCCTTCGTCTGTTCAGAATAGCCAATAAAAATGGCTGGCTTTGCTATCGGAGCAAATTTATCTTTGTTTTGAGTTTTGTCCAAATAATAAACTTTGTTGTCAAATTTATGGATGTAGTGTACGTTTGGTGAATTGCCATGCCACACTTTGAAAGGCGTTTCTCCGTAGATTCCTTTAGAAGGACATCTATTACGGATGTGGTTTGCACAAAATATTGCGCTCGCCCAAAATGAGGGTGGGAGTTTGCCGTGAATCATAAAACATCTTGCAGTTTCAACAAGGTTTCTATTTTTCCTTTCTGCGAGTCCATTCTGCTGAGGCGTATGTGGTACAGTGAGTCTTCAAATGATTCCACATTTGGTTAAATAATCATCAAATTCTCAATTACAGTATTCTTTTCCATTGTCTGACAGTACGAATTTTATCTTCCTTCCTTTCTGTGTTTCGATCTGGTTCTTGAATTTTTTCAACTTTTCCAGGACTTCAGATTTTTGTGATAAAACCTAACTTCGCACCACCGCGAATGATCGCCAATCAATGTAAGGAAAAATTTTCTTCCCCCAATGGAACTAACCCTCACTGCTCCACAAAGATCTGTGTGGATGATCTCCAATAACGCGGTTGATCTACTGGAGAATTTTACTTCCAGTTATGTGCAGTTAAGTCTTTGACTTTTCTATTCATGTACTTTGAGATCAGTTTCGTTCAGGTGCCCGAACTTTTGGTGCCACATTTCGAGTCTTGTTCTTGGATGGTTTCGGATGTATTCGCTTGTTCGCTCGTCTTGACCTCACTTGTGGCCCATTTACCCTCTTGGTGACCTGCACTATTTCGAACTTCAGCTAATGATTTGGTGAATATAGCTTGATGACCTTGGTCAGTAATTCTAGCAACCGACATGAGGTTCGATCGCAATCCTGGAACGTATAGAGTGTTAGTCAGCTTCAAGTCTTTCATCTCTTTACCTACTTTCACACAACTTAACCGGCCCTTTTCCATTAATACACGTGGAGGAGCTGTTTGCGAGGTGAACTTGTTGGAATTCACTGTTCTCCGATGATTCAAATTTATCTCTTTCTGCACACATATGCGAACTGCAACCGCTGTCCAGACACCACGAAGATGTTGAAACATTTATGGCAGTTTCAGTATGCCAGGTGAAGAATGTTTCATCTGATGTCTTAGCTGATTGGTTCTGGAAACACTGCGATGCTTTGTGTCCCTTCTTTTCGCTCTTGCTGTATTTAAACATAAACTTTTTTTCCAGTTCCACTTTGTAATGCTAATTTTTCTTTATTTGAGATTTGTTCTGGTTGAATCTTCTCTTAGCTAGCAAAGTGTTTGGATCTCGATTTTTCTCATTCCTTGAATCCCATTGCTCAATAATTTTCACCTTGAGGTTGTCAAGAGTCGGTAGATCGTCGTGGGTCTCTATTTCACATCGAAAGTTATCGAAACTATCAGGGAGACTGTACAGTAGCATGATCGTTAATAAATCTGGATGTATTTCCACATCAATTGTTCGGAGCTTATCGCAAAATGCTGAAAGGTGTTCTCTCCATAACTTTGTGAAGCATCAGCTGTTTCATTAGGGATTCCTTTCTGGCAGGACCTTTTTGACTGGAAAATGGTTTCCAATTTCAACCAAAAGTCCCGAGAGGTTTTAAAATGTTTGACCTTTTTGATTTCAGGCGGAGAAATAGCGAGGATAATGTCTGCTCGTACTTTTCGGTCAGCTTTATCCCAAACTTTAGCTGCTGCGGTCTGGGCATTTCCAACTTCATCTGGTCGAGCAATTGATCCATCTACATATTCTATACCACCATTCTTCTCTAACAATGCCTTCACCAAAACTTTTCATGTGTCATAGTTTTCTTTTGTTAAGCTTTTCTGAATTTTCTGAATGTTTATGGTGGAGTTTTTCTTGATCTCTTTCACTTGTTAACAATTCACAAGTACAATGAAAGACACTTCACTTCTTTCAATATGATCTCAAACTCTCTCACCAACAGAAAATTTAGACCTAAGATGCGGAACTCATAACCTAAACACACTCTTCAATTTTAATTAAAGAAAATCCGAATGTATTACGAAACTACAATAATTCAGAAAACGAACTAAGTGAAGAAGAATGCGAAATCAATGGAAACGAAAACGAAAATCAACATGATGTCATTTCTGAAAATGTTGAAAGGACTTCACAGTTGAGAACGATTCGGGGGAGGGGCAGACCTCGTTTGGATAGAATAGAATAGAATAGAATATCAATTTATTGACAGAAAGAAAAACAAACCACAGAAATGACAATAATCTCATAACAATTCTTTCTTCTGTCCACCAACCTACTAAGTTCTTACGAACTTGTGGCGGCTGGTGGAGCTAATCTCAGAGAAAAAAAAAAACAAAACAAAAAACAACTAAATATCAAACACCTAGAGAGCAACGCTCAAATAAACAAACGTTAAAATATTTAAATAAAATTATTCGATAAATTCTTTAATTTTAATCAAAGGTCTGGTAAAGGAAGACCACGCAAAATCTATTGCCAAGTTCCCGCCCCATCTGACCACTCCGATTCCGAGAATGAGGAACAATTTCAAAACGCTGTTCACATGTCTGAAATGGCAAGTTTCGCAGATTTGACTCTAAAACAAGCACTTTCCAATCCCGACGATAATGATTGGAAAGCAGCTGTGAAGTTGGAATACTCTTCGGTAATTGAAAACCAAACATTTAAAATCGTCCCTCGGCCAAAAGGCAAGAAGGTGATCGGATGTAGAGTCATCTTGAAGGAGAAACTGAAGGCAGATGGAATTGTTGAAAGAAAAAAAGCCCGATTGGTAGCAAAAGGCTACAACCAGAAGCAAGGGGAAGATTTCAACGAGACCTATACACCAGTAGTTCGCATGAGATCAATTCGGACTCTCATGGCTCTGGCAGTTGAGAAAGACATTGAAACACGTCAGCTAGGTGTGACGACAGCGTTCTTGAACGGCGACATGACAGGACAGAACTACATGGAGATCCCTAAAAACTTCAAAGAAATAATACACTATATCGTTGCTGACGGAAACTCTCACAGTTTTGTCAAGCAAGAGTCCAAAAGTAGTCTTGAAAGTCTGAAGAGAGGGGATGACGTATGTTTATTGCAAAAATCTCTATACGGCTTGAAACAAGCAGGACGGTAATGGAATTTAAAACTCGATAATAGTGTCAAGAAGTTGGGTCTGAAACCATTGAAGACAGATCCATGTGTATACCATTCTCGAAGAGAGGAATAAATCATAGTGCTAGGAGGATACAAATCGGCGATCCTATTCAGGCTACTTTTTTGAATTAGGAGGATCAGCGATATCATGGGAAGCCAAGAAGCAGCGGACAGTGGCCTTATCAAGTGTAGAAGCAGAATATCTAGCTCTGGGAGAAGCAACCAAAGAATCAATCTACCTTCAGAAGTTTCTCAGCGAACTGAATGTGCCACCTTCGGAATCAGGGACAACAATGTTCAATGATAACTAGGGTGCTCAACAGTTGGCCAGAAAATCAAAGTACCACTCGCGTACAACACACATTGATTTTCGACATAACTTCATTCACAGATGCATTGAAGAAAACATTGTTAAATTCCGGTATTTGCCAACGGCAGATATGCCTGCCGATAAATTTACAAAAGGGTTACCAAGAAAGAAGCATGAAGAATTTACCAGGCAACTTGGAGTTCAAATTGACACTCAATTCGAGGGGAAGTGTAAGACGGCGAATTGAAGCTACTCAATTTATATTGTTTGAAGTCACTAACAACGATGTTATGATTAATATGATTTATAATCATGTTTGGCCTGGTTTGCCCTTCTACGAACATAAAGTAATGGCCTATCTTTATTAAACCTAATAAACTTTTCGTGGTTCCACATAGTTTCCATATCTCTATACATTCCTCAAAGAACGTGCGAAGGGAGTGAGACAACCCACTTCAAACGAGAGCAGCGAGCAACATCCCTTAATCACGTTAAACCTACCCTTAGTGATCTACCGTTTTCAATCATTCTACTAGTCCCACTTGACAGTAAAAAATATCGCACTTATACAGTCACAACGAGCGAGCAACATCCCCTACGTGTTTCCCTACATGTTTCAATTGTAGTTCACCTCAACGGGAGGGTACAGGGGGGGTGGGGCGAAGCCCCCCGGCTTGACGTGGAGGAGAGCGAAGCGAGCCGGATCGTCTATGCCTAATATACTCACAGCTTTCCATCGAGTGGTGAGCAATTTTTGTGGGATGGCAAATCAGGAAGTAATATCCTTCCTCCCCAGCTACGATTGGTCATAAATATGTGAACTAAGTGGCCTAGGAAAAATTCTGTTTTCTGTAGAATTGTAATTGTTGGACATTGTCGGAAAGTAATTCATTCGTTTTCAGCAGGTCTAATCAATCAGTGAACGTTGTTGTTTTTTCCCTTTTTTTCACGGAGATACGGTCAGTGAGTGCTTTTGGAAATTTCTCCAAGATTTGGTAAACCAGTTGTTCCCTCTTTCTCCCCTCAAAACTTTTCCCCATTAAAAGGCCGTTTTCCCCTGAAAAGGGAAAATTTTCCCCGATATGGAACCACAGACGTAGTACGCACTTGTAGGAACCGACTTGTATATATATATATATATTGTCAGATGCTCAGACAAACCATTCGCTCATAGCGGCACTGTTTGGCCGTCCAGTGTTCTTCCTTGTCTATGGCGAAAAGCGCAATAAAACCGGTGGACCGAGCAGGGGGAGAGCGGGGGTCGTTCGGCTGTGGAGGCGGCAGGTGGGGGCGGCCGGACGATTTACGGGTGAGGCAACAAGGAAGGTCGGATGAGTGGAGGGGGGGGGGGGGCTTATTGTGAGCGGTGATCAGACACGAGAATGAAACGCCACTGAGGGGGCGGCTGCTTGTTTACTTGAGTCCCCTAACCGACTAGAGGTCAGTGACGGATGCCCCTTTAATGACACAGTAGCCCCTGTTCCGGTTCCTGCCGAGTTTATTTATTTTGATAGGTTGAATAATTTCTATATTCATTTTGGATTATCATTTTCAATAAATAACCTTTGTAATCGAACAAAAAAAAAAAAAAAAGTTACTTGTTGGTTTACGTTTCAAAATGCGTAAAAAAAAGATGGAAAATAAAATCTCTGAAAATACTACTTTACATCGGCATCACATTTGATAGAGCGTTGATTTTTCGTTTTATTTCCATTTATTATTTACAGATCTGTTTTGTTAATTGTTTCATTTATAATTGTAATTATACTCTTTTATTGTACATTGGGCCCGAATTACATTTAAATAAATGAATAAATTACTTTCTATCAACCCTTAAGGGTAGAATTGAAGGGCAGAAATATTAAAAAATCGTGACCTCGATCACTGGAAATAAGAGTAGTTTTCATTATTGTCATTCAATGTATCAATATAAAAAATCGGATGAAACCACCCGGATCTCTAAACGTTAAACCGTTCGCTTTCTCAGAGGGCTGGAACTTTGGTAGAAAAGAAACTCAACAACATGGAATCAAATCATAGCTGATGAAACAAAGCATAAATCGACTTATAAATGCAATGATCGTATCAGCCAATAATACCAATGGAATTCTCTCTTCTCTAAATGGAGTTTGTTATACCCAACTCATGTTGTTGGTGATTCGTTTTATCTCTATAATGTTCAGTTGGTGTGGACCTATGCCAATAACGATATACTTATGGGCGTTGACCAGAAGCGTCGCGATGTGATGACACAGCGCGACCTGATTTTCCGGTCCCCATCCGATCGAAAAATATTAATTTACTATTTGTAGGGGATGTTGCTCCCTTCGCTCGCTCGGCACGGCTGTATATGTGTAGGAAAAAGCCCCCCGGACCCCCCATTAGATTGCTCGCTTCGCTCACAAAGGGTGACATGTAGGAAATGTTGCTCGCTTTGCTCGCAAAGTGTGGCGTGTAGGGAATGTCGCTCGCTTCGCTCGCAAAGTGTGGCATGTAGGGAATGTTGCTCGCTTCGCTGGCAAACGGCACATCCCTAAGGGTAGGTTTAACGTGTGTGGGGGATGTTGCTCGCTTCATTCGCTTGGTACGGCTGTATATGTGTAGGAAAAATCCTGGACCCTTCGCGTGAGTAGGCCTGCTCGCAACATTGTGAAACGGCGGCGGGCTCGATTAACTTCTGCTATTAATCGCTTTGCCTCGCTTCCCCTCGCATTTTGACCAACTTCCCGTCCCATTTTTTGATATCCGATTTCGGATTCAGATTTGGCGGGATTAAACCTTTATTTCGCCCGCGAAAACCGTTCCGAAAAATGTATCTTTATGGGGTATATTTTAATCGGAAAAAACCAAGTTTTTCGTCGGACTTTTTGAGAAAACGGGTCCGTACTCTTACATTTTTTTGACGCATTTCCCGATACTTTTTTCGCGATCCAATCGCGCCGTCGTCTTCCTCGTTCAAAAACCTACGAAACCGTTATTTTTCCGGAATTTTCAACGGCCGTTTAGATGGGTAGAGGAAGCGGGGAAGTTGAAAAAGCGCACATTAACCGTTACTTACGGCCCCTCCTACGGCCCATGGTTCGGGTGGGATTAGAAAATTTTAAATTCGCTTATGCCCCCTTTCGGAAAATCCCAAGAAGATCCCCCCACTCGTAGACTCCCCCCAGTCAGCCGTTTGGCTGTGCATAGAAACGACAGACAAACAAACAGACAGACGGAGTTTCATTCTTATAATAATAGTATAGACAGCGATAGAGATAGAGATAGAGATGAGCAATACCTAGTCAGTCTAGCTGAAGTACCCACCGCCAACCCGGCTCCCCCACGACTGTCAAGTTTGTGGTGGTACCTCTGTACATTACTCGTGCTCAATAAATAACGATAAATAGTGGTCATATACGTGTGTGTTTACTTCACAACAACATATAATACCCGAATCACCCACTCTTTATTCGTTACGCTTAGATCAGAGAGACTTGTAAATTGGAGAGATTTCATTTCACTGCATTGGTTTTCTCTCGGTAGGTGTCATAATCTATGTAGGCTTATTGATGACGAATTCATTGTTTCGCCCGATCACCGCGGAATCGCGTTACGCAAATCTGTTACAAAGGTGGGGCCCGTGAGTATAATTTCTTTCTTAATCAACCTACGGTGCTGAAATTTGTAATGGAGCTCCTTTGTGACATCAAGAAAACAACGGTGCATTGATCAGCTGACCGGTCAGTGGGACTGATTTCTTTCCTAATCAACCTACGGTGCAGAAATTTGAAGTAGAGCGACTTTGGAATGACAATTTTACAAGGAATCCACATAGCATCTGAGGGTCTTCTCAGGATGATTTAATTTCTAAATGACCTACTGGACTACATTAATTTATGTTAATGGGAGATTCTATGTGCAAGAAACGGACACAGTTTCAAATCAATAAACAGTTCATGCATCCCTTCTACATGTTGGGAATATGACTTCGTCATAAAAAGGTTTGTTTATAAATGTTAACTCGAAAGCGTTAAATTGGGGGTCCTGGGTAGTGGCCAACTCTTTTGCGAGGCTCAATGCGTCAGTCAATTTACAGGCCATTGACCTGCTCAGAAGGGCTATCTAATACAGAAATAATAAACCTATGTGTAATAACTTGCAGCGTTAAATAAATTATCGCCAATGGATTTTTTGACCGTTCTTCTTTAATTTATTATTGGAGAATATTTTCTACTAACATTATTTTTATATATTTTTTTCGAGGGATCATACGTCTTTTTTGTTCGCTAAGGCACAGGGTGATCGGTTTTTTATTTTTAAACTCTTCTTCCCCCTGCTAGGCTTGCTCAGTTGCGTTTATTTCTTTTTTTTCTGTTATGTACGAGATGAAGGTCCCAAACCCATTTTCATCGCTGCTCCCTCATGAAAGCCTATCAGGTCCTCTGCTGTTCTCCACTTCTTCCTGGTTCCTCTTATGCACATGGATGTTGCACGCAAAATAGCAAAGGAAACCCGCGCTCGTAGCCGCCCGGTAACATGGCTTTGGGGTTCAGACCACCTGTCTGCTAACCACTCTGCCTTTACCTTGAGGCAGTTTGCCGTTTGGGGAGCGAATATTGCGTCTGTCGTGAAAACCATCGGAGTGAAGGACGATCGTCTTTGTTTACATGCGTCAGTGGTTTCTCTCCACATATTTTTCATCTTAATCAATTCCAATAGCCATATTTCACATATTAGGATGTATACACATCATGAATAACTGCTGTATTTATCATTGAATTATTTTGAGTCGTGATTTGTTCTTCAACAAATTCAAAAGGTACGTCCACCTTACTATGAGGAATACCCATTGGTATGAAAACGTAGCGTTTACTATTTTTAAATGAAAGAAGTATTCATTCTGAAAATTTCCACAGCATTCGTACTTTCCTACGATGCGTGATTTGCTTTTTTCCCTAAAGTTTCGAAAAAAAGTGACGTCACACTAGGCTAAGGGGCCCTGCCCAGGAGGGAGGGGTGCGATGACGTATTTTGGTGCCCAAAATTTGGAAAATCATAGAAAGAAATACTGTTTGTCGTAGAAAAGTGCGGTTGGTGTCTGTACTCTTAGAATTTTATTTGCTTTTATAGAAAAATATAAAACAAACATGTAGGTATTTATCATTAGAGAGGAAGCTATACTGCCCTACCAGCATGGCAGATGTTTTTATGAACCTAGCTTGTACTGAAGGGTTTATTAAACACATTTTACTCAGCGTTCATTTTCCTATAGGATCTCAAATTTAGGAACACTTGCACACCCTGTATATAGGTGGTACATTACAGTGGCCATTAAAAAAAAAAAAAAAAAGTTTTGTAATTTCGTTGAGTTTTAGAGGTCACCCAAGCCCATTCCTCACTTTTTTTTAGACTCATGTCTCTTCATCCTGAATAATTGAATTAAAAAAAAAAAACCCTCTATCTCGTTTGTTGGACGCCTCAGCTTTTTGATGGCCCAAAAAAATTTCCCGGATTATATAACTTACAAGCGGAAATTGGGGAAAAATGACAGAAAATCCTAAATCTCGTCGCTGTATTTGGCAACATGAAAATGTTTAACGATATTTGCAGTTAATCGTTATTTACATTGAAAATGTATATTTATATGATGAGAAAAATTACAAAAAGTTTAGATTCTCCGCTTTTAAAAACGGAAACTAAGAATTTGGGAGGGGGAAGATCCTCCCTTAATAAGGCCCTTTGAAGCTAGGTCATATCGGCAAAGCTATGTATATAAGAGGGACGACCGATTGGAATTGATCCAGGGGAGTGAGGGACAACCCAATGATATAGAAAAAATAATTATCCAATACAAATTAGTTTCGTGCCATTGTAAGACCGAATCTGTAAAAAAATAAACTATTGGTGTCTGTGTGTGTCATATTTTGTCAAGCTGCCCAGGCCACAACTCTCAACCTATTAAAGCGTGCTTCTTTAAGACGAATTTTGTCGATGCATCATAGGCTACGATTCTGAACATTATTTCGTGAACCAATTTCGTCTAGTTTTGGAAGAAAAAAAAATGTATATATATTCGGAGTTTCAAATTTTATTGTGGAATGGGTTGAATGGAGGGGTAATAGTAATAAATCGCTGTTTTCATTATTTGCTGATCTGAGTTTGTACGATCCAGATTTCAGTCCAGTGATGTAACGAACCTTGAAAATGTTCAAATTTACTGACGGTCGTGGTAAATGGAGAGGGCAACTCCAATTAATCATGATATTTTCGTTTGTCTCGTCCTTTTTGTAATCTTTCGGTTTAGAAGTGCTAAAAATGTAGGATTTTATTTTGATGACAGATTTTCGTGAAGAGTAGAGGGTGTGGGGGGGGGGGGGGGAGTGAACACTAAGATTCATAGTCTTCTCAACCGATTTTGATGATTTTTCGGTTTCTTTGTAGTATTTGGTCTCTTGGTAGAACCAATAAAATTTTATAATTGTGGTGGGGGGGATACCGGTTTATCGCTATAGTTTCAACCAATTTGAAAAGCAGTTCATACTTCATTTTAGTTTTGAGTGTGGGAGGAGGGGGTTAGTTCGTTGTAGCACATTCATGTAATGTTACAATGAAAGCGGTAAAATCATTATCTATTTGTAATTCTCACAAAAATCATATACAACCCACACGTAAGGAAGTCCCTGTATAGCATGCATTATTTACCAATATGTTGGAATGCGATCTCGTTATTTTACTTTTCAGAATTTTTTTGTAAGTGCCTACGTATAATGATGAGAGAGGGAGAGAGAGAGAGAGAGAGAGAGAGAGAGAGAGAGAGAGAGAGAGAGAGAGAGAGAGAGAGAGAGAGAGAGAGAGAGAGAGAGAGAGAGATTTCATTGCATTAATGTTCCGAAAACCTCCAAAATGTACAAATGTACTCCTTCTGGTAGGTAGGATTTACCGACGTGATGTTCCGTTTCATTAGAGTCACTCGAATTTGAAATTGAACCCTCTAAATCTTGAATGTATATATATATAAATTGAACGAATAGATAGGTTCATCATTGGAAATGATAAACCAAAACGTCTTGACTGACCTATGAAATCTCATGGTCAAATGAGAAAGGAGGGAAATGGAACACTTGACAAGGTTCTCAAGGGGGTTACAGCGATTCACTTTATCAGAGGAGTCCTAGCCGGCGAGTAACTCGAGTCGGAGATGCACTGCTGTACTTCGCTCGTCCATTAGGTTGTTGTTGGGCGGTCAAGTGATTTGCTGGCCCAAGTGCCTGTTTGAGGCTGCACTTACCCGCTGCCACGCCCCCTCACCACCCATCTCGCAACTTTCCCACCTTTTAGTGCCCGTCCCTTCACGGACGGAACGTGAAAACTTCTTGCCGACATCCCCTGGGATGAGCAGGTTGCCCTTATCAATGACCCGCAGCTTTTTTGTGTTGGCTGTCTGAAGGACGCAACAGCGCACAGTTCGATCCTGGGGGTCTGGTGAAAAAAAATCCGAAACGATGAAAATTGATAGTAAATGAACGTTGCTGTTGTATTTCCCTATCTAATACAAAAACTAATAGAAATAAGATAAATAGAGAGAACAAATTCATTTTGAGGCCTGATCATTTCAATAATGAAGTTATCTAAAAATACTAAGGTTATTTTGGTCCAATGAATGGTTATTTTGTATTAATTTCGTTAAAACCCACGGAATATTCAATATCAAGTTATATTTATAAACTAGAAGATATAAATTACCGTTTTTCACCGTGTTACCGTGTTCCAAGGCCTTTTTACCGACTTTTTGTAGAAAATGAAGCTATTGCAATGGCTCAAAAATTTGAAAATAAAATTTTTCGAAAAATGTCTTCATTGAAATGTTTTTTGCGACATTCTGAAACGAATCCTAGAGTTTAACGCTTTTTCATATATATGAACTTCTTTCGATTAAAATTCTGATAAGAATATATATTTAACAATTTTTAGAGGTTTTCAGCCATTTTTAGTAATTTTTTGAGCACGTCTTTTGAATTTTTATCAACTTAATGTGCTAAACAAGTTCTGGCCAACGAACTCATTCTTTCATTTGGAAAGCTTGATTTTTGACGCAAAAACGGGATTTTTATTTCAATCCTAAGGATGGTTATCGTCTGAAATCACACACACACACACACACACACACACACACACACAGACACACAGACACACACACACACACACACACACACACACACACACACACACACACACACACACACACACACACACACACACACACACACACACACACACACATATATATATATATATATATATATATATATATATATATATCATTCAAGACGATAACTCTCCCTAGGATTGAGATAAAAATTCCGTTCTTGCGTCAAAAAATCGAGCTTTCCAAACGAAAGGATGAGTTTGTTAGCCAACACTTTTTGAGCACATTATAATTGGTCAAAATTCAAAAAATGTGCTAAAAAAATTACTAAAAATTACTTCTAAAAACGTCTAAAAATTGGTAAATATATATTCTTATCAGAATTTTAGTCGAAAGAAGTTTGTTGACGATGAACTAAAACATTAAAAATATTTTTTAGAGTATTATAGTGAAAAATGTACTTATATTTCATTAATATTTGCAGAAAAATCGGTTAAATAACTGAAAAATTGCAATAGGCTCAACTGATATATGACAATTTGGACTAAAAAAAAAAAAAAAAAAAAAAAAAAAAAAAAAAAAAAAAAAAAAAAAAAAAAAAAAAAAAGCCAACGAAATCTGTATGAGAAATTCTCAAGAGGCATAGCGTCCAACGCGTTGCGGGAGTATGGATAACTAAACAATGTGCATAACGAAGGAATTTGCATAATAAAGCGATAAACATTAATTTAATTACCTATTTCTACTTGAAGGAAACCCCGAGTACTGTATCGATTAAATTTGTCAACTGAATCTGAATGGAACAGGAGCAACGAATGAGTGCAATGGCATTGCTCACTCAAGTGTTTTCATTAATCAAACCTCCGCGTTTTTTCCATTTGATTTTGGGGTAGCAAACAGTAAGCTACATCCCTTTTTCAACATGTTTCAATATATGAACAACTAGTGGGCCCGCTAACTAGGTGCCTCACGAAGTTTGAGGTACTGTACAAGTTTTCGCTACCCACTCGATTTTCGATTATTCAACCATAACTGACGTCAGTGACGACGGCCTCTTGTCGTCAAGAATAACTTTTATAGGTTTTATAGTGGCTTCAGTCGATGCTGATAGGCTAAAACTATTGAAAACGGTACCAAACTCGATTTCTTGTAGATTTAAATATCAACTCTTTCTCTAAAATATAAATTCCTACACATTTATCGATTGTTTATTGTCGAGTTACTTGATGTATATTATCTTATTGTCTCTATTATAATTTATACTGTTAAAGATATTTTCTATCGTTAATTTGTTGCTCGGCAATGCCCGTGTTCATTTTCAAATAAATGAGTAAATAGTCATTTGACAATGACTGACGTCACTTACAACAAGGAAAACGTCGTATTGTTTCCAAAGACACAACTTTACAGTGGTTTCATTCGAATCAGTGTGACGAAAACTATTAAAAACTATAGCAAACTCGATTTAAGGTTGATTTTTCGACCTACCAAAGTTCAAGTTGATAGCTCCAAAATTGCAGCCTGTTACGCAGAACACACATACACACACGCTGAAAAATGCTTGTCGAGTCAAAGTAGAGACTCACTTCCTTCGTAAAAAAACTGACAAACCAAGTTCTCGTAAAACGTTCAATTTGAAATGTCAAACTTTCAATTTGAAATGTAAAACTTTCAATTTGAAATGTAAAACTTCAGTTGAACAGGAAAATCTTGGATTTCATCCAGAAAACCTTAAAGTTGATTCGGAAAAGGCATATATAAATATATACACATGTGAAAAAGCGTAAAAGTCCAAGAATCGTTTCAGAATTCTTCAAAACGAATTTAAAACAGGGAATATTTTGGATAATTTAGAGCTATTGCGATTCATTTTAAATTCAAATCAGAGTGGCAGGCCACTCAGGTCAGTTACGTTTTTCGGTGCTGCGCTCTACATTCCACGTTCTTATATTCGGATCCTTCCGTGGACTTTCCGTAGATACCCCCCAAAAACCCAGTGCCTCAAGAACTTAGAGGTACCTGCATAAATATGCTCTTAGTTGAAGGTACTTTCTTGTGTTAGTCATTGAGTGGTGACCTCAATCAAAGACGTCATAATCTTTCGGCATATAGTTGGGAGGTGGCGTATTACAATCGACTCGGGGGAAACTTAACCAATTAAGATGTTCGGATAGCGAGATGCTTGAGCTCCTGCTGGAAAGTGCTTAAGCTATGGTGCTTATCCTGCGCTATTAATGTGCTCGTATTAGTCAAGTTGGGGGAGAATGGCGGAGTTTACATAAATCAAGTGTCACGACGCATTATTTATCATTGGAACGGCGAAAGTGAGGAACCCGAGGTACCGTTTTGAGTGTTACCCGCAGATTTGCTTTAGGTCGATCGACCCTCGTAAAGAACATTTGATGCGCATGTGTCACTACACAGCTGTGATTAGACCACACGATTTATGAATGAATTGAAGTTTGAATCTCGTGTGGCTCAGGCAGACAAATTAGATACATAATTTTTGGGTGCTCCAAAACGACTATTTAGTTTTTTAACTTCATTTTAGTAACCCGATTCATAGCCAGAAGTGTAGATAGAATAGATTTTTCTTTTTGATTGGACTTTGTCCAAACCTGTTGTGTGATTTAGGCTACCGATGACGTAATTGTATGAACCTGGATGTGCTGAATTCAAATCACAGTATAAAACTGGGAAAATTAGTTTTTTAATAGTAATATACTTACGCAAAAAACATAAAGAGTAGGCCCTAAAACGTCGTGATCCGTTATATCAGGAGAAACCCATACAGTGGATACTTCTACTTTTTTCACCGCAGAAATGAGTTTGAAACATATTGTAACGCATGCATTTCAGTGACTTCTCTGGTTTGTATATTATTTTGGTACGAATAGCGAATAGATCAAGATTTTATTAATCGATGTACCCTCTCCGATATCGGTAACCAATTATGAAAGTGTTACAAGTAACCCCCTTTGCAACCATCATGAAGTATGCACAGGTTTTACAGAGTGAAACCGAACAAAGAACTATTCACAGAAATCGGTCGAAAAAATAAATAGAAGATTGTTTATTCAGAAAATTCACATATTTATTCATTTTAAAACTCATCTATCTACATAGTTAGGTAAGTGGATTCTCGATCATCGGTAGATATCATCCCGACATTAGGCTAGGCCCGTGTCGTCGGGTTTTAGTTGTTACCATCGGTCACAAAGCGCGTCTTATATTGTGGTGTTCTTTTAGTGCTGATCACATATGGATGTTCGTGGTAATAGAGAAGAAGGGTGAATTGAGATAATTGTGTGAACGGGGCAAATGCGTTATCCTTTCAAAAACGGCACCAAATGATGACTGGATTTTCGAATATCTGCTCCCAACCTTTCACTTCCCCTTGTTTGCACTTGTTGGAGAAAGAAGTTTGTTTTGACCAAAAATAGTTGTGATTGAAATTTTTTTAATATACCGTTTTGTTTGTTCAACAGCGGCTTTTTTACACAC
Organism: Adelphocoris suturalis; assembly: GCA_030762985.1. Classification (NCBI taxonomy): domain Eukaryota; kingdom Metazoa; phylum Arthropoda; class Insecta; order Hemiptera; family Miridae; genus Adelphocoris; species Adelphocoris suturalis. The sequence continues at coordinate 59,428,647 of CM061045.1, forward strand.
TTGTCCCATAACAACCTGTGTTGATTAGAGTGTGCAACCAGAGCCTTTTACACATTTACCCGTTTTGGTGGGGAAATGTGTATAGGGGGTCGTAAAAAAATAGAGCTGGGGCACTGAAAAGTTAAAAACATGGAATACCAATCCAGCAGCATTTGTAATCTGCATTAAAAGGTCTACTTTTTGAAAAAAAAAAAAAAAAATACTCAACCTATAATTGAGGCAAAGCTGAGCGAGGTTAAAGTTGCACTATTGAAATTTTGGTACGTAATTACCCCACTTCACTCTATTTAATTTTCACGTATAGGTGATGAATATTGAACACCTTTTCTTGAACCATCACCATAAGTGGAGGAGGTAGAGAAACCGAACATTTAGACTAGTCTTGCAAGTTGGAGTAGGAGCCCTAAAGACGCCTCGCCGCGCCGCACAATGGGCTATTTCAGAAATTTAGAGGAATAGGAAATGAAAAAATGAATGTCCTGAAACACCGTTGGGGTCTTGAAAGATATTTTCAAAAATACTTACAGATGAGGGAAATTTAACTCCGGATCGCCCGCATTTTTGTGGAAGGTCGCGGAGTGTGTTCGAACATGAAGTTTTCAAACAATCGGAGATATGTGATTTTATGGCAGCGTTCATTTTATCTTTGGAGGCTCTGCGAAACGTTTTATAACCACTTCGGAATATTTTGACCCGCATACCCCACTTCTCCAGGGATGATGAGGTAAGTTAGAATAATTTTTTTCCACCACTATACCACTCCACTACATTAAATGTTCGTAGTATTTGAAAAACCGTGCTCGAGACTTGAATTAAGGTTTTTCTAATGTATTCTGCGATATTTGGTCAAAATTCCATCACCGGCCATTACCTTGGATATTCTAGATTCAATATTTTTTAAAGAAATTCGTGACTGACGATTGCATTTTCAGTTATAGCCACGATTTCGTTTCTCAAATTTCATTTGCAAACCCTTCTCTGGGCATATACAAGAAGGTAATCCTCTATATATGTGCAGCTATAATGTAGCAATGTTTTTTGTAGGTACTGTAACCAATAATACCTAACTGATTTCGATGCATACTGAATACAGTTGGACCCCAAAAAGCTCCCTTTCACCTTGGAAAACATGTTGCGCGCAGTGTATTAAAAAAGTTAGCAAAATAAGATGGTTTTATGTTATGATGATGGTGTTTCATGTTTCAATCAACTCAGAATCCTAGACAAATGCGAACCGAAGTTATATTTTTTGAAATAAATACCTACTCTGTTGAAAAAGTGCTGTGTGCGCAAAGATAACGTGTTCAAAAGTACGATTTTCGCTAACTGGGCAGCGTGAAAATGTCATTGATCAATTCTGTACACTAATAAAAGTAAAATGAACGACTTTCAGCTCAAAATTACGGTTTATCTAGGCACTATGATTTTCCTTCCCCCAAATTGCTGAAATAACCCACTGTGCGCCGGTGGTGAGCACCCCTGCTGAGATTCCCAGCTCGACTCTGTAGCACAATTCCAACACCACACTCCGCTCCAAGAGACGGCCGCAGCCATGAACTCGATGTTATTTGTCGCCAACTCTTTTTAGATGGGAAACAGGTCGCTGCAGGTTTTTTTTGTTACACTTAAGTACCTATCTTAGCCCAACAGGTCTGTTCCACTGGGTCTGTTTCAAATTAATTGGCCATGACGACAACAATGTTCCGCTTCTTGCCCTTCACTCAACATGTGATAAAGTCTCTCCTTAATCACACACACACACACACACACACACACACACACACACACACACACACACACACACACACACACACACACACACACACACACACACACACACACACACACACACACACACACACACACACACACACACACACACACACACACACACACACACACACACACACACACACACACACACACACACACACACACACACACACACACACACACACACACACACACACACACACACACACACACACACACACACACACACACACACACACACACACACACACACACACACACACACACACACACACACACACACACACACACACACACACACACACACACACACACACACACACACACACACACACACACACACACACACACACACACACACACACACACACACACACACACACTTTGGTTTAGCCACGGATACCATCATAGATTAGTCTTAACGGTATTCGGTTATTGGTTCTCTCATTATTGGATTCCCCCCCCCCCCCCCCTCTATAACAGTTCTAAAATGACGTACTTCATATTGACGGTATCTTGCCTTCATACCCTAGCTTTAAATTATCGCTCTAGAAACTGGTGAGTACATTGCATCAATCAATCAATTGGATGTTGACTCAATCACATTTTATTGCCCTCATTTCTCAACTATAAGTGTATGATCAGAACAACTCGAACCGCATTGAGAAACCAGGTAGCAGTCATTTATCCGACGTGTTTCAGGTGTTACCAATGTACGGGGTGTCGCAGTTTCGGGCGCACCACTGGCTAGGGTACGATTGTACTACTAATTTGTGACTTTTTTGGTCCAATAATATATATTTTTTAATTCAGGCTAAATACAACTTTGTGTCACTAAAACTGTCACTAAAAAAATTTAAATTGAATGAACGGGTGAAAAGTAATCCGAAAGTGAAAAATTTGTAAAATTCCGAAAATTTTCTCTTGCATCAAAGTTTGTCTCTCGAAACGTCCTGGATGAAAACTTTAATGCTGTATGCCTAAAAGTTGCATCACAATATCAGCTCTACAATGGTGTTGTCAATTTGTATTTTACTTCGTTAATTGGGGGAGGAAATTATGTTTGTATGTTGAAAACGTTGTTTTTTCTTCTTTTTTTTTTTTTTTTTTCATGACATCGAGGGTTTTTGTGAAAAAAAAAAAAAAAAAAAAAAAAAAAAAACCCATAAGAAAATACTATTTTGGGGTCGGTTTCTACGTATTTTTCCACTCTGAATCGAATGATAACACTCGCAGATCTCTCCAACTCCGTTACAACCGAATTTTACACTTTAAAAAACTAATTTTTAGTTCAGTTGTTATGCTCAATTTTATTCATAGAAAAAACCACATTTTCCAGCATACAAACATACTTTTCCCCCCAATTAACAAAGTGAAATAAAAATTGAATACACCTATGGAAAGGTGGAATAGTTATTCAACGTTTAGGCTTACAGCATGAAAATTTTCATCCAGGTCGTTTCAGGAAACAAACTTTGAAGAAAGTGAAAATTTTCGGAATTTTTCACTTACAAATTATTTTTCACCCGTTCATTCCATTTACAATTTTTTTAAAAGTCACTATAAAGATTGGAAATCTTACTCTCTTTTCAACGGTATAATCAGATTTGAGTTTTGACTGGAAATTAATGGAGTTATGGCAGTTTTAGTGACACAAATTCGAAAATGCAAAAAAAATCTTAAAAGTGAAAAGGTGGTCTTTAGCGTGAATAAAAAAGAAGTTATACTACAAAAAAGTCACAAATTAGTAGTAGAATCGAACTATAGGCGGTGGTGTGCCCGACAGTGCGACACCCTGTATAAAACGTCCCATGAAGGCACTAGTGTCGACTAATCCATTATTCAGATAAGGAGTTTGTTTGCTTCGTCGTTTTATGAAGTTTTTCTTAATAAAATGGCTCTGGGTAGCTGTTGGCAAGCTGTTAAGAAGAGATATCCACCCCTGAGGGTGACGGTTGGAGGGGTGGTTAGGATGGTGAGAGGTGGGGGTCGCGTCGGATAGAGGGGAGGGGGTCCCTTGGGCACTACAAAGGTAAACAGGGTTGCCAAGCCCCTGCCCCACACATCAGCGCCGACCTGCCCATGAATCTTTATTCGATTACCAGGTCTCAGCGAGTCCTCGTGTAGCTATGCGAGACAGAACCAGCCAAGCTCTGCCCTAACCGGAACGTTATATTTATCGAGTTATTTAATAACTAAATTGCTCTACAAACTTCCGTTATTGTAAGAGAGTTGGTTTTAGGTAACATCTACACAATAAATGGGTGGTAAAATTGTGACCTCAGTTGGAAGAACCTCTGAAGCCTATTGCCAATTTCACCTATTTTTATACAGTTATGGTGTAATTCGATGGAGAAATGTCTAAGCAAAAACATGCTCCATATAAACTTTGGAAAGTATTCAACCCTAAATCGAATGACCTATGCCAGACTTTAAGCAGACCAATACCAGGGTCGGTCAATGATATTGAAAGGCGAAAGTCTAGACGGGAAAGTCTTTTCTATTTTTTTGCCAAATGGCGCCTCATTTCAAAGAATTTTTAGTTCTGACCACGATGGTGAAACCAGAATTGCGATACCTTAATCCGTTCTCGGATCGGAGCTGATAACCATAAAGAAGCGCGATTCATTCTGTCAAGTCGGAGTTCGATACCGCTAGCCGTTCTGAGTGCTTGAGGGTAAAAAAAAGGGGTGCATCTCATCCCCACTAGTGACCTAAATATGGGATAATGTGAACTTTGTCCGATTGATCTAGGGTCTTTGGTGTCTACAAAGAAAAGTGATCCCTTAATTTTTTTGAGGTGTGTAGTTCTTAGGTTGAATCGATTAGTTTATTTAATGCATTACTACTTGGGTAAGTATGAACATTTCTGTAGGATGCATGGTTTAGGAATCATCGGAGAAAAACTATAAAATGTGCAATTTTAGCTGCCTTTGTGAGGCCGCCATTTCGTATTCCACCAATTTTGAGATGACATGCAAAGGTTTTCTAACTCAGAATGAACTAAATTTTCAAGATCTTATCTGAAACCTTTTACTTATTTCACTATGTATTTTCGGCCTCGGCTTCTGGACTAAGTTGACCGATATAACTTTCGACCATAAGTTGGTCTTGATCGTGGTAGATTAGCTCAAATCAAAACGGGAGTTAGTGAACAATGTTGTATATTTCTACGAAAAATAAAGAGTTACAATGTTAAATCTGATTCGTCGGTTAGGTCATCATCAGCAACAAACAATAACTACTGATGAAACTAACTATACTTACTAGAATAGCTATACTATACCTAACTGTCGAATCAGAGTTAACATTGTAACTCTTTATTTTTCGTGGAAATATACAAAGTTCTTCACTAATTTCCGTTTTAGAATGGGTTGTCACAATTTCGTCGCGAGTGGTTTTATTCGTTTTTTGTTATAGTTTCATTTCGGATTTACCCATAGTTCTGGCTAACTTGATGTTCTGGTACCCCAGGTTCCAGTTCTGCAAGCCTAAGACACCATCCGTTCACACCTGGCAACACAGGTATATTCACTGACTGTGATACATGACTTCAGACGTGGTGATATTATATTGGTGACACCGCCATTAAACTCGTAGCGAATTTCGTTTTGTGTACCTACATCGGAAAAGGTTGTGAAATGAAGGCCACGGGGAAGACCGCCTTCATTCCCCAGGTTTACTGAGCCGGTATAAACCATTTTACGGGCCTATAAATGACTTTTCCTGGTGTAAACACGTCCTTAGATGACAATGAGGTGGTAACGGAAATCCTTCCGTTACTGTTCGTACTCCCCACCCTGTAGGTACTCTCGCGTTCTCCAGACCGATTGCATGAAGTAGGTGAAGAGTACAAATTAGCCGTTATGCGTGTTCTGCAGGTAATGTTATGCAATACACCAAGGTAGCTAGAAGAGAAGGCAACGGTCATCGAGGCAACGCCCATCCTTCAGTGACGTCACGATGCCTACTTAATTGCCGAGAGCCTGACTCCTTATAGTCACAATAGAATTTTACATTTCTGAAGGTTTTCCTTATCTCCTTTTATTTTACCAGAGTAGCCGTTACAAGTATATGGGTATAAGTATATGGATATGGGTAAGTATTAAATTCTAGGAATAGTGTTAGAATGCCTCACACCAGATTCCCAACATCAAAATTCAGGAAAATCCAATTTAAATGTCTTCTGGAGCCATTGCAATATTTTATTGTTTTCAAAACGTTAGTATAATAAAAAATGCGTTTTCCAAATCCATGGGGAAACACCCACAAGATCATTTCTGTTTCATACTATTCAGAAACCACACTGTGATCTTCACATGATCAGTAGTTAAGAGGAGTTCAGGAGTTATCCAATGAAAGTTTCAAAAAAGGTTCCTTCAACGTGCGTTTCACCGGCTATGGCAACCACTTTCTTTCACGTTATTGGTTTCGAGGAACAAAAGAATCAAAACCAATCAGGAGGCGTTTTTAAACTTATGTGATATCGTGGCTTTATGGAAGGGGATCTTCATTCAAAAGGCTTCTACTACTGAAACCTATTGTCGGAGCCATTGTGAAGCTTCAAAGGCTGAGAGGATTGGGGTGCTTGCGAAAACACCGCCTCCCGCGAGTTGATTGTAGCTTCAGGAATACAGCGGCAACGGGAGGATCCATGTACCTGAAAAATTCTACCCCCCCCCCCCCCCCCCGGCCATCACTCCCTACCATTGACACGTTCCCATTATCAACAATCACTCCCGAGTTTAAAGATCCAATTTAAAGGCTGCAGAAAATAAGAACTTTGACCAACAAATTTAGAACATTGGAACGAAAGAATTATGGATTTTTGGAATATATGTCTATTATGTATATTAAAATGTTATGTTGGTTTGTGTATGCTTCAAAAACTCAAACACTTCTGCACCGATTTCCTTGCTGGTGGGCGCAAATTGACGAGGAAGTTCCATGGATGGTTTTAGGCTATGTCACAATTCTCTAGATTTACTCCTTCGTCGTACACTTGGACTTCCCTACCGACGTCGCCCGGGCGAACAACATTGTAATTACGGAAAAACCGGACACGCGTCGATCTTTTCACGTCAAATGTTGATGGGGTGGGTTCAGGCGTAAAGAAATTTTCATAACAAATTCAACGATACCAAATCAATTTTGGTGGGTTGTGCCGGGCAGTTTCTATTCGTAACGATAGATCATCAAAAGTTGATATTAAAATCGCCTTATTAACTGGGGCAATGTTGGTCGGGCGAGTTTTAACGTAGCTAGGGTTATATTGAGGTTAAAGCGGGTCGCTTTTACCTGTACCTATTGCTCTAAAAAAATATTAATTTCTGAAAAAAAATAGAGAGCTAAATATTCTCTCCCGTTCACCCAAGGGAGTTGAAATTTGATAGGGTGACCCTGTGGGACATCAAGAGATGAATAGAATGATGGGCTCATTCCTGATCAGCTGAGTGAGCTAAATTCTACGCTTTTCATCCTAGGAATGAGAAATTTGACAGGAAACCTCTGTAGGACACTAAGATTCGAAAGCAATGACGGGTTCCAACCAGATCAGCTGGCTTAGCTAAATTCTCTCCTATTCACTCTAGGAATATGAAATATGATAGGGAGCCTCTCTAGGACATCGAGAAACAAATAAAATGATGGGCTGTTTCCTGAACAGCTGAGTGAGCTAAATGCTCTCCTGTTCACTCTAACACATTCAAATTCGTCAGGGAACCTCTCTGAGACAACCAGAGTCGAATGAAATGACGGAATCCATCCTGATCACCAGAGTAAGCTCAATTCAGTAACATTCGAGCAACTGCGAGAAAACCTTTTTATTCTATATTTAATAAAAAACTAATTTTGTTCTTACTCAACTATAGATGCTGAACTTCAAAACAGACTCCTTTTGGTGCAGTAGAGTATAATTGCAGCATACGAGCCCCTCTAATCAGCATAGCAAGCTCTGTGGCTAATTTGGTTACTATTCAACTTAGAATGTTGAACTTTGTAGCGATACGAACTACATCACTCGCGACGAAGTTGAGGAAATCAATTTCAATTAAAAAATTATTTCAATAGAAATCAATTAATTCAATAAATTAAAGGTCATAGGCAAACTCGTTCCTTATCATCCAACTGGCCGCCATTCACAATGGATAAGTACTATAAACCTGGGGTAAAATCGTATGCGTTAATATGGCAACTACTTGGAGCAAAAATGTACGACAATTACCTGAATATGAAGTGAACCCACAACAATCTTTACTAAGGAAGGGCGAATTTATTATAGTAGGGTCTAGAGTAAAAAGTAGTTGAATCTTTTTGTGCATTGTTGAATATTTTAGTCGGTAATTTGTTTTTTCCGGCCCCAACGCGCCGGGTAATCCGCTAGTATTTTATAGAAATCCCCATTCTTTCTGACGTCACATGATCAGAACCATTAATTTTTTTTTCATTTTCTGTATCAAGTTATCTGAAAATGATTGGCGTCATTAACTAAATTGTTCATCACACCATCAAACGAAATCAGATATCAAAACCAAATTTAGATTTATAACGAGATCTTTTCAAATTTAAATTGATGAAGAGATATTGAGAGAGGAAGGCGTCTTATTCACCTAAAACTTGTTGCAGTTCTTTTTTATGATGCCAATTTTTCTTACGATATTCTTCGTTTTGGTTCGTATTTCTAATTCTTAACGAGCAGATCCGCTGAATGAAAACCTCATGCAGTAGTTAACTTTTTTACTTAAGGATTTTTTCTTCAACATTGACCGATTCTATCCCGGAAAGTATACTGGACCTACAAGAAAAACTATATGAACCAAATTTGTGGGAAATTTTGTTCTTTAGATGTTATTTCACTTACCCAAAACTCGAAAATAAATAGTTCATAAATTATATGCAAGAAACTGGCGTATGGCAACCGATTTTCCATTCTGGGAACTTTAAACGGCTGAACCCCTAAAACTATTCGTACAACAAAAAACACATAAAGACCTGAATTGTAAGAAATTCGATACTCTTCAAGTTTTGGGTTAGTAAAAATCCTCAAAAAGCTTATAGTTTAAGAGTTACAAGTATGAGCAGAAAATGAAAAATAAAGTCGCTTTGGCGCAACGTTCTCGCCTCTGGCGCCGCGACACCTAATCGGATTGGTGCCACAAACTATACAGCAAATTTTGTGCATACAAAACCTCAAAATTCAGTGCATAAAGAACCTCAAAACTTTTTGTATACGGAACCTCTAATATATATATATATATATATATATATATATATATATATATATATATATATATATATATATATATATATATATATATATATATATATATTCAATCAAATTCATCAGACAGGATGATGCAGCACTGCTAGTTTGGTCAAACCTACACTGAGTTGTCAGCCGTTGGGCTAAAAGAATACCTTTCCAAAGACCAAAGTCAGTCTTGAGATAGATTATCTACGGAAACTTGCTCGCACTCTTATGGAAAGCTGGATAGCCAGATTTTGTGTTCCTAAAATATTGACTCCAGGTTTACCTACTGAAAGGGATCACAAAACTGTTACTTGTAGAGCATATTAGGACCATGTATCACCACCCACCTCCAACCCAATGGGGTCGTAGAACAGTTCCATAGGTCATTAAAATCGTCAACAAAATTATTACAACTTCGCGAGTGGGTCAGACATTTGCCTGTCATTCTCCTTAGTCTCAGAAATGTCATTAGAGAAGATTTAGGAGTTTCAGCGGCCGCTTTGGTTTACGGCGAAATTCTTCGGTTACTGGCAGATTTTTACGATGATACTCTATGCGCACCAGGTACCAAAGATCCCCAGTCTTTGACACCGGGCCATCAAAAGGGCTCAGTTTCACAATCCAATCACATCCGAGGCTCATTTACCACCCAGTCAGCTTCTCGGCAGCTAGTCATCTCTTCGTTCGTATTTACGTGGTGAAAAAAACCCTGCAAGCCATCACGAGGGTCAATATATGGTATTATCCATAAAATAAAAGGTTTATATACTGTATATCAAGGGTTTATATACTTGTCGATTGACTGGCTTAAACCAGCCTATTGATCAAGGAGATCTGCCCTGTCCTTCTACTGACAACTAAGTAGCCATTCCTTATGTTCCTCAGCGCACCAGAAGCAGAGACCTGTCTCACCAGCCCAAGTACAGATTACCACAGATTAGAGAGCCAACCAACCCACTGTACCCATGATTTCTCCTCTTCGTCAGTCCATACCTACTGAAGGAACCTGTTTCAAGCTCAACTACCCGATCAGGCCACAGAGTAACCTTTCTAGCTCACTTTGTTAATATTCGTTTTTAATGGTTGGGGAGGGGAGGGGGGGGGGGTACTTTGAAGATCAGCAAGGAGAATAAAAACAAGTTGTGTGATAAAGCTGAAAGTAAATTATATTTTTCCATAGAAACTATTTAACATTATCATGATGAATGGATTATTACGTTTTCTTTTCTTCTGAGAAGTAGTTCTTAAAACAAAGCTGGTTTCATTCATTCGGAGAAGAGATCATTGAGGGCTAACTGAAAGGAACTTTACAAAGTAATACCAACCTGATTCAACAAACATTGAATAAATTAAAGCCGAATGTTGGTTGCAAAGAGGATTCGTTTCAAGTCAAACTCCAGCTGTTGAAAATATATTCTTGATTCACGAATGGTTACAACATTTACTTACCTGAAAAACTCTGCTAAATATTTCTCAAGTGTTTTTCTCGAGTGTTTCAATTCCGACTAATGTACGTAAGAAAGGTGAGTTTATTTTCGAAAATGTTTCCACTGATCGCAGTTGTCAGAACAAAGCTTCTTAGGTGGAACGTAGAGTTCGTTGGCGATCCTGCCTATGGCCCTTCTCGCCCATCTTTCCCTCATCCCTCTCTCAATCATTCTTTCTTTTTCTTTCTTTCTCCACTTCTCTTATTTTTTTCCTTTCCTTGTTGCCCAACTGTATAACAACTTGGCGGCCAATAACATACCCTTCCGCGTCCTCTGATCATAAACCCTACTCCCTGTTCACCCGTCCGCTGAAAATGCCGAATGGTTGAGACCTACTTCTTAGCTATTTTTGTTGAAGCACTGGATCTATCAAAGCACTCGGTACAATACGAATGACGTATACTAAAAGGAGGGCCTCGTTTTTCTTATCTATTACATGATTGTATTGATCACTGAACCTGGTTAATGGAGGGGATTTAGAATACATGCATTAGTCAAAATCGTTTTGCAGGATCATCACCAGTTATCGTCGATCTAGATGGAAAAAGTTCTGGGTGCCACGAGGTTCCAAAAACATTTTACCTTTTAAAATGTCTTTGAGCGGTTTTCACTCCTTTTGGTCTATTATGTGATCAAGGAAAATAACCCACAGTCAAGCAGGTTTGAATAATCGGCCTCATAGCTCAACCTGTTGGAGTGTTGCAACTAAAGAGAAATTTCCTCATAGCAGTAATGACACGAGTTCGAACTCTGTAAGAGGTATAAAATATTTTTGGACCGTAATACTTCCTTCTCTGACTCTCATTTTCCTACGGGTTTTTAGGATATGCTTATGCACGCTCAATTACAATAGTATAATGCTCTTCTCGTGCAAGCATTTGGGCAACTACCACCTTTGGCGTCACATCCTGAAATGATACTTTCTGAGGGCTAGCGTGTAGGAGTGCCAATCCGTTTTATTGCTCTTAAAATTAGAGTGGATATACGGCAAGTGGTCTCGAGAAACTTGGGTCCAGCTTGTTGTAAAAGCGCCAATACAGTGAGACCTTCGATTTGTGTCTAAGTTCTAAATACCAACATCCACAATAAACAAACTGTAGGTAAACGAAAGTAAATTAGGTAAACGTAGCACGTCATTGTTTGCTTCCTGACAGTTTGGAATCTTGGAACATCTAATTTTCCTATTCCGGTAAGACAGATGTAAAAACAGTACTTACGTCCTGAGAGAAGCTGCGTCATTAAAAAGTTTACCTATTCATGTTTTCTCTCAAGCCATGTCTTGATATGGTACCTTGTTCCAAACTGGATTGGAGTTCAAGTACTCTACTGCACCTAATTTGTTTATTGCACCTGATTATTACTAGTGCAGTGAATTAAATCACTGCTTGATCAATGGTAGTTTTAGCGCTTCCACAAAAATTAAATTCGTGAAGAATAACATCTGTTGCAGTTTTGGGGTTTTAGTGGGTTTGCATGCGCAAGCGTCTATAGTTTTTTTTTGCTCTCCTTTATCCGAAATTTGGAAACTCTGCGCCAGATGCCTCGATGTAGAGTTCACAATGTTGAAGGTTTCAAAGTGCCATTTTACATTGTACTTCTACCCACGTACATTCGAATTTGAACATTCCGATCCCAAGTCCAAGAAACCGACATGACTAAAGATAACGAAGGCAACTTGTTCCACTTTCGTGTTGTGGGACGCGAACAGGTGGCGCAACAAGCAGAACCAACGAGAGATCTCGAGTGTCTCGCCGAAGCATCGCGGTTTCACTCGCGTAGCGGTTGCTGCTCATTTTATTAATTAAAAGTAAGCGTTCTGGGAGCGGGCAGCTTCTGACGGAGGAGTTTGGTTCCCTCACCTCCAACTCGGAAACACAAGTGCGTAACTTTCAAGTCATAAATCAACGGTTGCTCTTTGCTTTTCGCCTCAACAGTTGATGCCCTCTTTCTTGATTACTTATTCCCATCTGACTCCGCGTAAAAAATGGCTGTCGAGGAATCAGCTCCCGCAAAACTGTATTTATAGTGCGGTCGACCTTTCTCTCGTGTTATTATATCATCGTCAATGGATGCGGCAGCGGCCGGACTTTGAAAACGTTATGAAAATATAGCTTTTTATTTTTATATATTTTCATTCACGTTGACGGGTTACGGTTTTTGAACCATCAGAGCCTCTTGGAATCTGCAGCCCCTTTGTTGACTGGCTCACTCTAAAAGCTTTCCTTACTACTTTCTCTCTCACTCTCATCATCCTAATTTTTACTTAAAAAAGTCTCCCGCTCAAAATTATATATTTTTGGGGAATCCGGTTTGCGCATGCGTAAACTCTACTTTCATCCAACGGTGATGAAATTGATTGAGGACTGTCGAGAGCTACACCCACACAATGTCTGAAAAATTCATCTGGATTCACCCGTTAGTCTTGGAGTTTCACGTGGGTAAACCAGATTTAGTTTTGCGAATACGAAACAGAAATTACTCATCCAATTTGTAGATTCGACGGCAAGAAAATCTATGAGGTAAATATGCATGTCGTAGACCAATAGTTGTCGACATCCTTCACGAAAAACGCAAAAAAATAAGAATGAGGACATGATCCAATATTTTCAGTAGTTTTCGATTCCTTGATGTCTTCCGATATTGTTGTGATAGGTTACCATGGGAATAGGAGGGGAACAGGTAAGTAGTGACGTATAATTTTTGGCCGGTCCATTTCGACCGAATTTTGTACCTCATGCAGCCGGTTTTGTCTAGGGTGACCTCGAAAAGAGTGTATTTCACACATCAATACCAGATTTAAGCGAATAATGGTAAATCTATTACATTGGTTCCAAAAATTGTCTTTATTCAACTTCGCTTTGAGGCATTCTAGAACGAATCCCCGAATTTATTGGTTTTAATATGTATATATAACATGTGCCATTCTAGTCGATAACTCTCCTTCGAACTGAAATAAAAATTCCGATCTTGCACCAAAATTTACAAAATGGAAATATAAGTTTGTTGTTCATATTTGAACACAATAAATTGGCCAAACTTCAGAAAATGTGCTTTAAAAAAAAAATCTAATAATGTCTAAAATGGCCAGAAATAGTTAAATTTATACCTTTTTTTCAGCAGAATTTTAGTCATAGAAAGTTCATCAGCAATGAAGTAGAACATTAAGACATTTATGTACAATATTATGCTGAAAAATGTACTTAAATTACGTTAATATTTGCGAAAAAAAATAAATGAAAATGAAATAAAATCAAAACTATAAAAACAGGTGAAAAGCCCAAATCTTTTTTGAATCGTAGGATATAATATAGAAAGTTCTTTTGCCATAAAATTGGTAGTGACCTATTTTTTGCACTCATGTTGCTCAAATCTAGGGGGGGGGGGTAAGGGTAAACCCCCTTCATTTTTATGGGGAATTCAAATATTACATTTGCGCGCATCGAGCAAGCGTGGAAATGCGTGATCAGCGCATCAACTTCGTTTTTTCAAATAAGAACTCCCATTTTTCATTGCAGATTCGAATTATACGTGAAAATTTTATGAAGAAATGACCCATCACTTGATTTTTTAAGTGAGCGGGCGCAATTCCACTCCAAAAGTGAAAAAATTGTGAAATGCTGAATTTTGAAGATATGCAATTACCACCTGTAATACATGATTTTGGGGAATTTCTTCGTGCTGAACCTCGTAACTATGTTCATTTATTAATATTTGCAACGCCAACTTGGAAAAAAATCGAAAAAACTACATTTTAGTACGCTTTGTGCTGAGTGGAAATGAGTATGATAAGTGCATTTCTCACCGATTTTTCGGTGTTTTCCCAAGTTGGTGTTGCTAATATCAATAAATTAACATCGTTACGAGGTTCAGCACGAAAAAATACCCCAAATCATGTATTACATGTGGCAATTGAATATCTTTAAAACAGTATTTCACAATTCTTGCACTTTTAGTCATTTCTTTATGAAATTTTACGAAGAATTCAAATCTGCAATGAAACATGGGGGTTCTCATTTGAAAGAAAAAAGTTGATGCGCGGATCTCTCATTTCCGTGCATGCGCGATACGCGCAAATATAATATTTGCATTTTTTAACAAATGAAGGGGGGTTATCCCATGTAATTTTTTCTAACCCTTCAAATAACGGAAATAAAAATACAAATCCATCCTTTAAAAAACACCTTGTATAATACTGTAACCTCTGGAAAAAAGACTGGACCTTCTTCGTTTTCTCTTGTAGATAACACTATTCTATACTATGTACAGTTAATGATGATTCATTTGGTTTAGTAGCATATTCCATCACATTTCAGCTAGTTCTGAGACATATCGACTACTGGTACATATTTCATCATTGCTGCAGTCGTCAACAAGTGAGGTCTATTGGCGCTTCCCTAATTTAACCTGGCGCCATTCGTAGTCCACATTATGCTTTTGCTTCCTCACTACCAAAGCTAGGATATGTTTATACAAGAAGTCGAAGAAATAAATTATGAAAAAAGGCTTTCATATTTTGATCGAACAATACGAATCCGACAAAATCGACAAACTATCTTTTGTCACCGCAGTCAGCTACATAAAGCGGTGCATAATTCGGATGTGTTCGACAGCACTCAAAAGGGCACGATGGCAGACAGTCCTCAGTATATGCAAAAATGGGATAGGAAATGTTGATGCCCCTGCGGCAAATTTCGGCCCCTCCTCTACGAGCAGTTTTTCAATCTAGGGCGAGTTAATTTAGAATAGTCATCATATAGAAATTTACAACAATTTAATTAAAACATTGATAAGACAATAATGTTGCATTAAGTTCGATACAGTTATCAACAATAGGTATGTGAATATCTGACACGACCAATCCGTAAGTTGGCACACCTCACGGGGTGCCCAGGCCGACTCCCCTATTTAGCACGGAGCACGACTCTCAGAGAGAATTTACACACATCAGTTTTCAGCTTAGATCAGTAGTATGGATACTTGCTCGCTCGCATCTCAAAAATAGATAACATCAATTAGTAGTCAATCCCTTAGTAAAAAGTCAAATTATTTGGACGTATAGATTAGTATCCTGTTGTGACTTGTTAAAAACAGTTTTGAATAAATGGTGGCCCCCGTATGACACCAAAGTACCCAAAAACTAGTGAAGTTTCGGGGCCCCTTTTAGTTACTTTAGATACTTTGTTCTTTGTAATTTCTCTGTGCTTCGTTATGTTTGTTTGTCCAGTGTTAATGAGAGAGGGCATTCGTCCGCATTTCGACGAATAGGTTTCAGAAACACCATTAGCATTTTACGATCTACTTTCAGGATCGAACTCTTATCGTCCGCATTTTCATGTCTCCCGTCGTAATCGCCCATGATGTAAATTTTCTCCTCCCACCTCACGAGCTGCTCACCATCATCAAAGCTCAGAGTAAATCACGATCTATAATTTGCTCAGAGTTTCTGGCGGAAGATTCTCAGAGTTTTGCTCATTTTTCGCAGCAGGCGACGGAAACGCGGGCGTTAAGCAGAAGGTACTTGACCGCATCTCCCGGCCGCCCCTCTAATTAACGCCACTTCAATTAACTCGGCACCCTAAAAGGGTCTATAATTATTGGATTAGATTTCTGAAACGTTCCAAGTTTCTGTTTACGTCTCCTTCCCTTTTCTTCTCCCTTTTCCACCTTTCGTTCCCACTTTGCTGTTTTACCGTACTTCAATGAATTTTTATTTTCCGACTCCCTTTTAAGTTTGAACTTTATTTTTGCTTCATCAACACCAAAGGGGAAGAAGCTATGTATTCTGCTGTAATTTTGAATCTTATGGGAAATTGTGGTGTCCTCCAAAAATTAGTCGGCAAATTTATGAACGTCTAGGCATCTAAGGTAGTACATCGAGCTGTGCTATTTTGTTTTCTGTTCTGCTGCTGTGTTATTTTTTATTATTTGTAGACCAACACAAATGGAAGTATTTATGGAAATCGGGCATATTCAATAATTTTGTACTAGCAAAATATGTCGCTTTGGCTAGCAAAATCACTTATCAAATCGTGGTTACTAACAAAGCCATTCACACCTCATGAATTTTTGTGTCAATTTTGGTTTACAATCTCAATACTTGATGAACTTTTCTCTCAAGCATGGGAAAAAGTAGTATTACCTCCTCCCTCTAAATTCGATGGTCTGCTTTCCTAGAGCTATTCTCTCGAACTGCTTAACCAAATTATATGAAACTTCTGTAAGACATTACGTATGGTCTCTAGTTGAAACTGAACTTCGACATAACCTTCAATCAACTCCGAAGGGTAATAAGAAAGAATTAAATTATTGAAGAATTGGATTTTCGAAAAATTTTGAAGCACTAATACATTTAATCTACAATGCTGTAAATGTCTCATATATTTCGAGTTCCAGTCTGAAAATCTCGGATGTTTTGTGCTTCATGTTCCTAATTTGATTTTTCTTAATTTTCTGGCCGTCCTATACGCTAAAGCCCCCATAGCTAGTCAAGAAGAAACGACTCCTCTGGACATCAGAAGCCTGGAACTGCTATAGACGTGTTCGGGTCGAAGTCATAACCGGGACACGAACGGGGGGAAGAAATACGGACTTGGTTGGCATTAATTTATTTAACTTTGTGATAGTTGGGCCTCCTACACCTCTGCTCTCAGAAGTAAACAAAACTTATTTATATGGTAATAAAGGTGGGAAAGTCTCTTTGAGGGCGTGGATTCAAAGGTTGACAGCAACTTCAATATAAAGCATTTCACTTAATGGGATGCAGCACATCAGAGGATTGAAGCCTTAACTGCCCGCCGTCGACGCACACTTGTACCTGACTGCGGGGGTTTGAAGGAGGAAATCCATCCTGAGAGATGGTGCGAAACAGTATTTTTGCCGCAAGCAATTTTCACTTCTTCTCTACCAAAGGTGGAGGGTTGAAACATTTTTTTATGAAAGAATCAACAAATTCCATTACGTTTTAGGTATTGAGGATTTATTTCGTTCCAAGTTCTTATGACTGAACAATATTATTGGCTAATGCAATGATTCGGGGCTACTCTAACTATGAAGGAATGGTTGTGGTTTATATCTTGATCTATCTTCTTTATACGAGTGATGAGTTTACCAGTCAATAAGAACACGTCAAAAGCAACTTTCGCAAGTGACACTGACCTGATTTAAACAGCCGGGAACAAGGAGGAGAAAAATACGAGTACATGTTTATTCAACTCAAATATAATTATCGAAATTTAAACGCGAAAACAGAGCATTAGCTATAGTGGAAATTGCGACAGTTTATTGGGGGAGACGAGAGAGACTCACCAATGTTTCTAAACTTTATAAAAGGGTAGATAATAAATACCATATACATTGGTTGTGAAGTGTAACTAGAATCTCGCAATTTTTTCCCATAATCCACTAAACGTGTACTTGCCACCGAAGTCCCTTTTTGCCAAGATAGACGTTTTCGGGGTGAGGACGGTAAGACCACGTATCACGTATTCTCGGAAGTGGAAGTGGATCGCCAACCTCTAGCCCTAATACATTCCTCAGGTTTCCAGAATAAATTACTCAGGAAGATAAATTTCTTGATAAATTACTAGAGAAGTCTTCTATATTCCCTTAATCTAGCGTTATTGCCCATGTGCAACAATTAAATTACAAAAAAGGCATTAGGATAGTCAACATTAGTTATTGAGACTAGTGCCAGTAGAATTCGGATATTAGTTCTCTTTCATTTTGAAAGGGGAAGTGCCAAACCAATAGCTTCCACCAGTTCCCTAATTTGGTCAAACCAACCACATACGATTCGCCTGGGCTGCCACGTATTTGCCTTGCCAGGTATTGCAATCTAAGCCCTACCACGACAGGGTAAACTTCTATAAAAAAAGAGAAGCTGTTTTCTGAAATACTCGTATATTCCACATAGAGCATAGTACGGAAAGTAACATCCAAGGAGTCATACAGCATGCAGTTCCGAGTCAGCAGAACAACCCTGACCCCCACATTCATCAAATCACCCATCCTGGGTATTCAGTTCCTTCCATCTGTATATGAGCTGACGAGACGTTGAGGATTTATGTCTTTGCGATCATACTTGTACTAAGTAAGGAATGGTCATAAATCTGCCGAAGAGCTGCATACGTGCGATCCGTGCAACCTCTATAGCAACCAAGAGGCGATAATGGTATTGCGGCATACACATGGCTTTTTCATATTCACATGCCGGTGTAACGAAGTAGTAAAAGCTAAGGGCATGTCTCAAAATTGATATGACATAGGACATAAAAATCATAAGATAACGACAATGGTGAGGTAAAAATGCTTTATCGAACCAAATTAACTTAAGTTTAAATACTGTTTCTAATAGAAAAAACGTAAGATTGATACCGATCGTTTTTTATTAATAAATTCGATTCTCTACATACTCACTCTGTAATAAAGCGTTAAATATATAGACACTGGCCATATAACACCATATACCTACATATTAGAAATATGGTAGTAGAACACCAATAGTTTTAATCTCAAAAATGTTGCAGCATGATCGTATGAGCGAATTTTTGTAAGTTATCGAATTATTTCTGTACCTTAAAGGTAAACCATCATATATGCAAAACCCCATCTTTTCAGAATTTCCGAAATTCCTTTTATCTTTTCATGAAAAAGCTATACCTAGTATCAAATATCAAAATAATGGTTATGGGCCACTATGCCAACATTTTTATTCCATAAAATGATCCTCCTATGTTATGAACATTGTTTTCATAATTTTCATTAGTTATCAAGGGAAGGGGAGCACTTATATGATGGTTTACCTCTGAAGTACAGATTTTATGTTTCATTGATTTCAAATTTGAGCGCTCTGAGTGAAATGAAACAGTTAACTACCGATTTTATGGGGGAAAAAACTCCGTTTAGATAATATTCTGCAATTCAAATAGTATTTTTGGATTAGGACGTGAAACCAAGAAGCAGAGGACGGTGTTCAAAACGGCATTTAGAATAAACTATAATTGTATGAAAACTAGTGTAATGCAACAATAGTTCTTTTACATGTTTGGTCTTTATAACTCGATCCCTGGCATTTTGTCTGGACAAAATCAGAAACAAATGTAGTTCTAATAAAACAATAAAATGAGCTCTAGATTGAAGTACGAATAGAAAGAATCAGACCGCGGCTGTGGGGTGGTTGTTGCAGGGACGATTTTACTGTCCCAACGTGTCAAATTATCCAAATTTCGCAATCCAAACTCCGTTAAGTAAACTTCATTATTCCATACTGGGTTTAACGGAGATTTGGGTAGGTGAAAGACGCCTGATGCCTTTCAAGGTTCCGATCTTGATATATAATTCCATCACATGTGTTGTTTGCATCTATAGCATTTGTGAAATTCCTTTACTATGTTGGTTTTAGTTTTGCTTGTACATTTCTGTTCAATAAAGCCTTTCTTAAGGTAATTCATTCAACATTTCATCACAATTTATTGAACAGAAGTTTGTTATCTGAAATGGATAAGCTCTTGCGCCCGATCATTCTTGATCTCGATCCAGTCTCGAACTCGGCACCATCCCATTTTAAACATCGGCTGCTGAAGTTTTCTAATTTCTTTCGTACGGCTTAAGCAGAAGATGCTAGTAAGTTACATCTACTTATCAAATGAGTTTCGCTCGACATCTTCAATCATATTGCACATTGCCATTCATACAATGAGGCTTCATCAATTCTAAAGAGACTATTTATAAAACCTATAAATGAAGTATTTGCCAGACAACAGTTACTACCCTAAAGACAACAACCTAATGAAACTGTTGTCCGCTATTTGGAATGCCTCAAAATTCTTAGTAGGGACTACCAATTTAAAGCAGTTACGGTCGAATCGAACAGAGATGACTGCATCCGAGACTCTTTCATAAAAGGATTATTCAATCTGTCTATTCGTCAAGGTCTGTTTGAAAATTTTACCCTTCCACTGGCAGACGCTTATACCCAAGCGTACTATGGAGTTGGCCCAATCTTAATCACAGCTTTTTGAAAATTCTCATCCTTCAATTTACGCTAGTTCTGACTCGCAGGTACCTGATAGCTGTAGTGACAGTGAAGATCATACTGTTGCGATTGCTCGAGCAAAATGTTATTTCTGTGGGAAAGACAAACATCCACGCATAAAATGTCCTGCGTAAAATTCCGTTGGTAGCTATTGCGGCAAACAAGGTCATTGGGCAAAAGTTTGCAGATCCTCCAAATCACCCTCTAAAACTCATTCTAAAGAAACATCCAAAGTAACCGCATCTCTTTCCAAAATCATTTCATGTTCTGTCACACGTCAATCTAAGGTAGAACCCATTACTTATGTTAATGGATATAAACTTTCAAGGATGCTCGACTATGGGATCGACCTGAGCATAATTAGCGAAAAGATAGCTCAGAAACATTGGTTGAAGATTCATCCAACAAAGGAGGAAGTGGGGTTCTGCAAATTATCGCAGTAAAATTACTGGCCAATGTACCTAAAGTAAATTCTGACCTTTTATGGGACATCAATATGCTGATGTCACTCTATCGTTGTTTCGATTTGATATTGGGACGAGGCCTACTGCAACAACGTTCTATTAACGTTTGAATTCTGTGGATCTAAAGCTCCTCTCCAAATTACTAGTCCAGCAACAGGCATCGTCAAACCTGCTCTTCTATTTTTAAATCTTACAGATTATTGTCGTCCAATTGCTAAATAATCTCGCCAATATCCTAATAGTGATTCAACATTCATAGAAGCTGAAATAAGTAAATCGTTAAAAGATGGTATCATAGAGAAAAGTATATCCACCTGGAGAGCGCAAGTTCTGGTAACCTCTATCACTAATCATAAGCGCCGAATGTGTATATATTACTCTCGCACCATCAATAGGTTCACACTTTTTGATGCTTATCCTCTCTCTCTCGAACGAACGGCATTGTAAAAAAAGTGGCACAATATGAATTTAGGAGTACTATCGATCTCTGTAGCTCATATAATTAAATTCCAAACTGCATAGATGATCGGGCATACACTCTATTCGAAGCATGTGGAGACTTCTTCCACTTCACGAGAATTACATTTGGGGACATGTAATTCTAACTCAGACAAATTTAATACAGGAGATATCGGATCTTTGCTGCCCTTCATATTGCCTTTTTAGGGTGGATAGAGACTTGGAAGGCGAATCCATGGTTAGCGGTGGTGGCTGCTTAATTGCTGTTCACAGGAAATTTAAATCTTCTGCTTTGTTGATCTCGATGGATTTGAGCAGGTGTTCGTTCTCATCACTTCCGGTAAAAGTGTCATAGTTTGCTGTACTTGAATTCCTCCAAGCTCTTATATATAGGAAGCACTGTGAACTGGTGGCTTCGTTAGTAGAGAGTTACGCTAATTGTCAGCTTGTTATAATGGGGGATTACAACTTGCCGAATGTTGACATCGTTGATCTAGCTGAGAACTGGATCTGCTCGGGGCCTAGTCCTGGACGTTGACTTCTGAAAGAGTTTTCGATCCAAAATCTTCACCAGATTAATTCTGTCCCTAATCAACATGGATCCATATTGGTTCTTGTCTTCTCGAATGGTGAATGTCTGTATTCGTTTCAGTCAACTTCCAATGATACTCGTACTCTCGTAAGATGTGATCGTTTAATTCAACCAATGCGCAGTTTATCGAATGCAACTCTCAAGCTTATAACTTTAAAAAAGCTGACATCAAGTCGTTGAATGTAGGTATTTTTTTAGTGATGTGGATTGGACTTGCCGATCGTGATATTGATGAGACAGTTGAAATCTTCTACTGTGTCCTTTAGTATGATTTTGAACTATTTGCCCCTAAAGTTACCATTGGGAATAGGTTTCCTGAGTAAATGGGCCTCACCAGAGCTTCGCTAACTAACTGTTGAAAAGAAATCCCAACACTTTCTCAGGTCATGTTTTTCAATGGTCAGAGCAAAATGCAAGACTCTCGGACAGCAATGCCACCGAAACTATGTGAATGGAATTGGGGCCTCGGTGGTAGTAAATTATGATACAAAACCATTCTGGAACTACATTCGGTCACTTCGCCTTGAACCTGGCTTCCCATCTGTCATGATGACTGACGATGGCAGATATCTTCTCCACAACAACTTTGCAATGAATTCGCCAAATATTTCTCCAGTGTTTATGAATCTTGTCCGTCGTTATCATCTGATGTTTACGCGAGGCAGAATTTGGTGAGTTTGCATCTCATGAAGTTGATTGCGCACCAGGTTCTCTCAAAGCTGAACTGCCTGGATTGTTCAGGGGGAACCGGATTGGATGGTGTCCCTCCATTGGTGCTGCAATGCTCTTTCTGTATCACTGACATCACTATTTAATCTCAGTCTAAAGTTCGGACATTTCCCTTCTGTATGGAAATTAAGTTATGTCGTCCCTATCTTCAAGTCAGGAAGGAGATAACTACCATCGATCATTTTGATAACTACCGTTCCATCTGCAAGTTATCGGTCTTCTCGAAGATCCTTGAAATTTTGCTGGTGGAAGAAATTGGCAACGCCTACAGAAGTTTAATTCATTATAGCCAGCATGGCTTTGTCTCAGGGAGATCAGTGATCACAAATTTAATGGAATTTGAGCTTCTGGATGGTATTGAGGAGGGTTTCCAGATTGACGCAGTTTATACTGACCTGTCCAAGGCGTTTGACCAGCTTTGCATCCCTCTACTTGTCAGGAAGCTGAGTGCGCTAGGTATCAGCGGTGCCTTGCTTGACTGGATCTCTTCATATCTGACTGACAGGAGACAGATTGGGTATGTTGAACGGTACAAACCTACACCATATGTTGTTTCGTCGGGTATGCTACAGGGCTCCCATATGGGCCCCCTCCTATTAGTTCTTTTTATGGATGATTTACCGGATAGCCTCGATGGTGTCAAATTTCTCATGTACGTAGATGATCTCAAAATGGCAGCTTGGTGTCCTTTTCCGTGCTCCGCATACATTCCAGAGCTTAGCAACAATGAAAGTGTTGTATTCTTCGTTGGTACGGAGCCACTTGATGTTCCCCTCGGTCGTGTGGAATCCTGCCTTCAATACGTATGTGCAGTCTCTTGAGCGGGTTCAATATAGATTTTTGACGATGGCTTTCCGCAAGACCGATGCATTGGATGGGTTCAGCGATGAATATATGCGACGTTTGTTGAGACTAAATACGCTTGAACAGTGGCGGCTTCAAACTAACCTGACTACACTTGATAAGATCATGCGAAATGATTCTCCACCATTATTGGCTTTAATGAACTTCAGGGTGCCCTCAAGATTGACCCGGAATCAAGACCTTTTCTTTCCGGAGTTCCATCGAATGAACTATGGCAGCAATGGTTCGATTGCTAAAATGCAGAGGTCTGCCAACTCTGTTGCCCAGATTAAATCAGTGTTTCGTGTGCAGTTATTACCGATTATTTTTCGTTTGCGTTTTTTCATAATCTCCGACTGTCCCAATATTTACTTTGTAATTAATTCTTTATTTTTAATGGATTTTTCAAATCACTGATTTATTACCCTATTAGAGTTTTTGTTTTTTTATTTACCTATTTCTAAGGCTGATTTTTATATCATTAGAAAAGGGTAGATAATCCCCGTGTAATTAAATAAATAAATGTTAGAAACATGTTGTGAAAAGTTGAACCGGATGCTACTTTGGCCAAGGTTCGTGCCTTCTTTTCACAAATTTGTGACGTATTTCCCACCTAATTCATTAACCCATAAATAACGTCTTTCATGTCCACTCAGCTAACTATTAGAAGTTAACAATAACAGAAGTTATGCGTGTTTTAAGATATTCAAGATTGCTTATACGCTGTGACTATCTTTAATCCCTCGGCAGTAAGATTCATAGTTGCTCAATCCAGGGAATAATTCATTAAAATCGGATGCAATTTAATAAGTTATGCGTTTCGTAAGAATTTTCATACACAGAGAAACACAAATGAATGCTTAAAAAAAAAAATCTGACGATTTTCATAGTTTTAGAAAGGAAAACACCAATAGCTCCACATAAAATGAACAAATATTGGGAAATTGTCATGAAGACGTGTGCCAGATGGTATTTTGGCCTTCTTACTTCTACTTGTGATGAGTTTCCAAACTGATTCATCAATCAACAACTAACGTCTTTCATTTCCACGCACCAAGCCCAGTTTACAGACCCTATATTGGGAAACAAGTTCATTAAGAAACATGAATATTAGGTACTTTGAAGAAGAGAGGAAAAACACAAGGTCTGGAAGGGGAAAAATTGCTCTGGATTCACCCTTACAATTTATTAGCTTATCGGGATAAGAAATGGAACCTACGTCTGCCTTATATGTTAAAAGTTGGGGGTAGCGGAGGCGCTCCGGGGAAGCAGCTGCTCCTAACCGCGTGATATGTCAACGTCTTTATAACTGAGGATGAATAGCAGCCGCCGTCTCATCCTCTTACGACGCGCCTCTTCCTAAAAATTTAATGAGGAGCCCGGAACAACTTCAAACATTCGACTTATCGAAGGCTTCCAAGTAATAAAAATATAGTTATTACAAAAGTTACTCAAGGAACACGTTACAAACGGGTTATACACGAACCGTCCGACGATACCACTCCCTCCCACCCAACCGAATCCATCCGCCTTGTATATCTACGTTTCTGTGCCAAATGGAACCCCCTGAAGTCATTAAAACTCCTCTTTCGGCGAAAGGATTATCTGCTCCAGGACCGGATGTTTTGCCTTCTCTGACGATAAAAGAAGTAATAGGTGTTAGAGCCACTTGCGCACCTCTCATGGCAGTTTCTAAAGCGGTATTTCTGCAAATTTTCAAGTTAGCCAACAGAGCCTGCAAACTATCGGCCAATATCGGTGATTAATTTTATGATAATAAAAACCTGCTCTCGTTTTTGGAAAACAAAATTGTCTCTACCCAACAATATGGATTTCAGAAAAATGTTAGTACCCAGGGTACACTATTTAACCCTAGATTATCACCCTCACGCCTATTCAACGTATATTATTATTCCTCAGTTTGCAACATTTCCACCTGGGGGCACCTCAGTTGCCTCTGCCTTCAGATATGCTACCACTGTTTAGTTGTCTATTGGCCGCTAAGTGAACAAAGGTGTCTCCGCCACACTCATGGTAAACCTTGATTTTTTTTCTGAAACCTAGGGAGTCAAAACGACGTGTAGGTGGTAAGAAGCGCTCTTCCCGTTCATGTCGTTTTGACAGTTGGGTGGTAAAAAAAAAAAAAAAAAAAAAAAAAAAAAAACCTACGTTTCATGTATAGTTTTTCGTAATTTCGTCAGGTTTATTTGCATTTTCAAAAATGGCTTAGAGAAAGGAACGAGGAATACTCACTGACGAGGAGATTTAAAAAGTACTTAGATTGGTTCCATCGCCTGAAGTAGAAGCAGAAAAAGAAATCGACAAAAATAGTGACACTGAAGAAGATTTCAATGAATATCCCGATCCAGGTTATTTCTCTGATGAAGACCGTAGTCTTCGTTTCAATGATCGAGCTACCAAAGGCGAGAAGCCAACATGGCTCTCTTGGTTCCATGAGAGTAAAATGACAGCATTTTGGTCTAAGTTGATTGGAAACTGTAGAGGAAGTTACTACTCAGGTTCCTACCGGACAATTGATGAACAACTAGTCGGCTTTAAGAGCATTGTCCCTTCAGCGTGTACCCACGTACATACCCGTAAGACTTAAAACATAAGGACTGAAAATCTGTATGGTGTGCGACAACGGCACAGAATAATATAGGTACTAGAAAAAAGGTTCCCCAGCCAGTGACTTCCTACAGGCTGGATACATCGTGCTACAGTTAACTGATTCTGTATAAATTTTATGTAAGCTGTGGTTAGTGTTAGAATCTACAGGATTTTTTATAGTAGAAAGAAGATTTTAATCTTTTCGGCTCATCATTACTTTATTTTAATTATTTATTTTTTTGCTGTGCTAAGGTCCTACGAACATACCACAAAAGCGATATTTGTGTATTTCAACAGAGTAAAGTGTTGGTATCAGAAGTTAATATTAATAAAGTTCTGTTGTTAAGTACTCTATTGGTCACTTGATTTCCCTTAGAATTTCTGCGGACACTGTGATTTTCCATGTATTTACGTCGTTTTGACGTATGGGTGGTAATAAGCGATCGGATTTTAAGGGCGGTAATCTTGGGTTAAAATAACAAATAAGATAATACTCTAGTTTGGTTGCAGGAGAAAAAGTGGTGCTAACATGCTTGGATGCTGATATGGTATAAGAAAGCATATCAAAGGAAAAACTGAGTGTTATTGTGCTCCAACAGTATTGTGAATTTTCTCTTATAGATTTTCCTAAACAAACACGAAACTCAAGTCAGCTTGGGCAAAACACCCGTTACGAGCGGAAGGTCAGGTGTTCACAAACTACCTCTTCCTCTCGTCGAGATTCGCCATTCACGTTCCATTTGCCATGGGCTATAAAAGTCCGGGCCAAGCTGAGCTGAGCATGGTTCTTGATTCAAATCTTCTGCCTTCTATTTTTCATCTCACATATCGATTCCTTCTCCCATCTTCAATGGTGTCTTGTTATGCAAGGATTATGTAGGACAAGAATTATTAATTGAAAAGAAAGTTAACGAAATACAAATTATAAAATTTATAAAGAAATAAAACTTCTTTCTATATTATATAAAATTATATTACATAACTTTCTCATTTTCGATCTCACGGCGATTCGGAGGGTAGTTGAGAAAAGAAGAATAAAGCATCTCATATGTCAATGGCAACGAGGTCGTACACTTATAAAGAGTAGCTGCTGTGCAAGCGTGAATGTGAAATATTTGAAACAAACATTACTTTTACAGTTTTCATTCCAGTTCGATGAACTTTTATGAGATTGTGTGGGTAAGGCTGGGAATAGCTGAGAATAGGCACCCGCAAACAAAATTCCATCTAGTGTCATTTTTTTCCAAGTCCTATTCGTACGGTCTTGCTCCAATTCGAAGGGAACTTGGGAAATTTCGTCATGTTTATCCATATGAGTTTCATGACAATTGTATCTTTTATAGCTGCTGCTCTTGCGTATACCCACCTCAAATCTTTGTAACAAGCACGACCCCAATTATCTATACATGTATTAATGGAAACGAGGAAGCTGTGATTTGGCAGACGTTTTTTATTTCGAAGAATTCATTGATTCGAGTAAAAAAATGAAGAAGTTCCAAGAACAAAGATTTTTGGAGAAAAAAAAAACGCGATTACATAGACATAACCTTGACCCCCCTCCCCCCCTCCCATATTTCTCCAAAAAAAAATTTAAAGTTCCAGAATCTGTAGAGGTACCTAGCGAGTTAATAGTTTTTTGTTAGTTATTTCTTACGGTTTTATTTTATTGTTGTACCTATAGTGTCCTTGTTTTTCTGGTCATTTAATCACAGCGTTAAAACGCTGAAGCCCTTTTCAAACATAATTCTTTATCGGTGCCATCAAAGACGACTTGTGTTTACCTGCTTCAATCTACTCGCCCAAGTCAAATTGGAATTGTTGTTGTTTCTTTAAAAAACGCGAAATTCACAACGGTATTTTCGTCTGCTGAATGAACCTACTGATTGGACGTGGAATCTAACGCAATAAGAATCATTACTTTCTTCACC
Source organism: Adelphocoris suturalis (assembly GCA_030762985.1). Lineage (NCBI taxonomy): Eukaryota > Metazoa > Arthropoda > Insecta > Hemiptera > Miridae > Adelphocoris > Adelphocoris suturalis. Next base: position 59,456,814 of record CM061045.1, read on the forward strand.
TTTTTCGGGAAGAGCATTTTTCATAACTCTGAAGCAATGCTTATTCGAAATATATTGAAAAGGGACTTGGTGAATTTCATCAGGAACAGGTTTCATATTTCTAAACGGAGGAATCATTCTCTGTACTTTCAAGCGATCCTCCCTCATTTTCTTCGAAAACGCTACAATTATTTCAGTTTTTTTAGGAAACGGGAAATGAAACATTGATTCAAGGTTAACTATTTCCGGCTAATAAGAACCCATGGTTTAAAAGAAAACATTCCATGTCGACTTGAACGCGTCATAAATTCATATAACTATGGAACTTGAATATTGACTGATATGATGATATACATCATGCAGTATATTTCTTCAAACCCAACGTAACGTTTTGAATCTATTCGTACGAAATCAAGCTTGTAAAAAAATCGTATGCGATGTTTCTTTTTTCCGAGCATGAAATCGATTTGCCAAATGGTACTTATTGGAGATTTTTAGAAAGAAACAAAATTTTAACATTTTTTAGGATTTCTAGAGCCATACAAAGTAGTTTCTACGGTGAAGGAAGAGGACTAGGTGTAAATATGGCAGTCCATCCCATGCGGAGTTCACCCTACAGGACTCAAACTGAAAGCGATCAGGCCTCCTACCCAAAAACCATGCAAGATTAGCCTGGGCTCCTATGTACAACACCGTGAGTGTGGACACAATGATTTGACAATTGTTGGTATGTGCGGATGCTGGCCGGCTATCGCTTTCGTCTTGGTTTTTCACGAATGATTAAATAGAACCAGCCCTGTGCGCTGTACGCAAACGTTTTTGCAGCAGCTCAGTCACTACGTCCTAATGGTGGGCAGAGTGCGAGGAGTAACTCTGGCCAAGCTTTCAATCATTATCAAGCTGGGCCAGAGTCGACCACGCAACAGTGTTCATATTAGGCCAACAAACTGGGCCAGCACAGACCAATGTGTAGACGATGCATTAAAATCCTGAGCCTTAGACCTGTTAGACTTGTATGCACTAGTAGACAAATCAATTATTGTTCCCCACCATTATAGGACTTCTTCTATCGAAATGGGTCAGTTTATTGAGGACTACATTGAGTAACTGGGTGCCAAACCATTTTTTCCCTTAGACTGGATTCTGTCCCTGCAAGTCCCCTTGGCTTGCCCAGCTTCTCATCAAGCAGACGACGGCTGAGGTACGGGATAAAACACCCTTAAAGGACAGAAAAAATACTGAAATGATCAAAAAGTTTTTTTTAAATAACTATTATAGTCATAAATTATATTTCCATTGTGTTAAAAGTCTCTAACACCACGCAGCTACGCCTGAATAATATAATATCAGTTGTTTCACCCCACATTTCAGGTATATCATATATACCTGTGGGTCTCTCGACCAACTGATGTGACTGATAAACTGGGATGTAGTCGTACTAGATTTGGTAATTTCTAGAGTTCTATGAAGATCCACCGAAACTTTGATTTCAAAGGCTTCTTCATCCAATAAATACACTCGAAGGCCCAATCATCACGACCATAATTTATTCATTGGAGTATATGGATTGAGGTATCGAAATTCAATAGATTCGTGAAAATAGACGTTATTATTTTCCCAATGCCTTGAAGAGCTATGAAGTATTTTCGGGCTACACCTTATTCGAAAACGTTTTCAATATCTTCATATCTGTTATACGTAAATATTTGTGCCCGAGAAAATATCCCAACATATTCGTGTGATAGGTAAAGGTAGCTATGAGGTTCGGTTTTCACTCAAGAGTGATGGTCTACACAAATTCAGTTCGCATTTAAGTGGTATAGAATATAAAATAACAAAATTAAGTCCGGTTAGTTAAGTGTGGGCCATATCTTCATCGTCACACATAAGTTCACTAAGACAGCTGGATTACTTAGGTATGAAACAGATTTGGCTAAAGGATTGGTCGTCCTATCAATAGATCAATAGTCGTTCTCGATTACAACATATTTGCAAGAAACGCATTACAGGGATGCCAAAGTGTCTGGTTAGTAGTAGTAAATCTAAATTATCCTCGCTTAGCAGATTCGCCGGCTTCAACTGAATGCGTTGTGAATAATTCAGGCTCCCTCCGATAATAGAATAAACTAAACGGTATCTACATAGTTTGGGTGAGAATGATGGATAGATCATGATAAACGGATTGGATTATCTTGATGAATGGATTGTAAAATTTAACTTTCACAGTTTCACTTTCAGTTTAACTTTCACAGTTTTACTTTCAGTTTAACTTTCACAGAAAGATTCATAGAAATAGGTCAGAAATAATACTATTTATCGGTATTGCCTCCCCCCTCCAACAATTATGGAAAATGGTTTAACAGGGGGACCGAATATTTCAAGTGAAATATTAATTCTTCGAACGAAAGAAGCATCTCAAGAAAAAAGAAAAATGAGAATACCATGAATTATTCGAATTATCTCTTGCATTCACCCCCAAAAATTACGAAAATCAATTGAGAATAGCAAAATATAATGTTTCGAAGTGTAAAGCAGTAAAGAAAGAGATATTTTTCGGATTCAAGAGCATTATGTATCATACTGGAACTGTATTTCGGAAAATATGACAAAGACACCAGGGAAATCAGAAGGAAGTTGATCCCAAGGATGCTGAGGCACGCCAAAATGGTAAGCACGCTATTCTAATAGAGGATCTGCTACATAACAATGGGAAGAGGTTCCATTCAGTATGAGATGAGCATCAAATCGAAAACAGAAAAAACAGACCGAAGGCTTTGAAAGTGCCGTTAGATACTAACGAGGAACGAGATGAATCCAAGAAAGAAAGGACGGGAAACAGAAAAAATTCAAAAAATTCCAGTCACGCAGATTTTTTATTCGATTTTTGGATTTTGCGTATCGAGAAAATTTCCTTAATCCCTGCAATTCCTAGGGAATTAACAATTTTTCTCTTGGTAAATTCTAAAAGGGAATAAATTTTGGTTTTATGGGCACCGACTTTGTCAATGTCTGAACTAATTTAAAGCTTCGGTAGCGAAGAAGCAAAATGCTACATCTCTAATAATCAACTAACCATTAGTTTGCTCTGCGTCGAACGTGAATGCTCTCCAATGCTCTCCTTCGGTAATGCCGCCAAACTTTGGCAGTTATTTGAATTAATACATATTATTGCTTCAATAGATTATCTCAAATGTTCAAGTCCACGATTCATAACAAAACCACTCATAAGTGTCTAATAAGTGTATAAGGAAATTATTCATCAATAGCATGTACCTACACATCGTATCCAAATACAATTAGTGTGAGGACTGTACACTGCCCTCTCGTTAGACTTCAGAAGCAGCAGGTTTAAATCGGCGGAGATCATAAGGGTTTTTTGAAGGTTCACGTCACAAAGCAGTAGAGCTCTAATTATGACTAATTATGAGAGAACACGGCCAGGTAAAAAATACAATTAATTAGCGGAGGAGTTGAATCAAAGGACACCGCCGAAATCGGGTTCGGGGGTACTAATTGAAGAACCAACCTACTACTTCCATAGTGATGAATTCATTTGAAAAATCACATCCTTCAGCTTGAACATGGTTGATCAATAGGATACTTGAGAAACGTTCTCTTCGATTGACATGACCATATGAGCGATTTTTCAAAATTACGCGATTGAGCATGACGAATGGCACAGTATACTGAAAAATATTGTAGTTATGAGTTCTGAAAGATCAAAAACATTGTTTCTGCACCAATCCTCAGTACAACTCAGGTGAATAACACCCAACCTTCCATCATTTTTAGCGAATTTTCGTAGAAAATGGAGTTATTGCAATGGCTTGAAAAATTCTAAAACCTCAAATTTTTTTGATCATATAATATATATATATATATATATATATATATATATATATATATATATATATATATATATATATATATATATATAACTCGGCCCTTCGGGCCTCGCAAGGGGCTCCGCCCCTTGACCCCGCCAGGGGGGCTTGGCCCCCCCATTTCAGGCCTGGCCGGGATTCGAACCCACAACCTTCGTCTCACGAAAAAAAAAAAAAAAAATTCAGGCCTGGCCGGGATTCGAACCCACAACCTTCGTCTCACGAGGAAAAAAAAAAAATTTTTTTTTCAGGCCTGGCCGGGATTCGAATTGAGATAAAAATTCCGTTCTTGCTCCTAAAAATCAAGCTTTTCAAAAGGCAGGATGAGTTCCACGACATTGGTCAAATTTCGCTTCCCATCTCGGGACAATTGTTGTTTAATTTCCTACGAATATTACACAAAAAAAGTGGACATTTAATAAAAATTATTGGGGAACATTTAAAAATTTATATACAAAATTATGCTGAAAAAATTACTTCAATTTCATCAAAATGAGCTAAAAAATCAATTACAACCTCCTAAAAATCTAAAAATCCATAATCTCTTTTTGAATAGCAGATTACGATTTAGAATACGTTTTTTACCATAAAACAACAACGTTTTCTTTGCACTCGAATAGCACAAATTTCAAAACAATTTAACACAATATAATACGGTAACTAAGGAAAATTTGCTCATACGATCATGCTGCATGACTGGTTTAACGTTAAAGCATATTTTACTTTTCCTAGTCGCACTGAAACTTTACAAGCACTAGAAATCGTTGTTCACACCTGCGTTTTTTAATATATTTAAGGAAAATACCAACCGTACATAAAAAAACCTGCTACACCCAGAGGATATCCTGGACGCTAATAGCCCAGGAACTTCCCCTTAGATGTAACATTTGCAAGAATCGAGAAGGAGGAACTACTCCTCTCCATCACAGTCTACACAATATTAGCTTACTTCAGCTATCAAGAAATCTATTCGAAGAAATAAGCTCAATAAAAGCATTTAAGACATATCATCTAATATCATAGCCTAGGCGTGTTGTTTTCTTTCTAGTAGGCACTTGACTGACGGCTTTAATGGCTGCTCAATAGCAAAGAATCAAAACATAGGAACCACATGTTGACGAAGTAGCATCTTAACGAAGTAGCATACAAATGAGAGTTTTGCATGTCATTGTTAACAGTTGCTATCATCATCTGACTAATAAGAGGTCGGCGTTCTTGTTTACATCACGTCGGACTTCAAATTCCACAGCCTTCTAAATCAGTGTTGCCATCACGTGGTATGGGGAAGTTTTCCAGCTTAAATTCAAAATAGTGTGCCCCCCCCCCCCCCCCCCCCCGAGGCTAATATGGGTAATGTTCAATCCACATAAAACCTAGTTTGTAAACTACGTCAATATTACACAACCACAAACAGCTAATCTACTATCCCCATACAGCTGGTAGATTGAGTTGGCGTCATTATTCACTCAGTCACTAATTCCTATGCCAGAAGTCTGACCTGTAATAGGTATGTTGGGTTTCATACCTAAGGGTGAGAGAGTAGGGCATACTCAAAAACAATTAATCTACCTCCGTTCTTACCAAACGGCCATTTCGAGCCGTAATGGTGAGGTATTTGGGGCAAATATGATAACTTTATTTATACTCTACATAGCTAACTGGATCGAGTCACGGAAGCGGATGCAGATGATGAACATAACAGAGATGTAACCGTCCGTGGGGTTGGTTACCGCCTGAAATTCCAATTCTGCTAATCAAATTGTTTTGATCTCGGAAACAATATCGAATATCCGATAACAGAATGAAACCCATTTACGTCAATTCACTGTTGAATTTCATCCGAGTTGTACTCATACATGTATACACTTTACGGCACCAACACAGAGTCCCCCCATTCCATGTTATTCATGACCCTGTTACATCGATATTAATACACATACATTCAATCGTATTTGAAGTTCGGGAAATGTCTTTATTCACGAATTATTATATATCAATATAGTATGAACTTGCGTAAAACGGATAGCCAAGCAAAAGCGGAAAAAACTTTATAATGTCTTCGGATTCCATGTGCAACCATCAATCATTCAATAACTGATAATTTAGTGGTAAGGAGAAGGTCTTACTCAGCACATCATTCAGACAATAGTATTTGCAAATTTTAAACTTCGCAACATTTAGAATTAATCTTTTTGAAAAACGAATCTTTCTTTATGAATGAATCTTTATGAAATGTTACTCCTCTTGCACATCCTACATGCTTAAGAAATGCTAATAATTGTCTTCTCAGGATGATGTTGGTTAATTATTTTCTATGATTGTGATCAATTATGGTCAATAATACACCTGAAACAAACAAATTTGCCTTTCTTTAAAATTTGAAGGTTCACGTTCCAAAACCGCAAATTCGAAATGTTGATTTAAAAAAAAAAAAAAAAAAAAAAAATCTAGAACTTCTAGAACTTACAAAATTCGGCTCAAAAGTCATACATCAATCGGGGATGTACCCGTTATCTAGGCATTACGTTCGAAAAACACCAAGAGGTGAAATTTAAGGGTTGTAATAGCAAAAAAAGTTCCAGTGTTGCAGCATGATCGTATGGGCGAATTTTCGTAAATTATCGTATTGCATGATGTTAAATTGTTTTGAAATTTGAGCTTTTTGGGTGCAAGGAAATTGTTAACTATTAATTTTATGGCAAAAAACCTATTATAAATAATTATCTCGTATTCAAATAGAGGTTTTGAATGTTTAGCTTTTTTTGCAGTTTTTGTCGATTTTTTAAAGCAAATTTTAATGAGTTTTAAGTATATTTTCCAGCCTAATTTTGAACATAAATTTTAAATGTTCTATTTTATAGTTAATAAACTTTATTTGCAATATTCTACCAAAAAATATTATTTTTAACAACTTTTAGCGGTTTTTAGCCATTTTAGAGATTTTTTTAGTACATTTTTTGGAATGTGACCAATTTAATGTGCTCAAAATATGCTGGCCAACGAACTCGTCCTTTCGTATGAAAAGCTTGATTTTTCAAAACGGAATATTTATCTCAATGATATGGAGAGTTATCGTCTATATATATATGATATGGAGAGTTATATATCTATGGATATATATAAATATATGTATATATATATATATATGAAAAAACGTTAAACTCTAGGATTCGTTTTCAGAATGCCTAAAACGGATTTCAATAAAGAAATTTTCCAAAAATTCTTATTTTAAAATTTTCCGAGCCATAGTTTATTTATTTTTTGTTGCAATAGTTCATTTTCTACGAGAATTCGCTATAAATTGAGATATTGAAAACATCCATAATTAAAGGGTATTTCTTAACATCTGATTTAGACACTTAGTTCAATCAATTGAATGATACTACTCGGAGCATTGTACGGCCGACTGTTCGCGCTCCAGAAGGGTTACAGTGGAAAGGGAAAATTTGTCAACACTAAAGTGGATCGCGAAGTAAGTTTATCCCGCTGGATTATAGGCTGAACACCCGCTAACTAGGTTCTCTAGTAAGCTAGAACATGCCATACACTATGATGCCTTACTTATATACAGGCAAACCTAATGGTATGAACTTCAGTGGTCGTTTCTAAAGATCATATCTGATCTTAGCGACTAAGCTCTTTGTTTTCCAGTAATTTATCTTTCAAGATTTTTGTTTATGGTTTCTACTTTTAACTTTTAAAACGGCCTCAAATCTTAAATTTTACTCCTAAGGGTTGATCGGATGCGGTTGAAAAGTTGACCATGGAACGTAAACCAACAAAGCGATAAAAGAACTTTTCGGTCGATGAAAAAGGTTCAAACTATTGAAAATTATAAACAAACGTATGACAGCGAAACGGGAACAAGCGAATATGCATTCTTTGGGCATTAGGTCCGTGCTTGGCGCGAAGATCTAACAACAATGATGATTGTCAGCCAACATACCTTTTACAATACAGGCACGAAAATTAGTAATGAAGACATCAACTTACCCTAGTAGTCGTTATAGCAACCAAACAGTTCAGAGAAATGTCGGGAACGGGAATTAGTAATGACGACACCAACCCAGTCTTGCAGTAGTTATAGGAACTATACCCTTCAACGGGTACACATGTGGCTGATGTTCAGGGGGTACACACAGTCTCTCAGTCATATCACTGACTTTCGTCATTTTTCTCCCTGATCACATTTTGTCATCAATACCAAAGAAATATATATTTCAAAATAGGACTGTTTTATAAATGTGAAAAATTCTGATTGTACTGAACTGAGCAATTCTAACAACAAAGTTCATTATACTCACTCTCAGGAAGTTTCCACCAGTCTTTCTTGATTTTTTTATCCTCGTCTAATAATGTCTGGACTGGAAAACCATTTGTTGCTCTCTTAAAAATCTTCATTAAAGATGAACCATGTTTAAATTTTCCTGAAGTTTCCCAAACAAAACAACAAAATGACAGAACGAGGGAGGGCATGTGTGAATGCAGTGATGGAGGGCGGGGGAAGTGGGGTTTGAAGTGTTGAAGGATTTAAAATACGTCTACCAATTTGGGTGGGCAGTATAGCTTCCCCATATTTTGCAACATAGTTGGAGAACAAAGTACGAGTGGAAAAGATTGAATGCAAAATATAACAGTGTCTAATACATGTACATGCTAGAATGCAAATGAGGGCATAGGGTATGTGTTATAGAGACAAAACAAAAGTTGGGGGAGGGGGTGTATTGTTGCGTATGTGTGTTGGGATCATGTTATGTTAATGCCAAGAGGGTACACACCACCTGAGGGTCCGGAATCCAACAACCAGTAACTATAATTAGATGTTTGCCGCCTGATAATAGAAATGTAGCCAGAAAACAATATTTACGTGTAAGTTTCATCTTTTTTTTTAAACTATGATACATATATCTATAACATATACTCTCATTTGCATTCTAGCATATATGCATATGTATCAGACACTGTTATATCTTGAATTCAATAATTTCGACACGTACTTTGTTCTTCAACCATGTTGCAAAATGTGAGGAAGCTATACTGCTCTACCGAATTGGCAGACGTTTTTTAGATTCTTCAACGCATCAAACCCCCCTCCCTCCTTCTATCATCCCTGTACTCACGCCCTCCTTCGTTTTGTCATTTTGTTGTTTTGTTTGGGGTACTTCAGAAAAATTTAAACATGATTCATCTTTTGTGTAGATTTGCAAGACAGCAAAAAATGGCTACCCAGCCCAGACAATATTAGACGAAGACAAAAAAATCAAGTAAGACTGGTGGAAACTTCTTGAGAGTGAGTATAATGAATTTTTGTATGTAATGAACTTAGTAGCGGGGAAAAAACTCGCCCCTTCGGTCCTCGCTAGGGGGGCTCCGCCCCCTTGACCCCTTCGGTTGTTATAGTTACTTAAAGCCGTTGGCTTAAAATATTGAAAACATGCTTTAGCCATACTATTATTACATCACTCTATATTATTACATAATATTATTACATCACTAGGCTACTATCAGGCACCTACAATGATTATTTTAGGGAGAAAACAAGACATAAATTGCCATTATGTTTACGAAGCATTATTAGTTAATAACTTGTCGCTATAAATCAGCTTCATTTGACACTACAGCGGCTTAGGAATCATGGCATTTTGTGAATTGAGAGGTTTCCAACAAGTGGCGAACGACTATCGAGGAACGATAACTAAGGGAGTTACACTTCCCTAGCAACGGAATGGTTGTACGTGGAAATCAATAGAAAACTCCGCGCTACTTTCGTGTCATATTTGCGTAACACTTTTTCCTGTCGTTTTCGGAGCGAGGACCCATGGCTAAAGCTATATATATATATATATATATATATATATATATATATTTATATATATATATATATATATATATATCCACCCACCTAACCTTCGTTTTCGTGCGCTAGGAGGATACTGAGGGGGCTGGCCACCTTGGCGTTCAGGGAGGTGTAACGGGTTCACCCGTTGAAGGATAGTTCAGTGGGTTGAGGTACGATTGAGGACTTGCTGGACGCGAAAATGGAGCCTTCTATTTGAGGTATCTAAGCAAGGTTATCCACGTTGGATGACCACTGTTAGCGTCAACTTCAAATCCAACAACAGGGTATTAGTTTCACGGCGGGACGTATTCGATTTATTTTGAGTCAAATTTGCCATATTTTGCCCTTCTACTTGATCAGATTATTCAAAATACCGCTATCCATAAAACAAGTAGGTGAAAACCAATAAAATAGGAGGTGGAAGATTTAGAGATAAGCGTAGGTACATACCTATCAACGAAAAAGGTGGGTAGCTGGGTAGGAATCTTTCTTACTCCACGGCTTGGTATAATTTAGAAGTTAATAGTCTTGTGGCTTTGGCATTGTCACAGTCGCGAAAACAAAACCACAGAATATACCAATGGTGAATGAACTGGTGAATATTGTGGGAACACTTTTACCTATCAGAGCTTGAGTACTGCCTGCCTTTAGACCTATTACATTACTGGAAAGGGAATTAGTAATAAAGAAACTAACTGGCTCTAGTAGCAGTTATGAGCATCTAACAGTTCAGTGGGTTGAAAGCTGTTTCTGCGTGTTAAGAGGAAGTCGGCTCGTAAAGTCGGAGGTTGGAACAAAAACTGCGAAACCAATTCCCAATGTTTGTATCGATGGTAATTGATTGTTTGGACTTGTGAGTTTGGATTGTTGGAGAAGAAAATGATGAAGTTAAAGAAAAAGGAGGGTTCGTGTGTTGACAATAACGATAGCCCGGAGGGGAGCTGGGGGTAGAGGGGAACCGTTGCCTCTACTTTGTTCTGCAGCCTAGCCTAATTCAGTTAGGCGATATAATGTTGTTAGGACGTACATCTACATGCCCCCGTCTTTTTCAAAGAGTCCATAAACCGCATTAGGGTACAGAACCCTATCCCTGGGGTCCGACTCTATATACCGTATTTTCTTAGACAAATTGGCTCCCTCAGTTCCCGTGTACATCGGTAGCGCCGCTATATCAGTTGCTCTTCAACATCCAATGCCACACGGTAATCTAAACTCCCCGCATTTCCCCTCAATTTCACCCTAAGGCTATGGGAGATTCGCCTGATGTTTTTGTACATTGTACATCGCAACCTGACCAACCAACGCGTTGCCTACTGCTTGGCAGTACACGTTATTAGCAAATTTTTAAAGTAATGATTTCTAAATTTTAAGAATAATATATTACGGGCATTCTCAAACAATTCTTGGATTTTATTTTTGTGAGTAGGAATCTCAACTGTACCAAAACAACATCACAACTAACAAGGTCAACTCGCCTGATATTGAAAGCTTAAAGTTTAGCCGCCTCGATGGAAGTTCAAACCCGCGCAGCGCTTTGGTGAACAACATTGAGAAAACCCTTTAATTTTTGGTGAAAGTAAGCCTTGGAAGTAGAACGGAATGTTCTACGACATTTGGTTTTATTATCATCATGCACTGGATACGATTACACATCTATTTCTATCCTCACATTCTGGCTATAACTTATTCGTTACTCATGGCAATCAATAAACAAAATTTTTTCATTTGTCCACAGGTAATCTTGTCAAGGCACCGTTTCTACTGTGGCCTAGAACTCTACGAAGGTATCGATTGTTTTGAATAGCTTTTTTCTAATCACATTACCATGTAAATATAGCTGCAGTATCAATTCAAAATATTACTTACTATTTCCGGATTTTCTTTCGAGTTGAAAATGTTGTTTCTGACAATTCTTTTTAACTGAAAGTTTCCATACATAGATCGCACGAAGGCATATCACAAAATTCCAATTTTCAGATACATTGACGAAGAATAGATTTAGCTTGCGAACTCTTTAATTTGTATTGGAAAGGGATCGATTTGGAATAGGAAACCATTTTCCAGATAGAAATTAAGGGGTGATTTTATCTTTTTGTGAAGAATCCCTAGCAGCATGGCCGAACATGTTCTCCAGATCTAGTGCCTGTAAAATACCTGTAAAGAATGAGTCTTCCGTGAAAACTTCTAACAAATGGAAAATCCAGATTCTATATTCGAACGAATACATAAGAGGAATTAGATGGATAAGTAGTTGACCATTCTTTCCAGCGGAGTGCTCCCATCTGGGAGTAAATAGTACCTTTAAATAATCTTGAGTTTTGTCTGATTCGACGAGTTTGTTTTTTTAATTCTCATGGATACGAGATTTTTTTTAAAACATGTTTTCCCAAAATGGATCGAGGGAGCATGATAAAAGTACTTACAGAAGTGATAACACTATGCAATAAGTTGTGCTCGTAAAAATATATTTAAAGTTGATTCCTGGCAAACTTACGTAGTTCTTAGCCTATTTTTCGGATTTTATTCTGGAGAATAGGGAAAAAACCTCTGTGGCAGGATTCAATCCTATATGAAAACCATGCAACCAGTTCGGTAATCCCGGGAATCAATTAATTAATGATTTACCATAAATCACTTACAGTAGAAGGTGCACTATAATTTATCTAAAGTAAGTAAAGTTGTTAGGGTTGTTAAAACGTTTATTTAGGAAAAATTTCAGTTTCCCGTTGCCACTGTGAAGAAAAATGTAAAAAGGAAAGATAGTACGATTTTTTTAAGGGTTAAGATAGTTACGGCGGCATCCAGCTGTTAAGTCGAACTAATTTCAAGAAGAAAATGAAGAAGAAAGAGCTCGACATCATCTGAAACCAAGATGGAGGTAAGTTGAAGGCGAGGGAGAGCGAACTCGGCGGGGAAGTGTTGGCACAGCCAAGAAACTGGAAAGGAAAACAGTGTTGTTGAACAAGTGAGGAAGGTTTTTATGACGAATAGTTGATCTCTGTGGAGTAATGCGCGTCAACTAAGCTCCCACAACTTGCTAATTAGATCGTTAGCCGACGGGAGTTACTTGACTGTGGAGGGAACATTAAATGTTTGCGCTTCCTTTCAGGAGAGGTAGTGGGGAGATGTTATGGGAAGCTCCGCTCTAGAGTTATACTTACAAGCTACACACGCTCACCTTCGGAGCTCGTTGCGTACGTGCGGCCTCAACTCGGATGATAATTAGTCCGAATTCTCAGGCTAAACACTAAACTGCAAGTTGAATGAATGTCAAAATGACCTTCAGCCGTTGCGTTTTGAAGCAGTGATTTTCATGTACTACCTACGCGTTAGTCTAAAATAATGTATTTGGGCTTTACTATTGATTTCATACTATAATCAATTGGAGGGAAAAGGCAGGTCACCAGTCCGTGATCAATAATGCGAAAGAGGAGTGTGGCAGAACCGATAGAACCTTCATTGTGCATTTATGAGCAGCAATCAGGAGTTCCTAACCATGGTGGCACGAGATGGGGTGCATCCAGTCATCTCGACTCCGTATAGTTGGGTGATAGTTTATCCAAATCCTACTCAGACATTAACCGCTATTTTCTTTTAATTTAATTTATACCCACGTTTATACAGAGTGTCCCCAAAAACGTCCCCTCTCCCTGCTAAAATCGTTAGTAATGTGAAAAAATTAATTTTTTTCTATCCTTATGTTATTTTTGTAAGGATCTCAAAAATTACAGAGTTGTGATTGCGCTCGTACTTAAACGTGTGCGATTGACATCAACTTCGTTATTTTAAATTAGAACCCCCCTTTTGTATTGCAGATTTGAATTCTACGTGAAATTTCATGAAGAAATGACTCATCACTCGATTTTTAGGTGCGCGCAAACGGGCCCAATTTCGATCCAAAAGTGCAATGAAAGTGCAATTTGGGAAAACACCATAAATTGACCAGAATTGCACTAATCTGACACATTTCCACAAAACATAAAGCGTACTAAAATGTAGGTTTTTCGGTGTTTTCCCAAGTTGCTGTTGCAAACATCAATAAATGTACATCATTACGAGGTTCAGCAAGAAAAAATACTCCCAAATGATGTATTACTGTGGCAATTGAGTATCTTCAAAAACTCTGTTGTTGCACTTTTAGAGCAAAAATGCGCACTTTTGGGGCGAAATTGCGCTCGTTTGCGCACACCTAAAATCGAGTGAGTCATTTCTTCATAAAATTTCACGTTGAATTCAAATCTACAATAAAAAATGGGGGTTACCATTTAAAACAACGAAGTTGATGTCAATTGCGCACATTTGCGCACGTGTGCAATGCGCAATTGTGTCATTTTTTAGATCCTTACAAAAAAACATTAAGATAGAAAAAAATTATATTTTTTTACCCAGTATTAACGATTTTGGTAGTGGGGGGGGTTTGGGGACGCCTGTTTAACAGTACATAACTATGTGTTGGTATTTGGGTTTTGAGGGGGTGACGGCCGGTTTCTGTTAGATTTTTCTCTATTTCGTCTTCATCCTCAGCACTGAGGATCCTTCTCATCCTCGGTTCCTAGACACATCACTAACCTCCGGGATTTTTTTTTAAGTACTTCAGACACTGTCTGGATATCTGAAAAGCTGGTGTTTCACTCTCACCTACTCCATGACCTTAGACAGAGGCTTGGTCCACGGTGCTGCCAGATTTTCCGAACACTTGGGTAACGCGGACAACTCCCTATGCAACCCCCTCACATGACGTTACCAGAGAAGCTAATAATACACGAAGGTCTTCTGCCGTATAACTGTAATTTTGATGTTTGGATCGGGCCGCGTTTTGGGCAATAGCATCCCAGGTTGGGGAACAATGAGAGGGGATATCAGCATTAGTGATTCGAACGTCAAAATAGGCTTCCCTTTTATTGTCCCAGACACCATGAGCCTTTGTATATATAAGCAATTAGAGCTGCTCCTTGCGTCTCTTCCTGGAGTACAGGTTCCAGGTTTCAAGATCCATGTCATGCGTGCGTGCTCTTTTTTCCTATCAATGGGACACCACTGCCATCACGAAAGTCCTCAGTCATGCAGCTTGGCTAATAGAGCAAATTTTCAAAGAAAAGTTGTTGATAAAATTAAATTAGGCACTTAAATTTCGATCATTGAGGCCAACCATGTCCTAAATAAACCGAGGGGACAGCCATTTGACAAGATCGCAAGAAAAAATTCTACGACACGCAGCACAATTCGAAAACTACAAAATTGTAGTATATTATGGGCATTTTTCACCTTATAATCAAATTTTCTCACTTATTCATGAATTTTGCAGATCTGGGAGTAGTCGCAATCGACTCAGTGCTGACAGATACTTCGACTATGACACTCCACATGCCCTATCGATTTTAAAAGCATTTTTCAGGCCAATAAATTGTAAATTTGAACCTGAACATCTGAAGCAATCGGGCTGGTCAGCGAACTCGACCTGTCTATTGCCAAGACGGATTGTTCTGCGTCGAAACGCCGTATTTTACGTGAGGTATAAACGACGTTAAAATCTGAATAAAAAAAAAAATTTTTTAAATACCTGCACTCACATTTATTTTACTTTGACTTGGGGGGTTTTTCAGGGCGATTCGCTGTTCCCTGTATTATTCATTTTGTTTAAGCATGACCTTGAGACATTTTTACGTGAAAGGGGATGTCAAGACTTACATATTGAAGGTAAAGTGTTACTGCTCCCATCGTTTGACGGTGATGTCGGAATCCTTGTCGATTCGATCCCTGACGGCCGCAGAATACGCCTTCGTGGAATGCTGAAGCACAAACTCACTAAAAATAAATCTGAGCGTGACGAAGGTCCTTGTGCTTGAAAGAGGTGAGATAAGTAAAAAGTTGAAAAGCATCAGATGTGCTTATGAAACTTTGGATTTTGAGAAAGATTTTGTATACCTCGGGACACCTTTTGCCAGATCAGAATAATTTGGGATGAACATTGACCTAATCGTTACTAAAGGGATATGTGCGCAGGCTGCCTATGCGTTAAAGGTAAAGTCAGCTCTTGGGAAGCAAAAATATTTCTGTTTCGCTCGCTAGTGGAATCTGCAGTTTTGCATGCGTCGGAGTTGTCGGGATCTTGGTGTGGAACCAAATTGAGCATTGGAGGTGGTGGTCAAGGTCCAGTTCCAGAAAAGTCTTCTTTCACTTTCATGGAACACACCTAATCTTAGAATCGAAACTGGATTTCCAATGATCATAGTATTAGCGTTTTAAAGAGTTTTTAAGTATTGGAAAAAATAACTATCATGGAAAAAAGCGAGTGGCTCAAAATTTGTCTGAGAATGTTGAAGGTATCGCACTCTCATCATAGAAAGAAGGCCGAGTACGATTGGTTCCCTAAAGTGAATGAACTTTTCATAGCCATAGGCTCTCATTATCTTATCAACCTAAGTGCGACGGAAGAAATTAAAAGTCCACAGCTCATTGAACAAATAAAGAATCATTATTGGTGCAAGGACATTGACCTAGAGTACAATGGAAGATATCATCTACATTAGAGGGAGGTAGTGGACTTTGAAGGTCGCCAAAAATACCTTTGATACTTCCA